>CM062818.1:1845706624-1846104669 GCA_031772625.1 Pinus tabuliformis | reverse complement strand
AAACTATTTTCACCAACATGGGATCAAACATCAGACAACTGGCCTTATAATCCCCAACAGAACGAAGTAGCTGAAAGAATGAATAGGACAATCTTAAATATGGTACGTTCCATGATGTTTTCAAGAATGTAAAATTGGTGTTTTGGGCTGATGTAGTTCTATGTGCTTGTTGGCTTAAGGGGGCCTGACCCAGATTCAGAGTTGTTCGCGCCAACCAACAAAACCTTAACTGCTGGCCCTTTCGGCAACAACCTGTAGTCTCACCCAAAGCAGTATTGGGGGATGCTAGAACCAGGTTTCTGCATCCAAGGACATGTGATAAGTGGTTCTTTAGCTCCCATAGCTCAGATTTGCCTTCACGCAGATCGGTAGTCTGCTATGACTCGTCACTGCAACTCTAAGAAACCGGCTTCTAGAGCTTCACGAAGGTCTACGATTAGTCTTTTCGTACCCTAAACAGGCAAATTGTCCACTTTTGCACATTAATTAATAACCCTAAAGTCTGACTTCGCACAGATCTATCCAATTCATTAGAAATGGTAACATAACTAACCCTTATTTTCGCGGAAATGGATAATTACTTAAGTCATGCATAAATAAGATAGATTCAGTGGTTTAGCGCAACATTCATTCATTATTCCATAGAAAACACATCATAAAGCGACAAATCATAACATAAACATAATCAACAGTAATGCTCAGATTGCAAGATAATTCTTCAAAATCAGTCTTTATTGATCTTCGACATTCATATTACAGACTCTTTCACCTTGCGCACTCAGCAGCAGGGGTTCGTGCACTCAACTGTGAACTTACCAAGGCCTCCTGCATACTCAGCTGCAGGAGCCTTCACCTTTCGCTTAAGTACAAGAAGCAAAGCCTTCCTGCCTTAGCACTTGCCCAAACAGTCTCTATCTTGACTTAGCCTACTTACTTCTCTCTTCTAGACTCGCTATGACTCAAATATATAGCATTCTCAATACAATACCATGGTCCGTAGACCATGGGTGAGTCTCAAAACTGACCTATTTACTTATCCAAACAAGGGGCTAAGACCCTTTTGACTCCTATCTACATGCGCGCTCCGTATCCCCATCTCGCAGAGACTTTACATCTTTTACAAAACTTGGGTTAACTAACCCAAAAACTGACACTAGGGGCCCTATCCCAACAGTGCTGTATATGTAAAGAATAAATGTCCATATAATGCTATTAGAAACAAGACTCCTTATGAAATGTGGTATGGCCACATTCCTTCGGTAAAGCATCTCAGGGTCTTTGGTTCCACCTGTTATGCCTTGATACCAAAGGTACATAGAAACAAACTTGGTGCAAGGAGTCGTAAGTGTATCTTCTTGGAGTATTCAAATACCTCTAAAGCACACCGTCTCTATGATGAAGTCAATAAAAAGTTTGTTGTATCTAGAGATGTAATCTTTCTTGAATCTTCCAAAGCTGACAATGTTGTTGAGCGGCAACTTGATCGCTTGGATAGATTCGGACATGCAAAATCATTTCAAGAATTTGATAATCAAATTCCACATCTTGAAGGGGGGATTCCTATACTGGATCAATCTGTGGAATCTTCTTTTGAAGCACTTCTCCCCCACATGAAACTCCAACCACTGATGATACTTTGAGTGATGTGATTGATATAATTGGGAGACTCAATCATGATTCAGTCCCAACTCAATCAACTGAGCAACCTAGACCATCTTAGAAAGGTCCCCAAAAGTGGCTGACAATGACACTTGAAAGTGTTCATCCTGATGATGTTGGAAAGACAAGAACAAGAAATTCAACCAGGCAAAATGGAGGTGATGTAAATGATTTTGATTCACTTGTTGATATGGATGTTTCTTATGATTGTGAACTGAATTTGTCTACAGATTTTGAACCAACTTCCTTCAAAGAAGCCGCTTCTCATGATGAATGGAAAGAAGCGATGCAAAAGGAGTATGATGCTTTGATAAAGAATGGCACTTGGAAGCTCGTTGATCCACCATTTGGAACCAAACCAATTGGGGTCTACAAGAACAAGTATAAAGCTGATGGCTCACTTGACAAGCACAACGCCAGGCTTGTGGAAAAAGGTTTTGCACAGAAGGAAGGGGTCGATTATGAGGAAACTTTTGCCCCCACAGCAAAATGGGCTACCATCTGGACACTCGCCCTAGTAGCTCAGAACTGTTGGAAAGTCTATCAAATGGATGTAAAATCTGCTTTCTTGAATGAAGATCTAAAAGAGAATGTTTTTATGTCCTAGCCTGAAGGATTTGCTGTGAAGGGACATGAACATAAAGTATGCAAACTTGTGAAATCCTTGTATGGCCTCAAGCAAGCACCGCGAGCCTGGTATGAAAAGTTAACTGAGCATCTTCTGAAACTCAACTTCAAACATTATGATCTTGATGATGCAACTTTGTTTGTCAAGAAAGTTGGCAAAACAATTGTATATCTTGTGGTATATGTAGATGATCTTTTGATGACAGGGAACAATGAGAGCTACATTGCATCCATAAAGAAGGAATTGAGGAAAGGTTTTGAAATGACTGACTTGGGCTATGTTCACTACTATCTTAGTATTGAAGTAACTCAACATCCGAAGTCTATATTCCTTTCTTAAAAGAAGTACATTGGAGATCTGTTGAACAAGTTTGGCATGGCTGAGTGCAATCCTCTGACTACTCCAATGGAACAAAACTTAAAGCTCACATCCATTGAAGGAAAAGAATTTGAGAATGCAACAAAGTATAGACAACTTGTAGGAAGTCTCAACTACCTGACTACTAAACTACCAGACCAGACATTTCGTTTGTTGTTGGAATCCTCTCTAGGTTTATGCAAAAGCCTTGTGAGGGACATTGGTCTGCTGCAAAAAGAGTTCTAAAGTACTTGAAGGGAACCCAAGAATTTGGACTCAAGTATACACAGGTGGGCGACTTCAGGTTGATTGGATACTTTGATTCAGAGTTCGATGGAGACACAAACAGTGGGGTATCTACTTCAGGTTATGTTATGAGTCTTGGATCAGGAGCTGTCTCATGGGGATCACGCAAACAATCAGCTCAAGCAGATTCCACAACAGAAGCAGAATATGTAGCAGCAGCTGAGGCAACAAAAGAAATTGTGTGGCTCAGGAAAATTCTGGAAGATTTGTAGGTAAAACAAGTACATTCAACTCCACTCATGATTGATAACACCTCTGCAATAAATTTGGCCAAGAACCCAAAGTTCCATGATCGAATGAAGCACATCAATACAAAATACCATCTCATTCGACATCATGTTGAGGCCAAGACAATCCATCTACGCTATTGTTCCACTAATGACTAGATTGCAGATATCTTCACCAAAGCGCTTGGAAGAGAAAAGTTTGAAAGATTCAGAACGATGCTTGGACTGACTAACATTCCTTCAGATTAAGGGGGGAATGTTGACACCTAATCATTGGGATTGGGTGAAGACTTGTAAATAATGTAAATAGTAAATAATGCAAAATAAAGAGCCACGGGAGATGAAGCCCAAGAGTCACTCCCTCATGTATATAACCATGAGTAATCTTAATAAATAAACACAATTCGTTTTGGAGGAGTTACTTGTTGGCCTGGCAGGAATTAATATTAATTATGTAAGTGAAAGGTCAAAAGGCATGACCAATCAACTCTTGTGACCACTCAATGCCTATTTAGGCACACCGTCTGAGGGAATGTAAACCACCATTTATATTATTATATCAATACAATTACTTACCTACTCTACAACACAAAATCTACAAACAAACATTCTATTTCCGTAATGATTTTATGCACCAATATATCTCATTCATCTCTCTGTTAGTCATATTCTCTGTATTGGATAGCCAACAAGGCATCCAAAGATTGTATTCAGAAAACTACTGCTTAATAATACAAACCCTAAACTGTTGCACCAGTTTTCCCGCATTGGGTTTTTCCGGGGACATTTGTCCAAAAATAACAATGTCATGTGTTGTGTATTTCTTTCTTGCTCAGTTTCTTGTTTTTGCATATAATTTTAATTGGTGAAGGCTGCAATGTATTAGTTTCGATATTTGCTGTAAGATGCAGTAAATAATTTGTTCAATAATTAACAAATAGAAGAAACTTAATCAGTTGCTACAATAGAAATTTGGGTGTTCCAAATTTTCACATGTTATCAGAGCTGCAGATGAAGCAAGACAGTGTTGATTTGTGGTAGCATCGGATGTGCTCTGAGCTTCAAATTTTGTAGGGAGGCTTGGGCACATGCATTCCAAAGAACCCAGAAACCGTTTTGGGAAATTCCACCCATAGACGATTATATTAAAATAATTAATATTTTTGATGGAGTTCCTAAGTCTAAACTTTGGAAAATTAAAATATTAATGGGTATTAATCTAATTGTGGGTGAATCTTCTAATTAAAGATGAAGATCAAGTCAAAATGATCTAAGCCTTTGATTAGGAGTTAATCTAGGCCATTGGTTGTCCAACAGGAACATATAAGAAGGGGCTTGAGGGTCATTTGGAAAATACACCGAGAGATAAAGAGATCGAATTACTGAAGTGAGATGTTCTCATGAGGAAATTCTGATCAAAGAGATCTTTTGCAGTAGAGGGGCAGGGGCAGTGATCCGAAGGAAGATTTCCAGATCCGGAGAGGCAGTAGCAAGAGGTTGAGTTATTCCCAATGCAGGAACTCGCTAGTGCAGGAACTTGTGAGTGCAGGAACGCGAGAATGCAGGAACTCGCGAGTGCCGGAACGCGCAAGTGCAGTAACATGAGTGCAGGCAACATGAGTGCTGGGGTTGCTTAGGGAATATCTCTGCCAGATTTTCTTGTTGTTTGGATTGCCAGTTGGACATCCATAGATGTACTCAGATTTCACTGCTGCATAATAAAATAAAACCCTCATCGCTGCACCGACTTTCCCAAGTTGGGTTTTTTCGGGGACATTTGTCCAAAAATAACGGTGTCCTATGTGTTTGTATTTCCTTGCTCAGTTTCTATGTTTCATAATCATATTTAATTTGGTGTAGGCTTCTTCAGTAATTTACTTCAATGTTTCAAGAAGAAATCTGAAATAAGTTTGTAATGTAATTTACGATTTAGGTGAAGTAGAGTCAGTTGGTTGTAGTAGGATTCCTGAGATTGTTAGATCTAGGATTTTTCACATGGTATCAGAGCTGTTGATGTGAAACAGGAAGAGAAAATCTAGCACTTAAGCAAGGGCCACCTTGCTGCAGCAAGCAACAGTTTGAATCCCTTGAGGAATTGCGCAGTTCTAGTAAGGAGGGCTATATTTTTGTGGGTGTCTCTCTCTGAGTGAGCTGATAGAGAGGTAAGACTGTCGGATCGAGAATTTGCCAAGGCAGAGGGAACCACGCAGAGCATCAACACAGAGCTAGAGGGACGTAGTTTTTTGCAAGCTGAGTGCTGGGCAGAAAAGCTGTCGGAAGAAGGAAGCAGATCGCATAGTGAGGGAATACTTCCTCAGTGATTTCTTGCCGAGGAAATCAATATTTCTCATTTGTTGAGCAACAGAGGAGAAACAGACTTACCAGCTCCATCAGGGAGTGCGTAAGCCAGCCTAGAAGCTATGCAGTAAGGAGAAAGAGGGAGCTGTTCAACAATTTTCAGAGGATATGGCAATCAGTGGCTTGAGGGATCAGGACAGGTTGGACAGAGCTTCCAACTACGTCATCTGGAAGGCTAGAATGTCCTTCCTTCTAGATGAGCATGCCCTCAAGATGTATGTTGATAGTGTGGTAGCTGTCCCTGCGAATATAGATCCGCTGAAGAAGTACATAGCTGAAATGGCAAAGGCCAAGAGGATGATCCTGGATGGAGTCAAGGATCACATGGTGTGCCATGTTGCTAGTAGAGCAACTACGAAGGAGATGTGGGAAGCTTTGGCCACATTGTATCAGGGATCTTCTGAGCAGCGAAAGATGTACTTGGAACAAAAGTTGAGATGTGCGCAGATGCAGAAGGGAGAACGTGTGGATCCATTCCTCACGAAGCTGAAAGAGACTCGTGATAAGTTGTTGGCTATGAAACATACACCTCAGGATTTGGAATTGGTGAGACTGGCCCTAAATTCTGTCTCGGATGAGTGGCAAGTCTTTGTCCAGAGTATCCTAGGGAGAGGAGCATTGCCTAATTAGGATGAGATGCGGCCAACTCTAAAACAAGAAGAGCTGAGGAGAGACCTGGTCAAGGTCAAACTTAACGGAAGCAACAACAACAATGTGTTGAAGCCTTGTAAGTAGAGGAGGAGGATAATGCAACCCTTGCATCGAAGGGTAGCAGGGGCAACAAAGACGAAAGAAGGAAGTCTCCAAGGTGAAGTGTTTCAGATGTGGCGAGATGGGCCACTATGCATCCCAGTGTCCCTTGAAGAAAAAGGACAAGGATGAGAATCACGATTCTAAGGTTGTAGCTGCAAAGATCGAACAGGAGGAGGAGTTCGCCATGATAACCAAGGTACCTCCAGGAGGGAGGTGGGTTGATATAGAACTGTAGTTCGATAGAGCTACAGATGGGTAGGATACTTGAGGAGTCCACCTCTTGGATCATCACCTTGCTATGGCAGCCTATGATCAGTAGTAGCGGGATGGAGGATTTTTCCGTTGGTGTCATGGAGTGTTGGAGTGACAGATGCAGTAGTTAGCAGCGCCAGAACTTGAGCAACGCAGAGCAGAGAGGCAACAGTGCATGGAGGCATAGTGCAGAGCTTCAGCAGCGCAGTGGCTTCAAAAGACAACATGGGACTAGCAGCAGTCAGGATTTCAGCACCGAGGTGTATCCACGGGATACTTATCTAGTTTTGGGTGTTTTCAGTTACTTCTCTCAGCAACTGAGTTGCAGTACGGATGCAGTGTTAGCAGTGGCAGTTCTACCAGCATAGCAAATGCAACATTTGAGAGGAAGCTATAGTACATATGTAGCATTGGCAGTGGCAGTGCCAAAGGCAGCAGTACAATAGCAACAATGCACTAGTTGGTGGACATCATGTTGGACATCAACAATGCAGAGGAGGATGCTTTAGAGTCAAAGCAGTATGCAGTAGCAGTATATTGCTAGAGCACATTCCTCGCTAAGAGGGAGTGTTGATTTGGGGTAGCATCGGATGTGCTCTAAGCTTCAAATTTTGCAGGGAAGCTTGGGCACATGTATTCCAAAGAACCCAAAAACCGTTTTAGGAAATTCCACCCAGAGACGATTATATTAAAATAATTAATATTTTTAATGGAGTTCCTAAGTCTAAACTTAGGAAAATTAAAATATTAATGGGTATTAATCTAATTGTGGGTGAATCTTTTAGATAAAGACGGAGATCAAGTTAAAATGATCTAAGCCTTTGATTAGGAGTTAATCTAGGCCGTTGGTTGTATAATAAGAAGATATAAGAAGGGGCTTGAGGGTCATTTGGAAAATACACCGAGAGATTAAGAGATCGAATTTCTGAAGTGATAAGTTCTCAAGAGGAAATTTTTGACCGAAGAGATCTTTTGTAGTAGAGGGGCAGGGACAATGATCAGGAGCAAGATTTCTAGATCCGTAGAGGCAATAGCAAGAGGCTGAGTTATTCCTAGTGCAGGAATTCGCGAGTGTAGGAACGCGCAAGTGCAGGAATGCGAGTGCATTCAACACGAGTGCTAGGGTTGCTTAGGGAATATCTCTGCCAGATTTTCTTGCTGTTTGGATTGCCAATTGGGCATCCATAGATGTACTCAGATTTCACCGCTGCATAATAAAATAAAGCCCTTACTGTTGCACCGGTTTTCCCAATTTGGGTTTTTCCGGGCACATTTGTCCAACAATAATGGTGTCTTATGTGTTTGTATTTCCTTGCTTAGTTTCTATGTTTCATAATCATATTTAATTTGGTGTAGGCTTCTTCAGTAATTTACTTCAATGTTTCAAGAAGAAATCTGAGATAAGTTTGTAATGTAATTTACGATCTAAGTGAAGTAGATTCAATTGGTTGCAGTAGGATTTCTGAGACTGTTAGATCTAGGAATTTTCACAGAGAGCAGAGCCAGAAAATCCCAAAGCTGAATAGGAGGAGGGAAGTCGAAGTGTAGCATAGGCAGCAAGTCGAATCCCCAGAGGGATTGCGCAGTCCAAGCCAGGAGGGCAAAATTTTCGTGGAAGATCTCTCTCTGAGTGAGTCGACAGAGAGGTAAGATTTCCAAATTGAGATTTGTCAGTGACAGAGGGAGCAGCACAGCAGAAACTTCAACACAAAGCAGTTTCTAATGAGACATAGTTTTCTGTAGTAGTTGCTGGGGTAGAAAAACGTCAGAAGAGAGGAGACACTACCTTGAGGGAATTCTTCCTCAGAGGACTTCCAACCAAGAAGTCTGAATTCTCATTTGTTGAGCAGCAACAAGGAGCAACATATCTACTAACTCCAGTAGGGAGTGCGTAGGCCAGCCCAGCGGTAGCGCAGAGGAGAGAGGAGGCAGTTCAACATTTCGATGGCAAACATGGCAGTTATTGGGTTGCGAGATCAGGATTGGTTGGAAGGTGCATCCAATTATGTGATCTGGAAGGCAAGGATCTCATGTCTTCTGGATGAACATGATCTCAAAATCTATGTCGACAGTGTGGTAGCTGTACCCGTGGATTCAGATCCGCTCAAAAAGTACAAGGTTGAAATGGCAATGGCCAAACGATTGATCCTCGACGGAGTGAGAGATCACGTAGTATGTCACATTGCTGGCAAAGATACTGCTCGACAGATGTGGGAAGCATTGGCCACGCTATACGAAAGATCTTCTGAGCAACGAAAGATGTACTTGGAGCAAAAGATGAGATCCACGCAGATGCAGAAGGGGGAACACATTGACTTGTTCCTTCCAAAGCTTCAGGAAATCTGAGACTCGTTGGCAACTATGGGGTCAACACCTTAGCCTAGCGAAATGGTGAGGCTGGCCCTGAACTTAGTCTCAAAAGAATGGAAAGTGTTTGTCTAGAGTATCCTGGGCAGAGAGAGATTGCTGGATTGGGAAGGAATGTGGGCCGCTCTTCAATAGGAAGAGATGAGGAGAGAATTTGTCAAGTGCAAACTTGATAGCAGCATCAGCAGTGGGACGAAGCCAAAAGAGGAGGAAGAGAATGCGGCCCTTGCATCTAAGGGACAGCAGGAGCAACAAAAGAAGAAGAAAGATGTTTCGAAGATCAACTGATTCCAGTGTGGTGAACTTGGTCACTACGCTACGTAGTGTCCTCTCAAGAAGAAGGACAAGGACGAGAAGCATGATCTGAAGGCTGCATCTACAAAGATCGAAGAGGAGGAGTTTGCCATGGGTACCCAGATACCTCCAGGGGAGAGGTGGGGTGATCTAGAACTATAGTTTGAAAAAACTACACATGGGCAACATCCTTGAGGAGTCCACCTCTTGGATCAATACCTTGCTATGGGAGCCCAGATCAGAAGTAGTAGGATGGACCAGTGTCAGTTGGTGCAGAGGAGTGACAGTTGCAGTAGCTAGGAGAGCTAGAAACTGCACAGCACAGAGCAGATTTGGCAGCAGTGCAGAGTCAACAGCAGCGCAGAGGCTTCAGAGGGTTAGCGCAAAGACTAGCAGCAGTCAGAACTCCAGCAACAGATGCATCATGCTGAACACCTGTTCAGTAATTTTGGATGCTTTTCCGTTGCTGATGCAGTAGCAGAAACAATTGGAGAAGGTTGCAATGCAGATGCAGTATTGGCAGTGGCAGTGGCAGCAGCAGCACAGATGCAGAACTTATGAGAGTTGCAGTACATATGCAATGTTGGCAGTGGCAGGGTCAACAACAATACATATGCAACATTTGCGCAGTACTTGGCGGGCAATGATGTCAGAGATCAACAACACAGAGGGAGATGTTATAGAGCAGGGTGATGCTTCAGCAGGTTGCATTCCTAGAGCACATTCCTCGCTAAGAGGGAGTGTTGATTTCTGGTAGCATCGGATGTACTCTTAGCCTCATAATTTGCAGGGAGGCTAGGACACGTATTCCACAACACCTAGAAATCGTTTTGGGAAATTCCACCCGGATACAATTTTATTAAAAAATAATTAATTACTTTTAATGGGTGCTTATGTCTAAACTTAGGAAATTAAAATAATTAAAGGGTATTAATCAAACTGAGGGTGAAACATCTAGAAGAAGATGGAGATCGAGTCCAAATGATTTGAGCGATTGATTAGAATCTAATCTGGGCCGTTGATTGCTCAACTGGAGGATTATAAGAAGGACTTCGATGGGCATTTGGAAGACGCATTGGAGAGAGATCAAGAGATCGAATTTCTCAGAGATGGCAGCGTAGCAGTTGTTAGAGAGAAGATTGAAGTGATTTCTTGCAGTGAGGGGCAGGGATAGTTCCGGTTGGAGAGTTTTCCTGATCCGGGAATACATCATAGAGGAGGTAGAGAGAGATCCAGAAGACGCAGCACATAGGCCACACAGTGGGCAGTGTAAGGCCAAGTAGAGGTAGCGCAAAGGCCACGCTGGGCAGTATAAGACCAAGTAGAGGCAGTGCAGAGGCCACGCTGGGCAGTATAAGGCCAAGTAGAAGCAGTGCAAAGCTTCAGAGGGAGTTCAAATTCTAGCTAAGAGAGATGAGTTTCAATGCAAGAAGTCGGGGTGTGAGACTGGAAGGCTTGAAGTTCAAATCTCCAGACAATAAGAGATCCGAGAAGAGGTGACGTAGATCCCAGAGAGGCTGACATAGTAGCTGTGCAAAGCCAGCGTGGGGCCAACAATCCACGGCGTAGATTAGTCGTGGATCACCAGTGATAGTGTGAGGTATATCTCATTCATCTCTCTGTCAGTCAGATTCTCTGTATTGGATAGCCAACAAGGCATCCAAAGATTGTATTCAGAAAACTACTGCTTAATAATACAAACCCTTAGTTGCTGCACCAATTTTCCCGCATTGGGTTTTTTCGGGGGCATTGTCTAAAAATAACAGTGTCATGTGTCATGTATTTCTTTCTTTCTCAGTTTCTTGTTTCCGCATATAATTTTAATTGTTGAAGGCTGCGGTGTATTAGTTTCGGTATTTGCTATAGGATGCAGTAAATAATTTGTTTAGTAATTAACAAATAGAAGAAACTTAATCAGTTGTTGCAGTAGAAATTTGGGTCTTCCAAATTTTCACAAAACACAGTGGTATTTTAACTTCACAATTAAAAATTATGCAGTGGAAATAAATAGGAAAATCAACACAAGAACAAAAAATTTGTTTTTCCCAACAAATCTTCCTTCACTTTTATTAATATGGAAAATTAGGGCCATGATCCACATAGAAATACACAGGATTTACAACAATTGATTGAACTTGGAAATGACCCACTGTATTTTTAGTCCAAGGAAAATTGGCCTCTGGAAATCGACTGCTTGGAGAATTACTTGGCCTTGGAAAAGCCTCAACTTGTACTTGCAAGTCTCGGCCTCCTCTTAGTTGCATAGTTGTGCTGTGGAATTCTCGACCCCTCTATCAAAACTTGGCCTCCAAGTCTCATTCCACTAGAAAACTCGACCGCTCCTCGCGCGACTAGCTAGAACTTAGCATCCCTCTCACACTGTATGCCCGCTCAAAATCTCGACCTCACTCTGCAAGTCTTGTTCCCCTCTCTTAGCATTCTTGGCCTCCACAATTTCTCCTTTTGAAAAACCCTTACCACACACTTTATTCTTCTTTTCAGTTACCGAGCCTCTCACTCCTTGAGAAAATCGCTTCCTCAATCACAATGTGTCTTCACCTCTCCCTTAGGCTTATTTTATAATTTCATATTGAGCTAAATCTGTTGAGTATGTTGCCATTGATGTCAAAGTGGGTGCATGATATCGTCATTGATGTTCTCGGTATGTTGTTATGCATGGATGTGATGATGCATTGATGAAACCCTAAGTATAGGGTTTGGATCCCTTGGAAGATGATCTTTCCTCGCACTTGTCGAAGATTTTGAAGAAGCAAACCAATGAATGTGCTTTGGAGACCATCTTTGTTAGATTCTCCTCGTCATGCTGATTTTGATGGCATGTGGCTCGTCATGAGGATTCTCACAGTTTGAGAGATATGCATGCTCAAAGATGAAGCACCCATCATGTGGTCAAAAACCCCAAATTATGTGACATGGCAATTATTATTGGTTCATGGGCTTAGAAGAAAATTATTAAACAAATGTTGAGATTTAAATTTCAAAAGACGGCCTAAGGTTATATAGGTTTTGGGCTTTAGAAAGACTTGAATTTTAAATTCAAGTTAGCCCTCCGAATTCATGTTGGCCTCATGATTTTTGGCTCCAATAAAATTAAAATTAAAATCTTATTTTCCTTCCAATTTATTCATGTCGGCTCCATGGAACCCCTCCTCAACCTCTATATAAGGGAGTCTTTTAGCCTTCATTTTACATTGAAGATCAAGCTCAAAAATGATATATCTTCTGTGGTCTTGTGGAGAAACGAAGGGGCATGATCTGAAGAAGGTATGTTGGGTTAATTATTTTATCTAAAGGATATTCGCTTGGGTTATGGTCCCAAAAAGGAATTCCTTGGTTTTTTTTTTTTAAGTTCTTTTTGCAGGAGGTCCGCATACTGTACACGGGTTAATTCTTCCTTCAAAAATCTGCAAATCTGGAGCAGTGAATTGTGCCCAAGAGCTTCGCTACAAATGTAATTTTTAGCCCTCTGCTAGGGCAAGCTTCTGAACGTGATCAGAACAGTTTTGGCCTGAGCATATTCTGAGTAATTCGATCTATATCCAGGGCCACTTGGGTTATAAGATTTTGCTGGATTTTTTGCAGCTCTTGGATCCATCCGATTTATCTAAAAAGCTAATCTTTATTAATGATGCAGCTCCCTTTAGGCAAGATCCTGGCATTCATTTATATGCGGTTGGACCTTTGACCTGTGCAGAGATTTTCAGACCTGTTGCAATATATTTATGACCTATAACTTAGCTTGATTTGTGCCTACATATTTCAGATCTATGACTTAGCTCGGATATGTGCCTAAGTATTTCAGACCTATGACTTAGCTCAGACCTGTGCTTAAGTATTTCAGATCTGTGAACTGTGGCATAAGGATAGCAGTTCAGACCCGTGGCAGAGAAGCTCTGAACTGTGACAAGTTCGGACTTGTATGAGGAGACAAACCAGTGTGTGGACAACTCAGATCTGCCTATTCTTGAGGAGACACAAAGTTCTTTGCAGAAACTAGGAGCAGACTCTTGGACCAGCAGATCTTGAAGAATACATTCGAGCAGCTCCAGGACTGACATATATCACTTTAAGCCTCATTCTGCGCCATGAAACTGGACCTTCAAGCAAAGCCTAAGTGTGTTTGTGCGAATCCTTTTAGTTTCATTTGAGAACTGCATTTTCATATGGTGTATAGGCCAAATTTTGTTTGATCTGAAATGGCGATCTAGCTCCAGTTAATTTCGGCCTTCAAAGCAGTGATATAAAGCTACAGACCTATTCTATGTCAGCACTGCCCATATGCTCATTTGTAACATTGTCTGGCATATTTGCATAATTCAGTGATTGCGACCTTGTATTACATTGTGCATCTATACTGAAGGAAACTCAATTGTTAAGGTCTTGAAGCCTATAACACTTGTGCTCCAGAAGTTGCTCCATCGTACCTGAAATACAAGTATGCTAAGGTTGAGAAAGGGTTTGATCACTAGTCTAAAGGTTTCAAGGCACTTCTGAAATACATCTTGAAATTCACTAGGTCCATCTTCCTCTTGCTGACAAATCTGTGCCCTAAACAAGAGCAGTAAACTCTACACAGTTCCAGAACTTGCAAATACCTAGGTTTTTGCAGAAGATATAATACAGTGATCTAGGAGCAGCATTTCAGGACATCAACAACTAAGAAGTTTGCAGACCTTGTGTAGCTGTTTTGCAAAAGATGTATCACATATGGCGGGTGCAATCATAATAGAAGTTGACACTTCCAGATTCTAGAGACAGAGGCTAATCTTCAAAGGAAAAACCTTAAGTTGATACAGGGTTCACATCTTAATGCAAGTACTGAAGCTCAGATTGTTTGTGAGTATTCACTGTGCTTGAAGACTGTTCAAAGTCATCATCATGTAAGGCAAATACATTAAATCATTTCCTGTTGAATATGTTCATTATAAGGGTATCACTGTCATATTAATGTGCATGTTAAGAAATCTGGCTTTAGCAGTAAGAGTGATATTGTCACATGACTATTGTCGCAGTTGAGTGATTCTGAGATTACAGTGCAATGCATTATCCTTATCAGTCTACAGCAGTTAAAGGAGTTTGGAAGAAAGGGTTCTCATCAGCAAGAAGGTACCAGTGTATGTGGAGCAGAACACCAAGCAAACTATGATGCATTAGACACCAACCTGTGTGCATGACTTGGTAGACTGTATGGCTACTATGAAAAGGAGCTAGGGTTTTGTTAATGAAGAATGTTGTAACAATATACTACAGAATTGCATTGCAGAGATAGATTTCATTGTTGTTGCCAGTTATTCTGTTCAAGCACAGGCCTATATGTTTGATGTATAATGCCAGGGTTGAACAGTGAGAGTGTTGATTTTGTTGAGCTAGTGTTTCAACTGCAGCTTTTGTACTAACAGTCAGAGGTTGGGCAGAGGCATCACATCGGCGTTTGATTGCAGGCAGTTGTGGAGTGAGTGGTAGCAGTGAAGTGCAGCAAAAGTGGTAGCAGACAATTGTGGAGTGACAACAGTGAAGTGTATTGCAGTAGCTGTGGCAACAGTGAAGTGTATTGCAGCAGCTGTGGCAACAGTGAAGTGTATTGCAACAGCAGTGGCAGCGTCCAATTGTGGAGTGACAGTAGTGAAGTGTATTGAAGTAGCAGTGGTTGATTGGTTGATTGTAAGGGAGACTGAAGACTCCTATAAACCTGTGTCTGTAAACATCTTTAGACTTAGGAGTGTTTTACTTCATTCCAGTTGATTGCTGGTAAACTTGTATGTAACCATACATAACAAAGCTTTGTTGAGAGAAAATCTTCTGTGCACTGTTTATGTGATTTGATGATGTTTCATGTTTTGTTTTGATGCTCTGAATGTTTAAAAGAATCTAACCAATTGTGTAAAAAGGGTAAAATATTGATTCACCGCCCCTCTCAGTGTTTCCAACAATTGGTATCAGAGTAGGTCCTTTTTTGGAAGTTTAACTGCTTGAAGGCAAATCCGTGGCATCTGAGATGGGGAAGTCAAAGGAGAATGCTAGCAGTTATGAAGAAGTTGCATTTCTCAAACTCCAAATTTAGAAGGCTGAAAATGGAGAGATGATGAGGAGTTTGTATAACAGTCTTAGTTCAGAATTCAAAGATCTAAAGAAATACAATGAGCAGAAGGATGCTAAATATGAATGGGCTTTTGATGGAATAAACAGGTTAAGAAGTGAAATTGAAATGCAAAAGGAGCACATGAAAACTCTAGAAAAGGATCTGAACTTGATGAAGCAAAGAAGGAAGTGGATCATCTCAAAAGCATGTTGCAAGCGGCAAACAATGAAGAAAGCACCTTGACAAGCCAACTCAAGGAAAGACCAGATAAATGGAACAAGCATGATAAAGAACTTGGCAAGCAAATCACCTCCTTGAAGAGGGAACTTGAAGAAGCCAAAAGGATTAGGGAAGTCTTAAGAAGTCATATGAAGCAAAAGGAAGAAGATTGCATGAAATGTGAACAGAAAATTGTCACTCTGAGAGCAGAAGTAGACAAGCTCAACCAAAGATTGAGGAGTTCGCAGGTCTTGGTTGACATTCTCAATTGCCAAAGATCACCACTTATCAAGACTGGTCTTGGGTATGTTGGTGAGTCCTCATGCTGTAAGGATGAAAACTCCAAAGATGAAGAGAAGTCACGTGACGGTGATGGAGAGAAGCCTCATTCCAAAGATGAAGAGAAGCTCAAAGTCTCAAAGTCAAAGTTTTGCACAAGTCAACCAACACCGAAAGCTGGAAAATAAATTCCTCAAGGATCCTCATGGTTTGACTCTTGAGAGATATGCATGCTCAAAGATGAAGCACCCATTATGTGGTCAAGAACCCCAAATTAGGTTACATGGCAACTTATTATTGGTTCATGGGCTTAGAAGAAAATTATTAAATTAATGTTGAGATTTAGATTTCAAAAGGTGGCCTAAGGTTATCTAGGTTTTTGGCTCTAAAAGGATTTGAATTTTAAATTCAAATTAGCAGACCTATAGTGTGACCGCAGAGCTCGCCTCAGGTTGCTGAGCAGAAGAGCGAAGTGATTGGGCAGAGAGGAGGGTTATGACAAGAGAACAAGAAGAGGGTTTCCAAGTGGAAGAGAGTGCCGAAGTGGATGAGAAAGGAAGGTCTGTCCTAGGGTTTAGGACAGCAGATCGAATGCCCTAGTTAAGGCTGCTTCCTGTGCACAAAATCACCCTAAAGATCTGTCCCTTAAGTCTGGTATTGTGCAGGTGTACAGGTAGTACAAGAGGCTGCAACAGCAGTAGTAGAAGGACAAAGTGTCGGGCTGATTTTGCAAGGGATGGAAGTAATGGTCGGGGGTCGTTCTTTAGTGTACTGAACAACAGTTTGAATCAGCCTAAGAACAGTGACTTGGAGGGGTGTCAGTGGCTGGTTTGGTGATCCCTAGAACATTAAAAGGAAGATTTGTCACTGTGTGTAGGCAGATCTGAAAATCCTAAGGATTGGCTCTTTGAAGGAGCAAAGGAGAAATCAAGTGGGCTAGTTGATAAGTCCTAGTTCATTGAGTTGCAGAGATCATCTTTAGTGATAAGATGGCAGCCTCCAATGCCCTAAGATCTGTCATCTTTGGAGCAATAGTGTGGCAGAAGTGGGTAGTGTGTCAAAGTCCCTATGTGCTGGTATCTTTGAAGGAAAAAAGTGCAGCTATAGGGCAGATTTCATTGATAGTGGCAGATTGTTGAGCTGCAGATTGGAAGGCAATGGATCACTAGACGTGTCCAATGTACGTGGACTGAAAGGGCTGTGTGTGGCCACCATCAGCAAGTAGGTGAAGTGTGCTTTGTTCAGGGCAGATTGTATTGGGCCAAAGTTCTGTGACCTAAAGGAGCAGTGTTCATTGATAGTGGCAGATTGTTGAGCTGCAGATTGGAAGGCAATGGATCACTAGACGTGTTCAAGCCTCAAGGTACATGGACTGAAAGGGCTGTGCGTGGCCACCATCAGCAAGTAGGTGAAGTGTGCTTTGTTCAGGGCAGATTGGTGGTCATAGTTGTTGACACCAAGCCTTAGTTGTGCCCTTGTATCAGGGTTGTATGTAAGGGCCATGATCCTGGTACAAGAGCCCTCGGACTGTTGTATTAAAGATAGTAATATAACATGTAGTGGGTTAAAAAATTTAAAATTGTCATGTGCACTAGTTGATTCACTGATGTTTGTAATTCCACTGTGCAAAGTAGAAGTGTTGTGGCATTTGGGTGTGTTTGTGTTCGAAATTTTAAACTCAAACCAGATTCTTGAGTGCCGTGGAAAAATCAACACAAACCAGGTCTGAAAATGCACAGACAAAGGGCCTACTTAATGCTGGTTATGGTTCTGTGAAACTTATCTTAAATATTCCTGCAGTTTGGGTGGGTAAAGATAATGATTAGATGCTGGTTCATGCTGATCTTGATGTCAAAACTCTGCTAAATGGGTATGATCTTGCTGAAAGGAAGCCCTGCAAATGCAAATTTTGACCCTAGCATTTCAATCATAGGACTATCTAGTATCAACAAGTTGATATTTTTTTTGATTACCTTAAAACAAATTGGAACATAGTTTTTTCTATTTATTTTGTTACCTCATGAATACTACGTAGATACTTAAAAACTTGGTCTGTAAAGTAAATTTGATCACAGAAGCTAATGTTAGAAACTGGTAAATTGATTCCAATGTAGAAAGTATGTAAAAAGTTTTCTCACCTAAGTGAAACAATCCAAAGGTGACTTAAAACGGGGCTGGCTGTGCAGTGAGAAATCTTGCCAATAACATAATAATTCATTTAATTTTTAATGTAAAAGGCATAATTAATGTTTACCAGATATTGCTTAAAATCTAATAAGCGTCAAGACTTAGTCATGCATTTTAAAAAACATAATCTACTTACATTGTAATTAGAAAACAACTAAATAACTGACCTTTTTTTCTTCAGCTACTGCTCATTGCTACTTTGATTACCCCTTCCTGAGTTTAAGCATTTCTCTGCAGACATTTTTGGTGTGGCAACTCATTTTATCAGTCCTGATTTTAGGAAGACGCTACGCTGTGAATCAGATATTTGGCTGCTTACTTGTAGCTGCAGGCGTTGTCATGGCTATTTCAAGGTACCATCTTCATTTATTGTTTATCTTCAACTGAATCCGCTAATATATCTGATCTCACCTTGTTTTATGTAGTAGAATTTATGGTTATTTACATACCGTTTGTGACCACCTTGGTCATCATTGCAAGGTTTTTTAATAGTCCATACTGTTGGTATTTTTCCTTTATAAAGATGCATTCCATTGTTCATGTAATCTTCTGTTTGACCTTTATTAATATGAAGTCAAATAGTCATCTTAATGTTGGTTTTTTGAGGGAAGATCATAGGACAAAGAGACGTTGAGCAAAAAGTAAAAGCATTATCCAAAGGGACCTGCATTTTCAGAAGCATATACTAAATCTGATAATAATAGAAATCCATTCTGTTTAGGTGATCTTCTAGGACATATTAGGGTAGGACAAGTAGTTAAACAAATCTATTTGTTTGTGCGTGGATTGACAAAAGTAATGTTCCGAATTGAACTTTTCTGTTGAACACATGTGACCAGCATGTTCAGAGAAGGAATTAAGAACTGGTACATGGTAGATTTTCACTATTTATAAAGGAGGGAAGACTTGCATTGATTAATGAAGATTGGTTGGGTAAACCAGGAGAAGGTTGAGCCTCTTCTCTTTGAGTTTTTTTTTGGTTGTAAATAAGCTTGGGGCTTCCTTTAAATTAGAAATGGAAAAACATACTTACATAAAGGGAAAAGGGTTCCAGGTAAGGTGTTGTTACTCCTCATGTCAGCAGGGGCACATACAGATTCTTGCAGCATATTTCACCACCATTGTAAACCCAAGGTCACAAGTCAAAAGCCTTGTAACAACCATATGAGGCCCTGTATTAGGTGTCCTAGACCTTGTTTGGTTGGACAATGGCTGGTCTCTTTGGGTTTATCTCTAGCTCCTTTCGTTCCGGATAGGATTGGAGGGCCTTGGACTCATTGGTTCTAGGGGAGCTTGCTTTTTGTAGGAAGATCACTAATGTATGGGCCAGTCCATCCTGTGTCAAGTGCACCTATGTTTTACCACACGGTTATGTGTTTATTGTGTCTGTATGTGGCCTTGGCCTTGGTGCAGTATCCTTCAAACAATTGTCATACATGGCAGTCTCACAAAGTCAACTTTTCACATTTCCTAAAGTAGTATATGCTTCCCAATGCAAGTGGTCTCGTAAGTCAAAAAGTTAGCTTGCTCCCATATTGTTAAGCTTGATGAGAGGATGATATGCTACATAAAAGTTTTCTAATCAATGAAGGTAGTAGCAAGTTACAGTTTGTTAAAGCTGGTCAACGGGTACAGTAGGTGTGCAGATGGCATAACAAGGGTATATCTTGACAAAATTTGACATACAATATGTCAAAATTGGTCTACAGAAGAAGGGGAACAAAACCTACATTTTAATTTTTCCAAATTCTCAAATGCATTAGACATCCATCAAGGGGGTATGATGATGTGGCAGAGGTAGTGATGATGTAGCAACACAGGGCATAATTTGGTCAAATGAAGCAAGACCCAGATGAAATCAGGATGAGTTACGACAAACCCAGTGGAAAAATTAGCAAATTCATCAAGGCATTAGAGATCTCAAGCATGGGTGGTGAAGTCGATTTACTACTAGTTGTTTAAGTCAAGAGGTAGCTGCTACAGCTAGAGATTCAAACTATTCGTTATGGTGATCAATGGAACGTTGGGGCATAATTGGACCATTCTCCAACTTTTGGACCATAAACGAAGGGAACGTTGGACCTCCAAAGGAATCTTAAGTAAATTCGACCCCTTAGTGGGCAAACTCATGAATGTATTGTAATGTTTTAATAAAAATTATTGAGTCTCCAACATGTGGATGACTAGTAAAGATTATTTTAGAGAGTCCGATGAGCTGTTATCTAGCTGTTAGAAAAGTTTTATAAAAGGCTAGCCTCCCCTTTAGAGTTGTTGTTGTTGTCTTGTGAGATCAATTCCATTAATAAAAGAACTTCATTTGCATGTCTTGGTTGGCTCTTACTATCTTTTCTTTTCTTTTTCTATTGTAGTATTCAGTTTAATCTAATAAATTTTCCAATTAGTAAGATCACACAAAATCTAGAAGATTGAGCCATTGAGGGGCTACATAGCCACATGGAGGGGGAAAAATAGGGAGAAATCCCTCTTTGTCTTTTTAGTGTAGGTGGGTCGTTCTAACGAGGATTGAACTATTCCAAGAGGGAGCTTCAATTGGAAAGGGAGCTTGCATTTCACTGCATACTTGAATCGAAGGCTGGAGAATGCCACGCTAGGGGCTGCTTCTAGTTGGGTCTTGTTATTGCAACACCTAGTAGGCCTAGTGCAAATCCACACTAGGCAACCCAAGTCTTACAACAACGAAGAGATTAGCCAACACTATCACATCAGTGGTCCCTTTCTAGCTATTTAGTGGTGGATGTTATCTCCACAAGGGAGGCTTGCCGAACGATATCATTTAACAAGATCTTCAATAAATAAGGGCTTAAGGGTGCTAAAGGTCTAATGGTTAGGGAGGAAAGTACCAGCAAGGTTTTGATCGTTGTGATAAGAGGTAGAAGCAATCAAACACACTTGCTGCCAACCCCAATGGACTAGAAGAGGGTTGTTTTAAAGTAGTGTTTTTATAATATATAGGTTTAAAGCATGTAATATCATATAACAACCAAGAAATAACTTCTAAGGGATATATTGAATAAAGTATCAAAGGCTATGAAGAGACAAGCCAAGGAAAAGCAAATTTTTATGGTCTTTAATGGTTTTATACGTGTAAAATACCAGTAGCATCCTAGACGTCAACCCTAATTTGGGGATAAAAATGTAATTAATGCTAGATTTTTCCTTTTCGATTTATTAAATACAATTTTTATCAATAAAACAATGACATATAGTTGCAAAAATTACCATAAGATGCAAAATAAAACCAAACCCAAACCTGGCTACCAAGAAGTTAGGAAAAGAAACAAGATTTTTAGATGATCACCACTACTAGACTAGTGCCTTTTCTCAATTGGGAAATAGAGTCAATTAGGCAAAGTCTATGATATAGGGCCTTGGATGAAGAGGGTGGTATATCAAAATTCTTCTCTTAGAAACCCTAGTGACTTCTTTATGTGGGAGATTTAAGGTCAAATGATGCATGCACCAAGTTCCTTTGATCGATTCTTGAAAGACAAATTTTACATACCATAAAGAATCAATATTTCAAGAAAGATATTGCAATTTTTAATATGGCACAAATAGAAAGCCTAATTTTCGAACAATATCCAAAATGGAAGAAAATGACAATAAATTTACAAAATTCCAACAAGAATCACTTCATTAATCCCAAACAAGTCTCTCCATGCAAAAATTTGCATCGAGACAATTTGCTCCACGAAATGTCCATTGTGTCCAAGAGAAAAATACAAGAGGACTAGTGCACACTCCTTTAGAGAGAGAAGGGTGAATGGAATGTGATGATGAGAGAATGAAAGAGACTTCCCTCTATTTATATGAGGACATCCAAGTCACTTTTCATAATTTTACAACAAAAGTCCTGAAAGTTTGCTTGGAGCATTCAATTGGGCCTAAAGGTCACAAGCCAACCTTAAGATAGCGTTAAAACATAAACAATACATTAAAATCTCCCACATGTGGGAATAAATGCTCTCTAACATGACATCATCGTTCTAGAGTGGGCAATCTCTATCAAGCAAGTGACAAAGTGGGTCCATGAGTGCTCCTCACTCCAAGGTACATTATCAAGTGCATGGGTATGTCTCCAAGTAACATCTTCTTCATCATGACATCATCGTCAAGGAGGCTCATGTTACCATCCTAGGGCATGCAGGAATGACGTGGCAACCTTTGGACCAAGCATTGACATCTAGGCATAGTGTGCTAGCCCTCTTAGACTCCTCAGTGATCTCCATCATCATCTAGGCTCTGGAATAAGGCAACATTTGTCAAACAGGTTGAAGGCTAGCTTGGGGGTGTCATAGGTCCATCCGGGCACATCATCAAATGAGCTAATACCTTGGTTTCTAGCGTTTCAACATTTGGAGGTGTAGCAAGGGGCATACAAATATGTGGGGGCTCCTCAAAACCCAACATTCATCTCAGGAGGGTGACGTTGGGGTTGCAAAGTCATATCTTTTCTCAAGAATGGGCAAGACGTCCTCTAAGCTAGGGAGGTGTAAAGCCATCCCTTAAAGGATCTCTACTACATGTGTAATGAACCACTTGAAACATACCCTCTAGATCAAGTGAGACCAACATCTTTAGGGACAAAAACCATTAAAGTATCATTGTGGACCATATTCAATGTTAAGGGCACAAAAATAGTTCACACAAACCTTGCCTTCCAAACTATTTCTAGCTCAAAATTTGTAAGGAGGTTACCACACTTATGTTAGGGATTATTATGCCATTAGCCATATTAGGTGCTTCCAACTCCCAGGGTCAAGGACATTTCATAGTTAGACACATCAATCGATAGGTGCATATGTTAAAGTTGGTAATGGAATGGGAAAGACTTCAAGGAAGATGGCCATAGCCATTGTACTAGCTGAAGGAGGTCCAACATCTCTAAGTGCTATAATGAGAAGAGGGAGCAATCGTGGAGGCATGAGTTACCCCTTTTCTCGACTTGCTTGTTCCATCCCCTTGTTGCGCCTTTTACTTAAATGATTTATCTTTCTTTCTTGTATAACTTAGGAGATCCAACTTGCTTTATGCTTTTCCAATACGGCTTAAAGATGTAGCAATTTATCACTCATTGGGGTTGGGACATTCAAGAGTTCCTTTTAGTAGAGCATGAAATGACGAGGAATTGAGTGTTGGCTAATGGAGGGGTTAGAGCTCATGCTAGGATTTTTCCCATGTGCTTACTATGTCCCAACCATCTTTTGCATTCTTTTTTTCTTTATTTATGGCTTCATATGCTTTTATCTTTCTTTTGGTTGCATTTGTTGAAATATGTAACTAGGTTCGGTCTTCATAAATGTATTTGAGCCACAATGAAATGTATTTATCAAAAGAATGAAGAAAACATTATTATTATTATTATGACTTATTAAAGCATGCGTTTCATGCTTGGGTCATCATGTTTTAGGTCAAAGTCCCCATTAAGGACTCTAGGATTTATTATGAGTCATTAGAGTTATTGTCCATTTAAAGAGACCCTTCTTGGGCTTTTGAATCATGAAAAAATAATTAATATTGAGTCAAATATGTTATTTGTTCCCTCCACACCAAGTCGGCCTCAAGGAGATCAAATCGACCTCAAACTGGGTAATTCGGCCTCACCAGAAGCCTATATATTGGAGCAGTTTGAATTCATTTGGAGAAAATTCACTTTCTCAAGCAAGTTCGATATCCAGAAGAAAGAGCTGGAAAAGTGCAAAGGAAGAAAGGAAGGGAAAAGAAGTGCGAAGTTGGAAAAAGAGGAAGAAAAAGGGAAAATCGAAGTTTTGGGCTATCTATCTCTCTCTCGTGGATTCCTCTAGGAGATCAAAGTCTTTCTTGTTTTCTGCTGCTGCTGCTACCAGTTGCTAGGGCGAAGCTACTCCTGCAAGTTGCTGCTGCTAGGTCGAGGTTGCTGTTGGAGGATTGTCATTTGCAGAAGGAAGAAAGGGCTGACTTGGTGTGGAGGAAGTCTTTGCCTAGGTCAAGAGTCTTGGATTATCTCGTGAAATTATTGAAGGAAGAATTGTTGACTGGGTTTTCCCCTAGATAGGGTTTTTTCCCTGGCTGCCGGCCTATATCTGGTGTCTATGATCTCTTTGTGCTATGGTTTTGGTAATTGTTTGATGACCTAAAAGATATATAAAGAACATAAAGATAAGAAAATGACAAGTAATTATCTATATAAAGAAAATCTTTCTGCCTTTCTGATTTTCTAACATGGTATCAGAGCTAAGGTGAAGAAGGAAAAGGCAGTTTGAGGATCTACTGAAAGGAGTCTAAGAAACCTCAAAAGGATTGAGCAAGGGATCATATAAGGAGATCTTATAAGGAAAGAAGCTTACTACCTTTAAGGACAATGTCTAACACAATAAAGGGAGAGAACAAATTAGAAGGAGCATCAAATTACAGGGCATGGAAGAAAAGAATTGATCTCATTCTTGAAAAGAACAAAGTCTTGGATTTGGTCAGAGGAAAAGTGAAGAAACCTACCGAAGGATCTAGTGATGCAGATAAAGTGAAGTATAGAGAGTCAAAAATATTGGCTATGACACTGATGGTAGAAGGTATAAAGGACAATCTTGTCCCATACATTTCCAACATAGACCATGCTCAAGAAATGTATGAAGCCTTATCAAAATTGTTCACTATCAAGAACATTGGTCAAGTAGCAAGCCTGAAGAATGAATTAAGGACCACAAAAATGACAAAAGATGACACTGTGGCTTCTTTCTTTGTAATGATAACTAGAATTAGAAATGACCTTCAAGCCATAGATGAGATTGTATCGGAAAAAGAGCTAGTGATTATTGTATTATTGGGATTGCCACCTACATGGAGTGTTTTTGCTTCAGGGCTCAACAACTAGAAAGAAACTCCATCATTTGAACAATTATGGAATGTCTGCAGCCAAGAAGAGATGAGAATCTCATTAGTATCCAACATTGAATAAGAGAAAGTTTCAAATGCATACTCCGCTTATCACAAGAAAGGAAACTTCAAGAAATCGAAAGGGCCAAGAAGGAAGGTAGACATGTCCAAAATAGAATACTATCAATGTCGTAAAATGGGTCACTATAAAATTGACTATCTTGACAATCTAAAGAACAAGAAAAGGAACAGGGACCAAGCTAATATTACTAAAGAAGGATCTCCAAAGAAGAATAAAGCCAAAGAATTAGATACAAGGGACTTACACTACTAAGTCCTTTGCTCTAAGCTTTAGTTATTTCATTTTTGATTGCTAGTATTTATAGATTTAACATATTTTGGATTTTTTTTTTGATTTGTTTTTATAAGGTTATTATAGGCATTCCTCAAGCTTGGAGGGAGCCCTCACCAACTTCCAAAGATAAGTATCTTATTGCCTTTTCACTTTTAGTTTTCCTTACTTATCTAGTTTTGCTTGCATTAAATACTAATCACATTTCTATTCATATTTTCCTTGTTTAGGAAGAACTTGTTGAAGACTCAAGAATTATGGAAGGTCTCACAAGACAAAACATTAGAGTTACAAGGTCTGTTAAGAAACAAAAGGTATGCCTTAGACTATAAGTTTTGCTCTCTTCATGATAAAGGTATATTCATTTTTGATTACTGACATTATTGTGTCTAGCTCTCTTGAATCATAAAGATTCTTAATTGGGTGATTCATCATTAAATAAATCTACCCTCCTCATTTCTTTAATTATTCTTGTAGAACCCTAGAAAGGTTCTTTGTAAAAAAACCCTAACTTAAGGGTATGTTGATGATAATGTGTAAAACCCTAGCCTACTTAGGGTTATTGTTGAAGTCTAAAGAAAATGTTTGATGCTTTGATAATGTCATGTTTGGGGTTTTGGTATCGTTATGAAAACCTTAACTTGTTAGGATTGAATGGTGATGTCTGAAATCCCAAACCTTTGAAGTATTGATAAATTAGGGTTTGATGTGTTATAACCCTAGATCATTAGGGTTTGGTAGGTTGTATAAGCAAGACCCGTATAGTGTTCTAGAAATGAAATCCTAGGTATATGTGTAGTTTTCCGATCGAAACCCTAGTCTGATCAAGTTTGTTATATGTCTAACTTTAAAATATTGATATTCGTGTCATTGGGTTTGACTAACACATGATATACTTGTGCATAATGATGAAATTCTAGAAATGTGTGTTGACATAATTGTTGATGGTCATAAGTCCTAGGGTTTGGAACTAAGCCCTAGTTGAAGTTTGATTCTCTAAGATGATAGTGTTTGTGAATTCTAGGGTTTTGTAACTAAACCTTAGTAGAATTTCAAATTTTCTAATATATGATAACAAGTGTGATAATCTGAGATCTATGAAAGATTGTTGAAACTTGAAAGTGAGTTGTGATTGGTGAAGCTTAATGGCTCATGTATGAAATCTAGGATCTTGCACTTGTCAAAATTTGGAAATCCAAATCCTATTGTAGCAACTGGAAATAATTCTCCTAATTGTTAAATTAATTTTAACAATTTATTTAGTGTTTGCTACAACAAATACTGAATCAATCACACTGCAACCTACAAAAATAAACTACAGAAGAAATAAATGCTGGAAGAAATACTAGCACACACACATAGATGACAATTATTTTTGGACCAATATTCCTGGAGAAACCCAACTTGGGAAAATCAGTGCAACAAATGAGGGTTTTATTATTATGCAACAACGAAATAATATGAGTACAACTGGATGTTGAAACTGGCAATCCTACAGAGGAATATTGGCAAGAAAATTCTAGTGAGGAATTTCCTTACTCCACAAGCAAATCCGGGCACTGACCTCAGCTCAAATTGAGCCTTCCAAATTGGCTCTGCGCAGTCACTTCTACACTTAGCTCGGAACAACTTCTTCTCAAGCTGTTTGGTCATCTGCTGTTTGGGAAAATGTCTCTCCTGGCCTTTGGAACCTCTGCCCAACTTTTGGCACTGAAACTCTGCTTCTCCCCAACAATTTCGAAATTGCCTCTAGAGGCAACTGCGCTGCACTGCGTCAGCCTCTCTGTGGCTTTTCTGCCTCTTTGCAAATGCACTCACCAAATCTGGAATCCTTCCTCCGGCTTCATTGTCCCTGCCCCTCCCTCACTGCTTCGATTCTCTGGCTCTCTCTGTGGCAACTGAACGCTGCTAGTGAAGAAATCGATCTGCTCATGAAATCGAACTTCTCCAGTGTATCCTCTCTAAGCCCTATCGACTTCTTCTTATAATCCTCTGTTGAGACTTCAACGACCAAGATTAGATCTTAATCGATGGCTAGGATTAACTTGAAGTCGATCCGTGTGAGTTTCTTGAACATTCTCACCATAACTTAATTAATTATGATTAATTAGTAATATTCCCTAAGTTTAAACTTAGGAAATATTTAAAAACTGACCAATAATCTAATTAAGTCATTTCTAGGTGGAATTTCCAGAAACGATTTCTGGGTTTTGGAGATCTCATGCATTCTAGCCTCTCCACAAAATTTCAAGGCTAGAACACATCCAATGCTACAAAAACTAACACTCCCTCTTTACGAGGAATGTATTCTAGAGTTGCTGCTCCCTGTAGAAACACCCTGTCTCTGCATCATCTCATGTCACGCTGCTGATGTCTGGCTGTTGCTACCCACCAACCACTGTGAAACTATGATATCTGTTGCATCTGTGTTGCTACTGACCCTGCTGAACTGTTGCCAACACTGCATCTTCACTACAACTCCCTCTCCATCTGTTGCTGTTGCAACTGCAACATCTGCAACTGAAAAACATCCTAAATACTGAATCAACTGTGATCAGTATGATGCATCTGTCACCCGAATCTTTGATTGCTGCTAGTATCTGCGCTGCTACTGACTCTTCACTGTGCCAACTAGATTGCTGCCAATTCTGCATTGCGCTCCCCAACATCTGACTGCAACTAGACTCTGCATCTGTCACTCTGGCATCTGACTGCATCTACTGCCACTGATCCATCCTGCTACTGAAATATTGTGGGCTCCCGTAGCAAGGTACTGATTCAAGAGGTGGACCTCCTCAAGAATCCTGCCCATCTGTAGCACTCTGGGGCTACAACACCAAATCACCCCATTTCACTCCTGGGGGTATGTCAACAAACACGACGAAGTCTTCCTCCAGCATGGAGGATAGCCTATCGATCTTTGCTAATGTTGCTTGTTGGTCCCACTTCTCCTCCTTGTCCTTCTTTCTGAGAGGACACTAAGTGCTGTAGTGGCCAAGCTCACCACATTTGAAGCACTTGACCTTCAATGAGTCCTTCTTCTTCTTTCGTTGCTCTCCCTGTCCCTGACTGGGACCCTTCGATGAGAGGGCCACATTCTCCTCCTTCACATGCTTTGATCCACTATTGTTACTACTGATGGAGCTCTTCAGTAGGTCTTGTATCAATTCCTCCTACTGCAAATTGGCCCACATCCTGTCCCACCTTAGCAAGGTGTCTCTGCCTAAGATACTTTGGACAAACACTTGCCGCTCCTCTGAGACACTGTTGAGTGCCAATCTCACTAGCTCTTTGGGTTGAGGCGTTGCCCCAACAACTGCACGCTGATCTCAGATCTCTTGAATCCTGGTGAGGAAGGGATCAATGTGTTCCCTTTCTGCATCCTGGTGCATCTTAGGTTCTCCTCTAAGTACAGTTTCCACTGCTCGGAAGTGCCTTGGTACAGTGTGGAAAGTGTATCCCACATCTCCTTGGTAGTACCTTTGCAAGCTATGTGAGAAACAATGTAATCCCGAACACCATCAAGGATCAACCTCTTTGTCCGCACCATCTCCTTTCTGTACTCTTTTAGCTAATTTGCGTCCATGGGGTAGCTACCACTGCATCTATGAATGGTTTTAGGCCATATTCATCCAGAAGGAAGGACATCCTTGCCTTCCAGATGACATAGTTGGAAGCTCCATCCAACCTGTTATGATCTTGAAGTCTAGTAGTGGCCATCTCAAACAATGTCGAAAGTCTCCTCTTCCCTTCTGCTCAGCTGCTGCTCAGCTATTCACACTCCCTTATGGAGTGAGAAACTCTGCACACAATGACTGCTCATCTGCAAGGGAAATCGAACTTCTTGAGACTAGAAGTCCCCTAAGGAAATTTTTCCCTTAGTGTGTGCTCTTCTTCCACCCGACTCTAGCTCTGCTCTAGCAAATTGCTGCAAAACTACCGCATCCAGCTAAAGATCTGCTTTGTGAAAAAATTCTGGCTGCTCCCTCTGCCTTTGGACTCCCTCGGTCTGGAGATATTGGTTTTTTCTGTCCCTTTCTCAGAAAAATTGTTTCTCCTCAAGAAATTCGACCTATTGGCCAGGGTGACTGCGCTACGTCTGGGGTTTCGACCTACTGCCCTTCAATGACCAATGAAACTCCCTTTTCCTTCGCTACTGAGCTCTTTGGCTAATTATCTGTGCTCTGATACCATATAAAAATGACATAGCTATTTTTGGACCAATGTCCCTGAAAAAACCCAACTTGGGAAAACCGGTGCAACAGCTGAGGGTTTTATTATTATGCAGTAGTGAAATAATCTGAGTACAACTAGATGTCGAAACTGGCAATCCTACAATGGAAAATTGGCAAGAAAAATCTAGTGAGAAATTTCCTCACTCCACAACCAAATTTGGGCACTGACCTCAGCTCAAATTGAGCTGTCCAAACTGGCTCTGTGCACTCATCGTGTCACCCTAGTGCAGTCACTTCTGCTCTCAGCTCGGAACAATTTCTCCTCAAGCCGTCTCGTCAACTGCTATCTGGGAAAATGTCTTTCCTGGCCTCTGGAACCGCTGCCCAACTTCTGGCACTGAAACTCTGCTTCTCCCTAACAATTTCGAAATTGCCTCTAGAGGCTACGCGTTGCTCTGCGTCAACCTTTCTGTGGTTTTTTGCCTCTATGCAAATGCACTTACTAGATCTGGAATCCTTCCTCTGGCTTCACTGACCCTGCCCTTCTCTCACTGCTTCGATTGCTCTGTCTCTCTCTCTGGCAACTGAACGCTGCTACTCAGGAAATCAATCTTCTCATGAAATTGAAATTCTCCAATGTAGCCTCTGCAAGCCCCATCGACTTCTTCTTATAATCCCCTGTTGAGACTTCGACGACCAATATTGGATCTTAATCGATGGCTAGGATTAACTTGAAGTCGATCCGTGTGAGTTTCTAGAACATTCTCACCATAACTTAATTAATTATAATTAATTAGTCATATTCCCTAAGTTTAGACTTAGGAAATATTTAAAAACCGACTAATAATCTAATTAAGTCATTTCTAGGTAGATCAGAAACGATTCCTGGGTTTTGGAGATCTCATGCATTTTAGCCTCTCCACAAAATTTCAAGGCTAGAACACATTTGATGCTACAAAAACTAACAACACTAATCCTAGTAGAAGTCTAACATATGAGTTCTAAAAGTGTTAGATGTATTGTAAAGCAATATTTGTATAAATTGCTTCTAGGGTTTGCAATATTTTGTAGTAGGATATGCCATATTTCTGTAAGAGATATTGAAGCCCTAGACATAATGAAGGTTCTCTTGATTGAGGTGCTCAAAGTCTTGAATCTTGATGATGAAATGTAGGGTTTATGACAAAGACCTGGCATGTAGTTGAAGTATAAAAGAATGTGTTTCTTGTTGTTTGTGAACCTAACTAAGTTTAGGTATTTGATGTATAAAGTCTAATGCTTCCATTATTGTATGATTCTAAAATAGTTAAACTTCATGCTTCTATAGTTTTGGTTGTACTTGCTATCTAAGTTGTGCAAGTACATAATCTTCAAGATGGTGAAGATGTTAGTATGTAAAGTTCATATGATAAGCATGATGGAGAAAGTTATATCAATGATGATGGTCATAAGAAGGATGGAAGCCATGAAAGATTCTCCGATGTCATAGAAAAGAAGTTGAGTTCCCTAAGTTAAGAGGGAGCTTGGATGAGAGTAATCTCCGTAGTTGAGAGGGAGGGCATATCATAGTCATGATGGACACCTTGAAAGAAGAAATTGGAGAAAGAATTTTGAGGGACTATTGAGATACGAAAAGCAAGATCTGGTTGTAGAATATGTTGCTACATGTGAAGTAGGAAAGGAAGATCATGATTGAGGAATCTTCTGTCAAGATTCATTTGAAAGTCCTAATGTGATAAATTGAGAAGCAATATCTAGTTGTCTGAAAGACCCCGGAGGTTTCTGTTTACTTGTGTACATTTGAAAGTTTGTTATTGATTGGGGTTGTGTTTGTATAAGTAAATCTCTCAAGAGGTTTGATAAGCATGCTAGTTACACGAGAGATTTCTTACTGATCTGTTTGATCGGGGAGGACTTGCTACTGATTGAAATATTTGGGAGTGTTGAGGCTTTTGTGTGTGAGACACATTGCCTAGGAGGACATCTGGCCGACACTTTGTGTTGATGTCTTGATCCCGAAGTAGGGAAGGTGGCGTTGGTCATAGAGCTTTGACCTTGGATGCACATCTGGATCCCTGGGTTGATGGTTAGCAAGTAAGCCTGATGGTACCTAGAAAGGCTGAAAGCTTTAGTCCATCTTAGTCCCACCCAGATAGATTGCCCTGGTCAGGAATCTAGTTCGTGACACCGTGAGTGCCTAAACTATTGAAGGACCTTGGATAGATTGCCCTAGTCAGGAATCTAGTCCATGGCATTGCGGTGCCTAAACTCTTCATGGTTCATGTGTTTTTGAGATCTTCCTTGTACTTGTTATTATGAATACCTCCCTAGTTAAGAGGGAGTGTTGAAATATGTAAATAGGTTCGGTCTTCATTAATGTATTTGAATCACAATGAAATGTATTTATCAAAAGAATGAAGAAAATAATTTTATTATTATTATTATGACTTATTAAAGCATGGGTTTCATGCTTGGGCCATCATGTTTTAGGTCAAAGTCCCCATTGAGGACTTCTAGGATTTATTCTGAGACATTAGAGTCATTGTCCATTTGAAGAGGCCCTTCTTGGGCTTTTGAATCATGTAAAAAGAATTAATATTGAGTCAAGTAGGCTATTTGTCCCCTCCACACCAAGTTGACCTCAAGGAGATCAATTCAGCCTCAAACTGGGTAATTTGACCTCACCAAAAGCCTATATATTGGAGCAGTTCGAATTCATTTGGATAAAATTCACTTTCTCAAGCAAGTTCGATATCCAGAAGAAAGAGCAAGGGAAATATGTGCGAAGTTGGAAAAAGAGGAAGAAAAAGGGAAAATCGAAATTTTGGGCTATCTCTCTCTCTCTCTCTTGTGGATTCCTCTAGGAGATTGAATCTTTCTTGTTTTCTTTTGCTGCTGCTACTACCAGTTGCTGGGTCAAAGCTGCTACTGCAAGTTGCTGCTGGAGGATTGTCATCTGCATAAGGAAGAAAGGGCTGACTTGGTGCGGATGAAGTCTTTGTCTAGGACAAGAGTCTTGGATTATCTCATGAAACTATTGAAGGAAGAATTGTTGACTGGGTTTTCCCCTAGATAGGGGTTTTTCCCTGGCTGTTGGCCTATATCTGGTGTCTATGATCTCTTTGTGCTATTGTTTTGGTAATTGCTTGATGAACTAAAAGATATAAGAACATAAAGATAAGAAAATCACAAGTAATTATCTATATAAAGAAAATCTTTTTGCCTTTCTGATTTTCTAACAGCGTCAACCTCTTGGGGAAAATTTTCGGGCCTTGACTCAAAGATGAGGATATAGGGTCTCAGTTCTAATGACAAATGATAATCGACCTGAAAAATGGATGTGGATAATAAGGAAAACATGGAAGGTGTCAATTATGGATTACTTGGGCATGCTACTTTAATTGATACCTCCTATTAGTGCCCCTCCTTAAGGAAGGACATCAAGAGAAGTCACATTGGACTAAGGGCAATAGATAACCTCCTAGGTGAAGCATGGGAATGATGGTACAATCAAGAGTGGTCGATCATCCAGCTTGGCTTGTGATCTATATTAGTTTGTGCCAAAACATTAAATGAAAGCACATGATTACATAAATGGTTAGTGTAACTTTTGATAGATGACCCACCTTTCAAGAAGCATGTTAGATGACGAGTGTTGATTTTTAGGGCATCCTCTAAATTGATAATTACTTCTTATGATTTTCATTAGGTTAAGTTTTTTCTTGTGATATTTTCATCATAAAGCAATTACAAAGAGCAACTCAACAGTAAAACAAAAATACCATAAGAATTATAAAGAGAGAGCCAGACAATAACACAAGTATTTTGCCTAGGAAAACCCACATGGGGTAAATCCCTACAACCTTTTTGTTAGATAAATCATCAAGTATCAACAGAGATACATCAACCAAATCCAAGGTCAAACATACCAACAATATAGATAGGTCACACCTGGTCCATCTGCCTCCTAATCAAGTCAAACGGTAGCTCCAAAAATCGAGGGAAGAAATTTGACCTACTCCTATACTTGAGAAATCTGGTCCTGCAGCCCTAGAGTGCCTCAAAGTTTCGGTCCTTAAATAGAGATTTGGTCAAGCTTCAAGTTTGTCCTTCAAACCTTAGATTCATCCCTTTCTTTCTGCCACAGATCATCCGAATTTTATCTTCCACAGGACAAATCTGAATTACCAGAAGAGGAGGTCGAGCTTTCATTTGAGGCTGAGCCGACTTGATTAGGAGGAGGGCCGACTTGGCTTCTTGGATCCAAAAATTCAAATTTTCTTCTTTTAAAAACTAGCATTAAGAACATGTCAAATATTTTTCTCTTTTGACAATAACATGAAGAACATGCTTTACAAATACATCAATGATCAAAATAATAATTATGAAGACTGACCATAGCTACAAAAGTTCAACACTCCCTCTTAGCTAAGGAGGTATTCATAATGACTATTAGATGGTCTCATGTTGACATCTAAGAAAAGGTTATAACAAATCCAAGTACCATAATCGGGTCAACAATTGTGACACGTGGTAAAACAAGTTCCCATAATTGGGTAAACAATTGTGACACATGGTGTATTGATAACATCAACCTATTACCATAATTTGGTCAAACATCTTTGACACATGGTAAGTCATCAACATCAACATGCCACCATAATTCTGGTTGGTACCTCTGATACATGGTGTATTCTCACCATAATTTTGGTCGGTACTCCTGACACATGGTAGATCAACCATAATTCTGGTTGGTACCTCTGACACATGCTGTATCCTCACCATAATTCTAGTTGGTACTCCTAGCACATTGCACATCATTAGCATCAACTAGTCACCATAACGTTGGTCTATCTAACACATGGTATATAGACTAGTCTTGGTTCAACATCATTCTGGTCAGTACCTGACACATGGTGAATCCCCAAAGGCCACACTCAAAATGAGTAATTTTGGGCCTGATGCTAATGAGCTTGATGTTGAAAGGCTACATTCTATCTAAGTAATTTTGGGCCCCAAGGACTAGTCTTCCTAATTCTGGTTGACAGAGGAAGAATAATTGTCCTCTGCTAGACCATTCTCTCTAATTCAAGTCGATATACTTGACAAAGAGAGAATTTCAGTCCTTTATCAGACCATTCTTCATTATTCAGGTCGATATACTTGACACATAGAGAATGCCAGTCCATGATGCTATCTCATCATCACTCTCTCTTAATGAGAGGCATTTTCAACAAGTCCAAGCTTGTCCCTGAAGTATACAAACTTCATCCAGGGACAAAGGCTTTGCGAACACACTACTATACTGCAGAAAAATATTGAAGCCATACTTCTTCCTATGGTTCGACATGTTATCGTGGTCATCACCTGCACCTTATCAAGACAATCTTGCAAGTAGCGTCTGAAGCCATATTGCTTCTCAACTTGCCAATCCAATTGCAATATACTCTTCCATTGTAATACTGAGTGCGAAAGATGCGCTTCATCACTCTTTGCCCAATTTGAATCTGTAACTATACGTCATTGTTTGAGACAAATCTCAAATCATAACTGACTTTGCTATGACCAACTGTACCATACTGGTATTCCAACCCATGTTGAGCAACATGCCTTGGCTCATAAAATAGATCAACTCCTTTTCATTGGGTCCATCATCACAACTGTTTTCCTATCATCCTGACTGGATGCTCCCTTTCACACTGAAACATATCCCGCTGTGGTGATTCTGGTTGCTCCCTCTGCCATTGCTGCTCCTTTTGACACAAGTCTTTCCACTTTTGTCAGAGATAGATCATATAATTTGAAGACTCATCAGATATTTATTAATCAAGCCTTAACATGTTTGCTTGCGATCGTATAAAGCCTTCTTCAATCATGAGAATTCTTCTCATGCCCCTCAAAATCCTGTGGTAGCTCTATGTACACTTCTTCCTCGTCAATTACTTCATTGAGGGAATCGATCTCTGCATCCACCTGGTGCAATTTCAAAGCCACGGTAATAGTTCTAATAGAAGTGTACCTATTAATCTTGGAGCAAATGTCTTATCATGATCCTCTCCCTCTTTTTGGGAAAACTTGTTGAGAAACCAATTGCTAGAAGATTATGCTTGATTTCTCTGTCTTGGTAATTACTTGTGAATGTTAGGAATCTTCTTATTATTGCTTATGTCTTCTTCATCAAGCAATTATACAATTATTTAGTCTTCCAGGGAAATATAGAGATCACAAAGAAGCAAGTGACACAAAAAAATTAGGCTCCAAGCCAGGGAAAAACCCCACAAGGGGAAAACCCAACAACAATCCTTCTCTTATGGAATCAGATAAAAAATGAGATATCCAAGACCAAGACCAAGACCAGAATTGCCACCAAAATTCGAAGTCCAACCCTCCTCCAAGTCACCTCCAAAGTAAAAGTCAACATAGGTCAAACTGGTCACTTTCTTGAAATTTCGCCCCTGAAATTTTAGGCTTGCAACAAGCTCTGAAATTCATCCTTGCAACTAGCTTTGAAATTCATCCTTTCACTAAAATTCCTCTAGATGTGCGAGCTATTTCTCTTCCTCTTCTTGGTCTATTATTTCTTCGTTGGGTGCAAAAGATGTATATAATGATGATGAGTGAGTGTCTCTCAAAGTGATCAAACTCTTCTATATATATCTGTCCAAGAGGTCGAATAGGTGGCTCTTGAAGGTCCGGTTCAACTTGACAATTTTGGTGGACTTTGACTCAATATAAATTCAAAATTCTTTTTCTTACAAATGTCCAAATGGGACATGACTCAAGTACATTTTCTTTGACTCAAAATAATTTCTTTGACTCTTTTTGACTTTATGAGCATGAAGAACATGCTTTGACCAAAAATAAAATATAATAATGACTATAATAAATATATCAATGATTGTTTTACATTACATTATGAAGACTGACACTAGTTACATTTTCAACAAAGCCTTCTATTCAACTCTTGCTTTGTACTTGTGTATGCTGCCATACTTCAAACTTGTTGATTCATCTAACACAGTATCTCTCAACTCGACTCATGATTTAGGGAAAGTCCTCTTGTCACATGCTTTGCTTCATTCTTCCATTTCTTCCATCTATTTCCAAAGCCTTGGTAGCCTTCACATGTACCTGTTGTTGATTTTTGTAGCTTGGGAGGTACTCCAAGCCTTGGGGATCGAGGGTTTGGAGGTTGGAGCACCACAAAAGCACTTGTGGGCATGAAACCCAAGCCTATGGGCTTTGCACCCAAGATGGTGGGTGTGAATCCGTGATGAGTTTTGGACATGTGATGATTTGAGGTGATAGAGGATCCCGAGAGTAACTGGGAGCATCAAAAATCACTCAAATCTAAGGTATATAACTTGAGATATGAATTTTCTAATGTAATTGTGGGTTAATGTGGCACCTAATGGAGGTCAACTTGACGAGTTAGAGTACCACAAGTTATTTGTTGATGCCACATGAGTTTTGTATAAATAGAAGTGAGTGGAGAGGTCATTTTCACTCATTCAAGTGCATCCTTTCATGTGGAATACTTGTCTGAGGCAACCGAGCTCTAGGAGGAGGACGAAGTTGTGAGGGATTGTTTTTGGGTGAGTTTCACATCAACAGTAGGGTCGAAAGCTTCAAGAGGACAACTGTTGTCTTAGGGACAAATTTGGGCTAGATTTGTGTGGTATATTGTGTCCGTACAGGTCCGAATTCTAAGCAAGAGGCAACCACTTGATTAAGGTGAGTTTGGGGTATGTTTTGTGGTATGTTTGTACTCTGTTTTGGGCCGCAGGAATAGCTGGAGGTACGACTATGTGTGGAGGTATTTTAAGAGGGCCCATAGACCTAGTAAGGGTCTCTAAACCAACCACAACCTCTAAAGAAGTCAACCGAGGTGGACAGAGGGTGTAACCCTTGGAAAGGAACTCGTTCTCCTTGCTGTAGCAAGGATACTGTTGTAGAGTGCCTTATGTAGTGTTCCAAGGCCTATAATAGTGTGAAGGAAGGGCTTGAAGTGCAGCGAAGTGTGACAAGTGATTGTACAAGGGAAACACAATGATTTGAGGTATGTTGTAGCAATTTTGGAGGGGCATAACAGAATGATGGATGCCCTAACCAGTAACAGGAAGCTACAACAGTATGCACAAATCCCAAGGCAAGGTGGTAGCAATAAGGAGTTGTAGATGTCATCTTGATTGATGATCGGATGTTAGAGGATGTAGTGTCCTAGGAGAGGACAAGTTGAGGAGTCTATCAACAACCATGTGTAAGGGTCTCCTAGATGTTTGGATGCCCTAATAAGGAGCAGATGCTACAATGAGGATTGGTCACTCGTCGTCTGTTGGAGGGCAGCATGAGAGTGGACCAAGTGTGGACATGGATTGGGCATTTATGGTTTGTTGGAGGACAACGTGTTAGTGCCTAAGTTGGAGCTTGGTGTGCACCATCTTCATGGACCTAGATGGTTGCTAGAGTGATAGTTGTTGAGCTCAAGGGTTGACGAACCAGAGGAGCATTTGAGCAGCCCCAGACTTGTATGTGGAGAAAGACTTCTATAGAAAATGTTGGGTAGTCCTGCTAGCCCATGTTCATTATGGGAGATTGACATCTTGCAGTGATAGGTGGCAATCCTCTGTGTCCTATGTTGGTCTTCATTGGAGCAGCAAAGGAAGACCACAGTGGGTTGAAGTCCTTGAGTAGCTGAGGAGCAATAGTGGGCAGTTGAGAGTTGTTCACAAGTGGAGCTGTGAACAACTCGACAGGAGTCTCGATGTGTTGTGCCCTTGAGGATTTCAGGCATGCCATTGGGATGGGCATACCCAAGTTTGGAGAGCGGGTCGGTCATAGGGCTATTCGAGAGCATCCATACGGGTTCCTCATTGTGGATTGCAGGACTTGGGAGATTTGCTTAGGACAACTCTTTGAGATTTCGTGCATCAAGGACACGATAAAGATTTTCTAGTGGAGGAGCAGGGTCGGTGCATGAGTTGGCAACCACAAGTTGGGGGATGAGATGATCTTCAACAGAGGTGGTATACATTCCATCCCTGAGTCCACACTTAGGGAGTTGATCATGGGGGAGACACATGCTACTCCTTCCGTAGGATATGTTGGGATCTTGCATGAGCAAAGGGTACCATGTACGACTGAGGTAGTTTTCTAATGGGTGTCCGGATGCCAAACACTGTATTGGTACATTGTTGAGAGTGGGGATCGCCGACTTAATGGTGATGGTTGGTAGGAGCAGGGCAGATCTGCATGCACTGAGTCAATTGTGGGTATATGATATTCGTCTATTGGCGACATTCAGGTAGTAGCTATATGGCACATATGGGTCCCAAGTTCCAACATCTCTTCGTACTACACATCAACAACTAGTAGGGATTGAGAGTTTTGAACTCTCGATTTGGCTAGGGGATCCAAGGATCTGGTTGATTGGTTGGTCACTTCACTTCTTGGTGAGTAGGTTTGTGATAGTGGGTGATCTAGTTCATTCTTGGGATGATGTGTGGGGGATCGCCGAGGCCTTCACTGTATGGCGAGGCAGGTTTTCCTTGATGTTGCTCAGGATTGGGACTAGCCATGGATGGGTAGGCTCTGACATCGTGGAGATGCCTTTGTAGGGTATGTTCGATCCTTGCAGATATTTTGCCATTAGGTTCCAGGAGAGGAGGATTTTTTATGAGCATAGTGGGCAGTTAGTCATAATTAGAGTGGTACAACGTCAACATGGTGGTTTCTTTTTGAGATTAGCGTCTGACCCCACCATTACAAGGCTTGGCAATGCATCTACTAGTAGGGATGAGCTAGTTTGTATAGGGGAAGACCACTTAAAGCTTCCATTGGACCTTAGTTTCATGGAGAGCGTTTCACTTCTAGGCGACTCACTAATCTTATGGAGCGCTTTGCTAGTTTGGAAGTGTGATCAACAGGAGGAGGCCACGGTTAGTTCAGGTGGACGAGGAGGACTGTACCTTATAGAGTTCACTCTTGAGGTGTGTTATTGCCTTGCTTGCACACCTAGGTCAGTGTGGGAAAAATCCTCAACTCCACAAGGTGTGATGTTGGTGGAAAACTAAGAGAAGGGGCTGTCACCTAATCCCAACTCTCTCCTAGTTAAACTAAGGGGTGTGGTCCCTAAGAAGGTTAATAAAATGAAATGTGAGGTCCTAGGAGACTAAGGTTAATGGAAAGCTTATCAAAGATAATGTGATTTCGAAATGTAAACAAGCAAGTAAATATATGAGCAATATGCAATGATTCATTCAAATGATAAAGAGCATAAACTAGTGCTTAAACAAATAATTGCTCAAAGTAAATGACAAGTGCTTGCTCAAATGAATGTTCAAAGTACAATGATAAGAAATCCTGCAAAACGAAAGTTAGATCAAAATGAATAAATAAAGTATCACTTGCAAGTATAGATGGGAATTGTACTTGTAAAATAAATTTTCAAGTAACAAGAGATAATGACATCAAATAATAATGAGCCAATTCATCATCAAAACGACAGGTGCATAGGATAACAATATTGCAAGTAAAACTTAAAATGCTCACAAGATGAATTGATTAAGATGATGTGCAAACTAAGTAATCTGAAATGCAATTATCTTGGTTAATTTTAATATCTATGCCTATCCTAAACTGAGAAATTCTCCTTTCAAAGTTCCTTCAAAGGGGTAAAGATTGGGGTGACCTGCAAGGAAGAGAGGTTGAGGAGGCTCTAGTCCTTCATTAACGATACCCTTCCCCTAATCCTTACAAATCATACGTGCCGTCGATCCTACAAGGGAACAAAGCCACCTTCATAACTGCAGGGTCACGTACTTTACCTTACTCCGTGCCAAATGGAAGAAGCTTTCAAAACAATTTGGTCCTATGTTGTCTATATAATCAAACTTATGCTTGGAGTTAAGTTTTAGAGATGCAAATTAGTACTAAAATGCCTACATGAGATGCTTGAGTGAATGTTATTGCTTACAAAGAAAAGTATTGATATCAATGTGGATTTGGGTGGGTGAATGGGGAGAAAAACTCCAACCAATCCTTAATAAGAATAACCATGAACTGCCACCTCTCAAACTTATCCAATCAACCACATGTATTGGCTGTGCGTAGGTGTTGATAAGGGACTGCATATAATCAGGGAGCCAACAACTGTGTAGAGGTGTAGATTTTGTTGGAGTAAGTGGAGACCACGCTCCAAGATTTTCTCAACAAATAAAACATGCATTGATTATTTGCATTCACCATTAACTACTCTACAAGGATTTCTGCTGCCCGCATGGATCTCTAATTCATCATGTGCGTTTTTATCCCCTTGTTGAGTTATGCGTACACAATCGGTAATGAAGTGAAGTGGGTCCCCTCCCGACTCATTTCTTTTCAACTTAGACTTTATAACATTTGATTTAAATTAAATCATAGTTTGAACTTTTTTTTGCTTCATGAACTCATCGTGGGACCATTTGACTTGGTTACATGGCATTTTGACTTTGATTTGTTGTACCTTGTGTGGTGGGCCCCACATGGCTGCCATATCATCTTTTGCTCCTCCATGTAATTTCCATATCAAAATTTGACATATTTTGACTTTGGAAAAATTTATAAATTTTTCCAATTATTCATTTTTTTGAATTTTCTCTCATTTTTGCCACTAACATTAGAACAAATGGCTTTTGAGGGACTATAAGTCGTTTTTTGACCCTTAAAGTAGCTCTTCGGATATCGCTGGGCCTTTGAGTATGAATTTCGAGTAGTCACATGCCAAGACATTTCCTGGCACCACTTATTTACATCATTATATAGAAATAATTAAAAAATCTTGTTTTGCGAGAAATTTTTAATTATTAAAAAATCCTACTTAGACATATTCAAATTTCGCAAAATTTTAGAGATGACCTAGCATGGTAATACAAGGGATTAGATCATAAAATGGGAAGGAAATCCTAGCAATTCCACCAAAAATTAATTAAGATGTCCCATTCTAGATTAACTCTCTAATCCAAATACTAGTGAAAGGTATCTCAACACTAGTAAATCAATGAAGCTAAGGAAAAATAACTAATGGAGATTAGAGCAAGTATAACATAAGCATATAATCACAAAATCATACCATCAAAGTGTGGGCAAGAGACCACATATGAACCCCAAAATCTTGTTATTTCATTGAAAGATGAGTATACAAAGTGGTAGAACCTCCCCAAGCACAAGAGCTCGTATTGAGACTACATAATGAGAGCCAATGGCTCATTTAAATAGGCAAAATGGAGATCTCAATATGAGAACCAATGACAAGTGGAGAAGTTGACCATCCCAATGAGGGAGATCGAATCACAAGTGGCTTGAAGTACTGCTATAGGTAGCATGAACTATTGGCAAGTATCTTCACTTAACTGTGCATTCCTCCCTGTTCTGGCCAATGTACAAGCTTCTCTGGTTGACTATAGATCCATTTCCCATGTGCACATTTTTGGTGGCTGCCAAGTGTGGATTTGGGTGGGTGAAAGGGGAGCAAAACTCCAACGAATCCTCAACAAGAATAACCATGAACTCCCACCTCTCAAAATTCTCCAATCAACCATGGGTATTGGCTATGCGTAGGTGCTGATAAGGGACTGCATATAAGCATGGAGCCAACAACTGTGTAGAGGTGTAGATTCTGTTGGAGTAAGTGGAGACACGCTCCAAGGTTTTCTCAACAAATAAAACATGCTTTGATTATTTGCATTGACCATTAACTGTTGCCTACGAAGATCTCTGCTGCTTGCGTGGATCTCTAATACATCATGTGCTTTTTTATCCCCTTGCTGAGCGTACACAATGGGTAATGAAGTGAAGTGGGTCCCCTCCCCACTCATTTCTTTTCACCTTAGACTTTATGTTGAAATTTTGATGTTCTATGTTGTTACAATCATTTAAATCCAGAACATCTTTATGCTGCAAAATAAGTTAATTAATTGTAGATAGAACATAAACCATATAAACCATATGCACAATGGAAGACAACCAAGAACTCAATGAGACATAGAGAAGTTAGGTCAATGACCAGGGAAAAACCCAACCAGATTCTTCTTCTATTAGAAATCAATTGTTCAGCAAAGATACAAAGTACAATGAGAGAATGAAGAAATTCACCCAAATCTGAAGAAGATCTCTGATAACAATGGCTAATGCAAACACTGAATCATTTTGCCTCTCCAAGATCTGCTCTTGCTCTTCAAGAATCTCTTTCTCTCTGTCTCAATCTTCCTCTAGACTCTCCAACTCTCTCTTTTTCAAGTTCAAATTCTCTTTTCACAATCACAAGTGTGTCAAGTGAGGATGAGAGGCACAAATATATAGGAAGAGCAAGGAGGTCGAATTCATGAGGGAGTAACTCCTATGCCTTGATGAGGAGTTACATATGCCAAAATAGGAGTGTAACTTATGCCATAAAGGAGAGGAGTGTAACTTATGCATTTAGGAGAGAAGTGTAACTTATGCATTAAAGAGGTGTGTTGTCGCGCAAAGTGTCTAGGCACCGCGACAACGCTCAGAGTAAAGGCTGTCACTCTCGATCCTTACTCCGTTTAGACTCTCTCCTAGGCAAGTCAAGGGGGGTAGTCCCTAAGGTAAATGGACGAGAAAGCCTGTGGAACACGGGCTCTAGGAGATTTTAATGATGGAAAACTTGATGACGAATCTTGATTAACTCAGGTTGATAGATTAAATGCCAATGTAAACAAGACACAACCACAAGATAAAAACAATTATAGACCAGTGCCTTCAATATTTGAATTAAACGTCAATAAAACAAGTTATCCAGAACGATTTTCAATATGTGATTTAAAGTGACAATCATAAATAATACATATAAATGACGAACACCGCATCACACAAGATATTCTAGATTTAAAATGATTATCGTTAATGACCAAGATCTAGAACAGTCAATATGATTTATCGTGCCTTGACCATAGAAAAATCATGAAAATTGCATTTAATCACCAAATAACACCAAGGAACTTCAAATTAGAATTTTAATTATTCCTTAGGCAATTAGTTGAATGAAGAAATCAAAATCTTTTAATGTGACAAAAAAATGAACCAAAGCTAAAATGAATCAAAGGGTTAAAAATTTTAAGATTTTAATGGGCCATAGGCCACATTAAAATATTAAATGTAAAAGCGCAAATCCCCTTTAGTTTATTTTATTCTCAATCACAAAATATTTTGAGATTTTCTTAATCTTTTAGAAATTTGTAATGTTTTAAAATTTTTCTAATTTTATATTTTTTAATGTTTTTGGAATTTTTAAAACTTTTTTAATGTTTTTTAAGACTTTTATATTTTTTTAATCAAAATCAAGGTTGGAAAAAATTAAAAAAAAAATGAAATCAAAAGAAAACAAAAAAAACATTTTTTTTAATATAATAGAATCAAACTAAAAAAATATAGAATGGAATTTGAAAATAAAAAAAAAGGACCTACGCTAACCCTAACTCTAAACAAAATAAAAAAAAATGAAAATCGAACATGCTAACTAAACTAACCAAGACCCTAAAGAAGATACAAAACTAAATGAAAAGAAAATCGAAGTGTTTCTTTATTGTGTGCAGGTCTGCGGAACTCGACGACGAAAGAGCAGTTCGATCGCAGGGATGGAATGGTCGAGGAGCGATGAGGAGAATGCTGGGACACGGATAGGGCTGGATGGAGGTGGGTTTGAAGAGCAGCGTGAAAAGGATGTGGATATGCGTGGAAGGGAAGATGGATAGCAGGTTTAGGAAGTGAGTAGCAGATGGAGCAGCGAGGGGATAAGTGAAGGTTTGATGACAGGTTCAAGAAATCACAGAGAAGCAAGGGTTCACGTTGAGCAAGGAGTTTGTGATTTGGGCAACGATAAAGAAGATAGGGATGGAGACTGCGCGAAGAGAAAACCAAAGCAGATGAGGAAGGCAATGTGCAGGGTGTTGCAACGAAAAACGTGTGAAGCGTTTCGAGGGTGAAGAGAAAGGGAGTACACAGGTAATGAAGGAAACTGCGTTTTAGGATTTGCAGGTTGAAAAGGCTCGACGAAGGCAGATTTGAAGAGCAGTGAGAGCAAGGACGGATTTTGAGGGTTTGGAGATGAGGAAGGAGCAACGTTGATGGACAAAGCTGGATTGAGCGGATTTGCCGGTTAAAGCCTTGATGGTTGAGGGAAACTGCTGAGAGCAGCATGCTAAAAAAAAGGGCTCGATGGAGGAAAAGAGATTCGAGGTTTTGGAGCAGCGACAGAGAAATGGAAGCAGGGGAACTGGACACTCGGATTTCAGGCAGAATGGCATCCGCGGATTTGATGCTAAAGGATGACAGATCACAGGGTATGGCAGCTAGGGGTTCTGCAAAGAAGAAAATAAAAATAAACTTTGAAAATGCACAATGAACCCAAAAGAAACTAGGCAGCAAACCAATCAGCAAAATGGTGGCCCAAGAACCCAAGAGAAGACTCCAGAAATCTCTGACGCGTCTCGACTGCCACCATTGCCAAATCTTTTAAAGGAGCTAACCTCGCCCTCTGACACGTCCTGACTGCCACCATTGCCAAATCTTCTAAAGGAGCTAACCTCGCCTGGTGCCTGCGACCTGCAGAGGCTGGTTTGGCATGGGGGAGGAGCGCCCACGATGCGAGGAAGGTCGCATATTGAATAGTCCAGGAGAGTCAAATCCCCCAACAGTCTTCAGAGTCTGACCCACTACAACTTGCCCAGATCTCCACACCTAAAGACTAGATCTCCCTTCACCCACAATTCTCTGTAGACAACCACACCATACAATTCAGCTACCGCCTCACCACCAATTGAGCACCCCGGTGAGAACGCGAGCTACTTGAGAAGGAGAAGGCGGGTGAATCTCAACCCAGGCTGATGCTCCCCAAGAAGCCTTGCGTAGCCCACACCAAAATGCCAATGACGAATACTCCAGAAAGGTGGCTCTTCTAACTCCCCCGCACACAAAGAAATGCCCATGAAACCACGAAGCACGCCAATTTTCGGACCAAGCGCTAGAAATGAAGAATCCCTCGCACAACCACTGCCACCCCCAACAACACCACCTCTAGAGCTCATATGTTGTATGTTTTTTCCTGCAGATGCCTCCAATAGACCAACTACTCGCACCTTCCAAAATCCATTGAAGACAAAAATACCAAGTTCCCCCAATTACCCGCAACCACAATAAAACCCGGGGTTCCCTTGGAGCAAAATGATAATGAATTCACATAGCCAAGAGTCATAGGGGAAGATCGGATGCCGCCACCCGGCGCTGAAAGCCCACCGCCGACTCTTGCACTTGCATGCCAAATACCGACCAGGAGCCCAACACAGGAATGAAACACAAACGCAAATGCCATCTTGCTGAGCCATCCTGCTCATTAAACTTTCACCTGCCACATTCGCCGAGACAAGACCACGTTTCACACGATCGCATTTACAATTGCAATTACACCGGTTCAGATGAAAGGACCGGGAGGCCGGTCTTTCGCCGACACGCCAACTGTTAACAATCATGGGACTTGGTGGCTACGTGCTCCGAGATTCTCACCCCCATCGGGCAAGCCTCTTCCTCCTCCACTATCTGATGTAGATCCACCAGGTGATAATTTTGAGAAGAGGGGGGCCAATATTACATAATATCCTGACCCTGGAGCTCACTTCCCTAATTTGCTAGTTTATCCGCAACCTTGTTGCCTTCTCGATCTACATGTTCAGTGATTACATAATCAAAAGAGGAGAGTCTAGAATGAATATGTTCCCCTATCAGTTCCAAACACCAGCTTTTTATTACTTTTTCTGGAGGAGATCTGTTTATAAGTCGCTGAAGCATGGTTATAGCTTTCTGAGAATCATCTGTGCCCTGCAACTTGGATACCCCCATTTCCCTTACTACATGCATTCCTCTTTCTAGGGCTAGGTATTCAGCCACATTATTTGTGGTGTTACCACTTGACGCTGCGTAAAATTTTGCCACTTGCCCCTTGTCGTTCCAGATAATCCCCCCAAGACCAGCTGGCTCGGGGTTGCCCTTAGAGGCCGCATTGAAATTTAGCTTAAGGAAGCCTTGAGGGGGACAAGGGAACGAGTTAGAGAGACTCCTCTTGACACGGGGCGACGAGATGGGCCGGGGTCAAAGGGCTCTCAGGGAAGATCTAGTGCAGTCAAGATGGCGCGTTCGCACCCCTCCTCTTTCCAATCCTCATCTGACCATTGCGGGATAGACAAAGTCTCCTTGATGTTATGAAGGGCAGTGTTCCAGATACTGGTGGAGCGGAAAGCTTTTGAGTGGAAGACTGCCTTGTTTCTGGCTTTCCATATGTTCCATAGGACAAATCCTTGCGAGAGGCACCATGTTCTATTAACAATGGGGTTTTTGAAGAGGGACCATCTCCTGGTGTCTAATGATTCCCTCAAGCTATTGGCTGATCGGTCAGATACTCCAAGTACCTCCGTATGACACTCCCAAACTTCCAACGCGTTTCGGCGGAAGTTTAGGAGGTGGTCAGCTGTTTCCTCCTCATTGCGACACAGAGGACACCAGGACGGCCCAAGGAAGCCCTTTTTTTGAATTTTATCCCATGTGAGAAATTTTCCATGACCTATTAACCATAAGAAGAACGAGACTTTTGGCCAAAGTCGGGAGTACTAGATTTTGTTCCACAATGGGTTCGGCTCCAAGTCCCCCGTAGATGATATGATTGAATATGCCTCCTTGAGGGAGAACATGCCTATGTCCCCATCGCAATTTGTCCGGTTCCCCATTGTTGAGAATAGGGCAGTTGACGAAGAATTGTAAGAAGGGCATCCCAGCCCAAAGGGGGATCTTGAGATGGCTACTTCCCAAAGGATTTCCATTCCCTCCATTCTGATCCCGGGGGGGTTTCAAGCGAAAAAGGTTTAACCTTGTCTGTGCCCAGCTGGGAGGTGAATGTCTGGAGCTCTGCAAAAGCCGGATCTTGCTTTAATCTGGTGTGTTGCATCCATTGTTCGTTCCAGAATTTTGCTTTGTGACCATTCCTAATTTCCTAGAATCTCTACTTGGAAATACACATCCTTCTGGGGGATATTATCGGAGAGGAGAAAGCGGTCCAATTTTGAGGCTATTTGATGCTTACCTCCCCGCTTATTGTTCCAAGTGAAGGCCCCATTCTTGAAGTCAAGATCTTCGATTCCCAGATCTTGAATAGTCTCGAGGAAAGCCAAAGATATCGGATTGAATCGTTGAATGCCTCCTTTTTTCTTGCTGAGATCCTTTATGAGGTTGAAGTCCCCAACCACAATCCAATCGGTTTCCCCCAAAATCTCCTTAATGTACCGCAGGCTGAGGAGAAAACTTGCTTTCATCCTAGGCAAAGTGGGGCTGTAAACTCCTGTTAGCCAGACCTTCTCTGAAGATCCGATACACTCAAATTGGCTTGAGATAGAGTGAGGGTTGGAAATCCATTGATCGAAGGCAATAGATCTGGGGTCCTAGAGGATTCCCAGCCCCTCCACACTATCACTTGCGTCTAGAGCCATACATTCCGTCAATGGCCAACTCCTGCTAGCAATGTCTTTTAAGTCTTTCCTGCGCCACTTTAGTTTCCTGCAGGACAACTATGTTTGACTTCTCTATTTGAATTCTTTTCTTCAGGTACCTCATCTTTCCCTTGGAGTTGAGGCCTCGTATATTCCATGATAACAACTTCATTTGGGGGGGAGGGAGAGATTGCTGGTAATACTCCATCAAGACATTGGTTTGCCCTGAGTTGACCAAAATTGGCCCTGCTTCTCGGATCACTTCACGGGTTGGTCTTCTTCCCCTCTTCCTGGAGCCCAAGCTAGGATCTGTTTGCTGCGTGTGGGTGTCTTCTTTCTGAGGAACTAAAGCCAGCTGATGATGGGATTCCATGGAGGCTTGTTGTTTCTCCTGTATTTAAAAATTTGGTGGAACCGGTTCAGCTGATCTTGAGGAATATCCACTGATCCATTCTTTGCCTAGCTTCGGAGGTAAGCTACCATGACCCTCTCGTCAGAGTTGAGTTGATCCAACTTCACGTCTTGTTCTAACACTTGGCATAGTTGGGTGAGAACTTGGAGGATTTCTTTACTATTGGTTTGGACCTCCGGGGTCTTACGTTTGTTCGGCTGTTTACTCTTCACATTTTCTAGTCCCTGCTCTACTTCTATCGCTGCTCGGGCTTGAGGCTCAACCCCCAATGCTGCTGCCGATTTCGGCTTGGACTATTCAGCGAAGATGGCGAAACTGTTCCCTTGAGGGATATTAGGGGCCTTTTGAGAACTACTAGGGGGGCGCCCTGAGGTCTCTTGAGAGGGTTTTGCCGATTGGTTGGAAGTTTCATACATGACCTTTGCTTGGGCTGGAGGAGGGGGAACTTTGCTTGAAGGAGGATGCCGTCACTGAACTTCTTGGAAACCATCCGACGCAGGAGCCGCTACAGGGGTCAGGGCTTGTTGAGGGCAGTCTCGAAAGAGATGGCCATATTCATGGCATAGTCTGCACTTAAACGGCACATGCTCATAGTCCCGCGATTGAGACCAGGTCTCATCCTGGTATTCTATTTCCACAGACTTCGGAAGAGGCTAGGAAATGTTCATATACACGGATTCAAGCATATGAAGAAAATCTTTTGCGTCGTGTGATCTCCGAAACTTGGACAAAGTTTCCTATGGAGTTATCAATGAGTTCCAGTATGTCCAGCTCCCAGGAATCCTACGAGAGGGAGTACAGACGGACCCAAATTGGGGCAGCTAGGAATTGCTCCTTGTTGGGGTTACAACAATGTTCCCAGTGCCTCATAAATAAGCCATCACTGTTCATGAAATAAGGGCCATTCTCCAGGATTCTCTTCTGGTCTTCCAGATCTTCAAAAAATACTGTGAAGAAACCCTTGGCCTGTAGGCAAAGATCAAAGGGAGCTTTTGGCTGCCACTTGAGCTGGATCCATTGCAGGATATCAACTTCCCTAGGCTAGATACCCATGAATATGCAAATAATTGCATGATCCTACATAAACTGGTGGGATTGTTCAAGATGGTTGCTGGGGATCACCACCTTGGGGTTTTTTCTTGCCTTTGGGAGGCATCGACCCTTCATACACGCTTGCCATTGTTATGAAACCAGCTCAAGAAAAGATAGAAAAGATAGATCAACGCCTTAGAATTCAGCCTCTTCGAGGGGGCAACCTCCTTTACATTACATAAATGAACAATTCTTGGATGATACAAATGACAAAACCTCCTTTCTATATATAGGAGTCTAAGGAGTCACAATATAATCCAACCGACCTAACAATAATAATATAAAGCCACAAAAATAACAATAGAGGGATTCTATGGGGCACAGAAATAACAATATGGGGGTAATAGGGGCACAACAATATAAATAAGGGGTATAACTACAATAGTAATGGGGTAATCACTAGTATTATAGGGACCCAACATGCCCCTCTCCTTCAAAAAAGTGTTGTCCTCAACGCTTGAGCAGTTCTGGATACTTCTGCATAAAATTCTCATCCTCCCATGTGGAATCTTCAGCGGATAAGTTCTTCCACTTGATAAGATACTCTGAAATTGATCGATTTCGTAGCTGTCGAGTTCTTGTTTCTGTGACTGCTTCCGGTTCCAATATAATTTTTCCTTCCTCGTCAAGTTCTGGCAATATTGTTTGAACTGGGAGCTTGTCGCCTATAACCTTCTTTAAACATGAAACATGGAAAACTGGGTGCAATCGAGAAGCTGCAGGAAGCTCCAATTTGTATGCCATAGTACCAATCTTTTCCAACACCTTGTACGGACCATAATACTTTGGTGATAATTTATTATCCTTCTTAGCTTGCTTTAGGGACATTTGCTTATATGGTTGTAGCCGTAGGAATACCCAATCACCTACATCAAAACTTCTTTCACTGCGATGTTGATCTGCCTGTTGTTTCATTCTATTTTGTGCCAACACGAGGTTATCCTTTAAGAGTTGGAGGACTTGTTGTTGATGTTCGATGTGATGTTCCACTGCCTGAACCTTAGAATTTTCTCTTAAATATGATGTGATGGATGGTGGTTGATACCCATAAAGTGCCATAAATGGGGTCATTTTTGTTGCTGTATGGAAGGAAGTGTTATACCACCATTCAGCCAGAGGCAACCATTTGACCCATTGTGTCTGTTTATCAGATACAAAGCAACGAAGATATCCTTCCAAACATTTGTTTACTATCTCAGTTTGCCCATCAGATTGAGGATGATAAGATGAGCTATGAGCTAACTGAGTACCAAGACAAGAAAATAATTCTGTCCAAAAATTTCCAGTGAAAATGGGATCTCTGTCACTTACAATAATCTTTGGGTTTCCATGTAGCTTTTGAACTGTTTCCATAAATGCAGTAGAAACTGTACTGGCTTTAAATGGATGTGATAATGCACAAAAGTGTGCATACTTGGTAAGTCTGTCAACTACCACCATGATGACACTCTTTCCCTCAGACTTGGGTAAACCTGTGATAAAATCCATTGAAACCTCCTCCCAACGTTGGCTTGGAATGGATAAAGGTTGTAATAGACCTGGTGTCTTAATTGTTTCAACTTTATTTTGTTGGCAAACCAAACATTCCGCCACAAACTTTTGAATATCTGATTTAAGGCCATCCCAAAAAAATTCCTTCTTAACCCTGTGGTAAGTTTTTAAAAATCCTGAGTGCCCTCCTAAGGGAGAAGTGTGCAATTCCATAAGAATCTTTTGTTTTAGCTGGGAATTCTTACAGAGGTATAAGCGATCTTTGTACCATAACGAATCATTTTGCCAGCTAAATGTATCAGAAGTACTGGAATCTTGTTGTAGCTTTCGAATAAGTGCCCACACTTCTTCGTCATTCTTCCATTCCTCCTTTGCTTCGTTTATCCAATCTGGTTGGATAATAGAAATGGCACACAACAATGCTTCCACATCCTCATCCTTTCTTGAGAGTGCATCTGCCACCACATTTTGCTTCCCTTTTTTGTAGATGATTTCAAAGTCATAACCCAACATCTTTGTGACCCACTTTTGTTGCTCTTCAGAGGATAATCTTTGTTCTAAAAAGTATTTAAGGCTATCATGATCCGTTTTTACCTTGAAGTGTCTTCCCATTAGGTAGGGTCGCCATTTCTTAAGTGCATGGAGTATTGCCAACATTTCCTTCTCATAAATAGCTTTGCTTAAAAACTTTCCCTTGATTGGACGACTTTCAAAAGCAATGGGTCTTTCATCTTGCATTAGAACAGCACCAATTCCATTTCCTGAAGCATCACATTCCACAATAAAGGTTTTTGTGAAGTTCGGTGTAGCTAAGACCGGTGCTTGGCACATTGCCTCTTTAAGATGTTTAAAGGCCTTTGTTGCTTCCGGAGTCCATGAAAATGAATCTTTCTTCAATAATGTTGTTAGAGGTGCTGCTATTCTCCCATAATTCTTAACAAACTTGCGATAATACCCTGTCAACCCAAGAAATCCTCGCAGATGCTTTATGGATGTGGGGATTTTCCATTCCTTAATGGCTTTAATTTTGCTAGGGTCTACCTTAACTCCTTCATGAGATACAATATGACCCAAATATTCCACCTCCTGGACTCCAAAGAAACATTTGGATCTTTTTGCATATAATTGTTTCTCCTCCAATAGTTGTAGCACCTTGTCAACATGATCCTTCCAAGACTTGCTGTAGATTAGTATATCATCAAAAAATACTAACACAAATTTTCTAAGGAATGGTTTGAAAATTGAATTCATCAAACCTTGAAATGTTGAAGGTGCATTGGTAAGGCCAAAAGGCATGACCAAAAATTCATAATGACCCTCATGAGTTCTAAATGCCGTTTTCGGAATGTCTTCAATCTTCATTCTGATTTGATGATATCCCGAACGAAGATCCAACTTGGTGAAGTAAATTGATCCATGCAATTCATCCAGTAATTCATCAATGACAGGAATGGGGAACTTATCTTTAATAGTGAGCTTGTTGAGCTCCCTATAATCTGGACACATGCGCCATGATCCATCCTTCTTGTGCACCAATACTACTGGAGCTGAGAAAGAACTTTGACTTGGTTGAATTATACCAGCCTCTAGCATTTCTGCAACCATACGTTCAATTTCACTTTTTTGGACATATGGATATCTGTACGGCCTGATGTTTGGAGGAACACTTCCTGGAATCAGATGAATAGCATGATCATGATCACGCATAGGTGGGAGACCTTTGGGAGTCTCAAATACCTTGGAATGATTGTCCAGGACTTTTTGGAGATCTGGAGAAATAGATGATTCCAATGTGGAAACATCTAGCGAACATAATTGTGCAATTACACCTCTTTGCTCCTTTTTTAGAAGCTTTGTCATGCCATTAGAGCTGATTATCTTTCCTGGTTTCCCTGCAATACCCCTTAATTCAACTTCCTTTCCTTCCACAGAAAATTTCATGAAAAGTTCTTGAAAATTAAAAGCTATTGTACCCAAGGATTGTAGCCATTGGACTCCTAGTACAACATCAGCACCTCCCATTGGAATGGAAAGCATTGGGCTAGTCAATACATATTCTCCCATGGATAGCTTGATATTATGGCACTTTCCAGAACAATTTATTGTTCCTCCATTTGCAATCATCACTTGACACTCTGGTGCTGGATATAGGAAGCAATTCAATTCTTTTGCTACCCTACAATGAATAAAATTGTGGGTGCTTCCTGAATCAATCAACACTATTACCTTTTTCTTCTTGATTTGTCCTTCTATCTTGATGGTTTGAGGAGTGGTAATTCCCGCCAATGCATTACAAGATATGGTCGGATTTATTTGTTCTTCATCTAGGCTTTGTTCCTGGAATATATCCTCTTCTTTTGACCTTTCTTGCTCCTTTTCTTCTTCCTCTTCACAATCTATGTAGAATAATTTCTTCTCAGCACACTTATGACCTTTGTGTATTTGCTATCACAATTGTAACAAAGCCCTTTTGCTCTTTTTTCTTCCAATTGTTGTGGTGTCAACCTTGTAGGTTGTGGAAGACTATGGGCAACAACACTTCCGTCTTTATAGTTGTGAATGGTATGCTTCCTAGTTGCCATAATTTTGCTTTCCATTTTTCTTGCTAACCTGAATGCCTTCTCTAATGAATCAGGTTCCCAAAGGCACACATCATGTTGGATATTATCCTTTAAAGACCCTATGAACACATCAATCCTATGCTCCTCTGGAATATCTTTTACCCTTATGTTCAATTTTTGGAACTCCTCAATGTGCTCCATTATTGAACCCTTTTGTTTGAGACTTATCAATTGGCTAAAAAAAGTGTTGCTTTTTGTATCCTCATAATGTGCTATCAATTCTTCCGTAAAAATTGCCCAAGTGATAAATTGTTTACGAGAGCAAAGCCATTGATACCATACAAACTGATTTGGTTCCAAATATAAAGTTGCCATACGTACCTTTTGTGTGTTTTGCACATTATTGAGATCGAAGAATTGCTCCATCTGTAATATCCATGTGGCGGGATCCTTGCCATCAAACTTCCTCATATCGATTTTTGGAATATGGTGGGTCTTCGATCCAACATTAGAGTCTATGGAATCATGATTAACATTTCTTTTGTTCACATCATGAGTTTCCTTTACAACCTTTTCACCATTAGTAAGTATTTCTTGTAGAAAATTTGTCAAATCTGTCTTCAAATCTGCCATGTCTGTCTTCAAATCTGTCTTCAAATCTGCCATGTCTGTCTTCAAATCTGTCTTCAAATCATCCATCTTAGCTTCCATGCCCTTTATCTTAGACTCCACGCCATTTATCTTAGATTCCACGCCATTTATCTTAGCTTCTGTTAGCTTTTGTGAGCGTGACATTTGTTGCACTTGTTCTTGTAATTTTGATATATCATGTAGCATTTCTTCCTCTTCTTCATGAGTCATGCTAGAGCTTTCAGGTTCCTTACTAGGTGTTTGCATTTTCTTTCCTCGGGGCATCAGTTACCGATAATAATGCTTTACTATGCCCTTTGAATTCCGTTAAACCAAGCTTACACAAAAATTAAAAAAAAAAACTACACACCTTTTTTCACTTTATAGAAGCCTGATATTGAATCTGATGTATCTCTGTAATTTCAGATCATCCAATTCTGAGGTTGCAACCTGTAGTAACCTTCTGCGTCCTCTTTCCAATGCCACAAGTCTGAGCCAAATTGGATTCTCCAAGGAAGAGTTATGTGAAATCTCCCACAATGACTTTCTTTTAGACAGGTTCAGTAGAACGAACTTGTACGACGTGCCACGAGTCACTGTTTCAACCTTTGAATCTGAAACACACATACAAGAAACTAAAGTCCGTCCTCTTTCTGTACCTTTTTACCAAATTTCAATCCGATCCTCAGAGAGAGAGTTATGACGATTTTCCCCAGGTCACCTGTTTTGAATGTAATTCAGGAGTCTGCAAAAAGGCCAACTTCCTCAGATCATATCTCCAAAAATATCGCGCGAAAAGCTCTAAAATTCGGACCCAAGGTTCAGCGCCAATTCTTCTCAAATGGGTTTTTTTTGCGACTTCTGAAACGTCACAGAAAAAAGTTATAGCGAAAATACCACGATGACCTGTTTGGAGCAGCGAAACCCTAGAATCCAAAGCTCTGATACCAAATGTTATGAAACCAGCTCAAGAAAAGATAGAAAAGATAGATCAACGCCTTAGAATTCAGCCTCTTCGAGGGGGCAACCTCCTTTACATTACATAAATGAACAATTCTTGGATGATACAAATGACAAAACCTCCTTTCTATATATAGGAGTCTAAGGAGTCACAATATAATCCAGCCGACCTAACAATAATAATATAAAGCCACAAAAATAACAATAGAGGGATTCTAAGGGGCACAGAAATAACAATATGGGGGTAATAGGGGAACAACAATATAAATAAGGGGTATAACTACAATAGTAATGGGGTAATCACTAGTATTATAGGGACCCAACAGCCATTGAGCACCAAGAGCCAGCGACTCAGGGTGTTTTCCTCTGTGTGGACCAGAACTAGTCGAGGGAGCAGTAGGTGGAGGATCTGCGTCGGTGAGAACTAACTTGAAGGAGGGGGCGGATCCCCCTCCCCTGGGAGGCCCCATCCAGAGCTTGCTCAACTTGGAGCTGACGTCAAGGGACGACGGCAGTAGCGGGAGCAAGAAAAGGATGATGTTGCAAGGATCAGGGTTTCACAACAAACCCTAGTTGTCTTCTTTACAACTATATAACTTAATTAAATTTTATTAATTAATTTATATAAATTGATTAATTTATATAATTTGATTAATTTAATTCATTTATTTATTAAAAAAAATACTAACTATTTCCAAAATAATACCAACAGTTAAAAAAAATGACTTAAGCAACATGAAGAAAATTGGTACCATTGACCAGTCACATTGATCAAAATGACGTGAGCAAAGTGAAGAAAATTGTTGATAATAAAGCTTTGAAGACAAAGCTTTTGAAGGAAGGGGCAATGTTACGAATATAAATTATATATAAAATAAAATAAATATAAATAATGTAAATAATAAATAATCAAAATAATGATTATGTTAAATAGAAAAGACATGTCTAAAAGACATGCCCAGTCATGAAAGGACACCTGTCTAGGCATATAAGCAGGGCCTCATTGTAACATTTCTCATCACTTGTACACACACACACACACACACAGATATATATATATATATATATATATTACTTACAAATACATTTGTGTATTTTACATTTAAAGTCAACAAGCTACAGTTTTGTTGCTTCAAGGCACTGCAGGTCATTTGCTTGGATATCAAGGGGCCACCCCCTTATCACTATGTTTTGAGCTCATTCATTCATCTTGGCACACATTGGACTCCTCTAGCCTCCTCAATGGCCCTTTGAACTATTGTATCTATTATTTTGCCCTCTTGGGAGGCTTATTTTTGTATTATGGAGCTATCTTGGTGGGCTTGTCACCAAGGAATGTTATTTTTCACATTATTTTATGTTTTCTATTGAATAGTTTGGGATTTGATGTAATGTTCTACAGGTCTGCTAATTCATCTGAAACTGAATGCGGCCTTTTAAGGAGATTCGTTTGGTTATATGTGGTTGTGGAGCAGTCGAAAAGGATCTTGGTTCTCTGATTGTTGACTTAAATCTCTGCAAGTTCCTTCTCTGAAGAAAAAATCTTGAAGCTGGGATACTAGTACCTGCAGCCTCATTGTCTCTGCTTGATCTAACCTGAGATGTGAGCTTCTGAGGCACACAAAATGCAAATTTCTGAAGTTCTAATTCTGTAATGCTAGCCAAGTTTGCAAGACGAATTCTGGGCATATGGTGGTGTGTTCTTCATATGTTTAAGGCATTAGAGGTCTCTGTGCATACCTCAGGAGGGCCGAGCCCTAATTAGTTGTAATCCAACACATGATTTCTGTGATCTTCAAACTGCCAGTTCATGCATATCTTGAGGCATATCTGAAAAGATAACTGAGGTCATTCCAACCTTCAATGAGACATATTTTCTGTGCAGCAAAAAGGATAAATATTCTCCAAACTAACTTGGTCATGTGAGGCAACACAACAGCTTTCTGAAATCACAGAGGGGGTTGACAATTTCTTTTCTAACTGCAGAAGCCTGGAATATGTATTGACACTGGAAATGCAAGTTGAAGTCTCAACCTGTAGTAATTTCTGAAACGCTCTCCATAATCTTATCTTGCAGAACATCATCACTTCACCGGATCTTTACTGAGGAAGGATTCTGAACGCAGAGCAAATGCAGATGGCATAAAGTTTTGATGGTTGGGCTTGTTTGCATATACCAATGAGATCAAACTGGTAATTGTTGAACAGTAAGAACAGATTGCAAAGGAAGAGTTGTTTGACACTGAAGGGTCTTGTCTTTAATGGCCCTGAAGCAAGGGTTTTGAGATTATGAGGGGATCTTCAGAAGGTTGGAAACAAAGATAAAGGAGCAGCATCAGGAGTGTTGTTGCAGAATGAACCTTGGCACTGATTGACAAAGTCTTCTTGACAGTAAAGCTCTCTCTGACAGTGATAGTCAGTGAGACTGAGAAACATACAACAGTAACTTGGAGGATGGCAGTAAGACACCTTACTTAACACTGATTATGATTTGGATAGTGAATCTTTTGACTGTGACAGTGACTCTGAGATGTTTGACAGAGAGAGACAAGACAGCGATACACTTATCTTGTTGTCAAAGATTGTGACCTTGATCTTACATTGACGAAGCTGACAGTGATATATGACTCATATATATGCTGACACAAATACATGCTCTACAGTGATGAGACTGTCATCATATATGAGTTGCAAAGCAAGCTTAACTTTCTTGACAAGATTGTGCCTTTGATTATGACATTGGATATAAGCCTAGATGTGTGACAGTGACATGCATGGCTCATCTCTATGATTAACTAGCCAGGCAGTGTGACAATGATGTGTACTAATCCTTGCTTGAGAACAACTCTAACCTTGTAACCCTAAGTAGATGTAGCATGATGTAACAACAGTTTATGGTGATGATTGTATGACAATGATACTATGACATGGATGTAGCAACCTGAACATGAATGCAATTCTATATGGCAGAATACTTGTATGACAACCCTGATGACTTTTGTGACAGTGACATAAGACATTGTATGAATGGCAGCAAGTGATTGTATGATAGTGATGATTGGATTGTACATGACAGGACATCTATGACAATGGCAATAACCTCATGACTGTGATGACACTCCTTGATAACAATACCTTTTGCATGGTGATGAGGATAGGAAGAAGTAGCACCAGTGACAGTGGACAGTGGAGCAGTGGCAGCTGTAGTAGCAAATGAATGGACAATGGTAGTAGTAGGGCAGTGGGCAACAAGGGACAGATTAGACAACAATGACTGTAAATGGCATCAGTAGTGGTGGTAGTAGTGGACAACAGTAGCAGTTGGTGAATTGGTTGTTTTAAAGGAGGCTAAAGATTCCTGCAGGCCTTGTCTGCAAACATCTTCAGACATAGGTAGTAATCTACTTCCTTCCAGCTCAGCTGGTAAAGTTGTATGTAAACCATTCATAATGTAAAGCGCTTGTTGAAGACAATTTCCTGTGTACTGTTCATTAATGTGGTGATGATGTTTATGTTAGTGTAATGCTTAGAATATTTGATTAAGTAAACTAACCAATTGAAAATTAAAGGAAATACTGATTCACCCCCCTCTTAGTATTTCCAATAGTGTGAAATCCATTAGAGGAGGATGTTTTGAATTCCATCTGGATAGAACTCTTCCTTAGTGTCTCCTCTAGTGATCTTCAACTTCAAGTTTTGGCAATTTTCCTATGGTGGAATCTCGGGAAATGTGATGCCCTAGCTTTCACACCAATAGGGAACCCTAGAAGCTAATCCTCCAACTTGGGGTTTCTTTGAAGGCGTGTGCTATAGTACTTGTTGAAGTAAACCTTACATTGCCTTCTCTTGTCTCCCTTGACCTTGGATGCACTCATATCTCGTCATATATCTTAGCCCTAATTCTCAAGTAGCCATCTTTCAAAGGGGTTTTTCGTGGAAGGTCTTACTAGCTTCTCCCAAAGCTCATACTTTTGTTGAACCCTTCCATTGAATGAGCCACTTTCCCTTACTTTAAACCTACCATAGATATTCATCTATCACAAGTGAGTGCTACCGGGACTCCTCCCGCCGGTGAAAATTTGAGAAGGGTGGTGATAGTGGGCCTCTTCTAGCTTTTGCCTATTTACAAGGTTTGCTAGTTTGTGCAACAACATTTTTGGTGCCGTTGTAAGGGACACGAGATGTGTGTCTTGTTCCTATATGACATCATTGATATATCATTTTGATTTTGGCGACTCCATTGGAAGAATAAAGCCCTAGTTCTTCATTGAACTTCGAAGAATTCTTGTAGGGTGAAACAAACATCTATCAAGGTACTTTTGAATTCACCCTAGCGACTCCTACATAATTGACATGTGTAAACTAGTAGTATATCTTTCCTTGATGAAATCCCTGCCTTCGACATCGTTGGCATCCATGGACACCCTAATCATGTCACCTGGACTACCATATGTGGGGTGCCCAAATTTGATGGTGATTCGCTTTGTGCAATTAATCATGTGGTAACATTTGCTACATATGCCTCAAATGCTGAGGTGGTTCATCATGATGTCCTTATAATGTTGTTCATGAGATCCCTCCATGGTCATCATTTATGGTTATATACTTGCAAGCCTAGGAGCATCTCATCATTTGAAGCCTTCTTTGATAACTTTCTCGAGCATTTCCAAGCTAAGGAACATGCTTGCCAAGAATTAGATATTCAAGAGGAAGCCTTCATTGAGCACAAGGAAGATCTCGGGAAAGCTGACCCCACTTTCCCCTCGGAAATTGACATTAGTGATTACTTGCATATTAAGGAAGGGAAGTGGGAGATTGATAATCATCACTTTGACAAAGACCCTATTTATGATAATGATGATGATACTGATAGGAAATTTGTCTTCCTGTATTCCTCATATCATCAAAATGAGGTAAATGTTTCCTAGCCATACGTTGGGAATGGTGGGCCTATGATTGTGTTCCCTTTTCGATATAATCCTCATGATGGGTATCATAGTCATTGTGATCTTCCTTTCCAATTGTTCCCTTTTCCTTCTCACCATAATCTTATGGTAACCATGAAGCATGACACGTTTAAGAAGGACGAGGAGTGTAGGTTTTAACCCTGTACAAAAATTACCTGCATACGAATTCTAAGAACAGAAAATAAACAATGCGATAGCATAACGCATAAAACACATATACACAGAGATTTTCCCCTGGATCCAAAAACCGGGACTACCAGCTTGATTTTTCATTATGTTCCTTTCAATGTTACAATACATATATATACATGCCAAAGCATCCAATACCATGGACTGAAAAACCATCGCACCCAAAACCATGTGTTAAAACCATGCACAAAACCATAGGTAGGTTCGTCCCACCTAATATAGGGAGGCTAGTCGTGGAAAGAATATAACACAACCCAACATGGAGGATGATATGCCTGAGGTGGCCCTTCATCAGAGGTTCATGGACTTGATTATGGATATCTCTATCTTTTCGCTAGAAGAGAGGATCCAATGGTGTAAGTTGCATTCCCCTTTTCTCTCCTCATCCATGATCCCTATCACTTGGCCATTTTATTCTCTCGCCTCCCACCCTTGTGATCCTACATATGACTCTTTCTATCTTTGCTTTGGGATTTATTGCATGAGTAATCATAGGGGCAAGTGTTCTCATATTGATCTACTAATATGTTGGTTGCATTGGCTGTATGACTATACTTAGCATTTGCATACTATGACCATGCATAGTAGAGTAAGATGCATTACATATTGCCTTTTGCATTAACATTTAATATCATGTCATGTTCTCATGCTAAATTAGATGCATTTAGATTAGACTTGCATTTTAGTCTTTAGAGTATATTTTATATCCTGTTTGGTTTATTATTATTTGATGAAAGCATAGGCGATCAAAGTATGCCCTGGACACATTCTTCCTTTGTTTGTTCGTTTGTGATGTGCATGTAATAGCTCTGTGGTGTTAAAGGATTGCTGGTGTTCTCATGACCTCCTCGTTTGAGTATATGGTTTGTGCACTCTACTGAGAGCTCATGTCCCAGTTGGAGCCAGATGTTACCCACCACCAGTGGGTGACCCCTATAGGAGAAATTTGCTCCTAGATTTGCCTTTAACTAATAGCCAACAACCCCTTGTAGCCACTTGATATCTTTGATGTGCTACTTTTCTTTGCCACGTGAGCCAACCATTATGTACCCTCGCTCATCTGTCATGGTCGTATGTTTAAATGTGGGCCATCTGATCCCAAAGGTATGATTTTTCATTATGTAATTTGTTGTTTACACTTTTTTTTCTTGGGCACACTTGGGCATGGAGTGTTGGGCAATTTGGAAGAAGAAAGGGCTTTGCTTGTACTCTTATTGCTTTACCTCAACTAGGGGGTTAATCCTGTGGGATCTCCTTTATTGGCTCTTTAGCTTTAGGAGTGGCACTACATGGGAAACCCTGATTTTGGTTGCGTGGTCACACTTCCCGATACCATATATCTCACTCCCCTCCGCTCATTACAAGCCCTTTTCACATTTTCCCCATCTGGGTCCACATTTGTCCATTGGGTCCACAAGGTGTTAGCCTCCCCTTCCCCTTGTCCACACCTTGGGTTGGGCCTGGAACAATGCCCTAGAGGTTGATGCAGCTAAAAAGAAAGATAAAAGCATAATATGGCCACATACAACAGGAAATGTACCACAAAATGCAAAAGATGGTCGGGACAATAAAATTTAGCATGTGGGAAAAAGCCAAACATGAGCTCTACCCCCTATTATTATGGCCATCACCCTAGTTCCTAGGGCCCCTATGAGCGCCCCTTGCATCATTAAGGAACCCATGAATGTCTCAACCCCTAGTGAGCCATGAGTTTCCCCATCTTAAGGAGGTAATCACTACTATATCTTACACATCATGCTCTCATCCCCTTGAGCCTCGAGCAGTAAAATGAAGAAAAATCAATAAAAGGCAAATGGAAAATGAAGAAGGGTGGAAAAAAAAGGCTGGGGTAACTCATGTACCACGATTGTTCCTTCCTTACATTCATACACCCAAGTTCTAGGCCTCCTTTATCATAGCTACCCTTGTACCATGGCATGTGTCTTAGAGCCTTCCCTTTCTTCCCACTTTGTTCCATCATCATTTCACATGACACCTGCCTCTTGATGGGTGTACCTTGGACTTGTCATTCCCTTAGAGGTTGAAACCACCTAATAGGGTCCTTCATTAACCTCTTTTGCCAAGGAAGGTAACACCTGTGCATGTCTAAAGCCCCAAATTTGGAAGGGAAACCCACTATGAAGTGTCCACTTCTTCCCTTGATTAGCAATCTTATTTACTCAGTTGCACTAATGAATCATTGTATTGGAAGGTGAGGAGACGCATTGTATCTTATACAGGGTTGCAGGTGGGTTTTCATCTTGGACTTGGCCTCCCTATACGGGATCCAAGCCCTCCAGAGGATTACATTAGCATTTGTAGGGTGAATGTTGAGAGCCATGGGCCTCCATCCATGCAGAGCATTGATTGCCATGCCGTGGGCTTCTTCAACACCACTACTTGCTTGTTCGTGCCCTAATTTTACAGAGATGATGATGCACTTGGACCACGTTGGCCAATCGGTTACACATTGCACCCAACACTTGGTAGCTGATCCAGGGCCCAAAGAAGGTTGTGTCTTTCCCAGGGAGACATGGGAGGGCATGTGTCTTTTTCTAGCCCACAATGATGGAGCATCAACTTGATCTTGAGCCACTTGGAGACCCATGAGACCCATTTGAGCTCACAGAGCCCAAATAGGGGTTTGGAGATGTTTTGCAGCATATGGAGGGCACCCACCTCTTCTTCATCATTTTTGAGGTCCTCACTCTCATCCTTAGCACATGAGGCCTCAATGCTGCCACTCTAGGCCTCCACATCAGCCTTGTGTGGGCTTAAGAGGGCTAATTCGACTTTCTTTTTGAGCTGTCATGGTTGGCTTGTAACCATGGGTGGGTTACTTGACATTTTAGGCATTGGAGAGGCTTCATTTTTCGTATTTTAAACTCTTAGTACTTGTATAAATAGGAGAGGGTTGGTCTCCTATCATCATCAATTGGATTTTCGATATCTCTTCTTGAGAATTTCAGACCTCCAATTTGTGGATGGATTTGGATGATTTAGATGCATCTTGATGTTTGGAAAATTTCGCCATCTCTCATGGAGCTTCTTTTTGCCATTGTGATGGATGGATATATTCTTCATTGTCTTGTAAGTGCTATTTAATGCTATATTTCTGATTTTGGTTAATGTCTAATGCATGTAATATTGTCTCATGGTTGTTGATGTGCTCTAATTGATGAAATATTGTCTAAACATTAAAGCTATTGGGAAATTTTGCATGTGTTACTCATAGATGATGAATGAATGAATATTCCTAGGGGATTCTTTGCATATGTATCCTTGAAACTTTATTAACAATTTCCATCAAGGTATAAATATCTAAAAGTGTTGTGTAGCTGCTTCATTAGGGCTAGTGAAGCTGCTTCTAGGTCTCCTTGAAAAGTGAGTTGCTTATCAAGATTATCTTTGACTCCTATTCTCCCAATTGCTAGGCACTATTCTTAAATCCTTGGTGATCACCCTAAACTTGTAAATCATCTTTCTTTCACTTCTTTTCCTCGTCCCTTTAAGGATAAGGAGGCCTCTCTAGGGCTTGGTGCGAAATCCATTAGAGGAGGACGAGTTGAATTCCTTTCGGATAGAACTCTTCCTTAGCGTCTCCCTAGTGATCCTCAAGTTTTGGTGAATTTCCTACGATGGAATCTCCAGAAATTTGATGCCTTAGCTTTCAGACCAAGAGGGAACCCTAGAAGCTAATCCTTCAACTTGGGGATTCTTTGAAGGCATCTGTTTTAGTACTTGTTGAAGTAAATCTTATATTGCGTTTTGTCTTGTCTCCCTTGACCTTGGATGCACTCATATCTCGTCATATATCTCAACCCTAGGTCTCGGGTAGCCATCTTTCAAAGGGGTTTTTCGTGGAAGGTCTTACTAGCTTCTCCCAAAGCTCATACTTTTGTTGAACCCTTCCATCGAATGAGCCTCTTTCCCTCACTTCAAACCTTCCATAGATATTCATCTATCACAAGTCACTGCTATCAGGACTTCTCCTGTCGGTGAAAATCCGAGAGTAGGGGACTTAGGGTGTGGTGATAGTGGGCCTCTGTCCTAGGTTTTGTTGTGCTCTCTAGCTTTTGCCTATTTACAAGGCGTGCTAGTTTGTGCAGTAACATATATCATTAGAAGTAATTACCAGTAGAAGGCATACGAAAAATCAACATGTATCACCCATATTACTTGTATTGTCTCTCAACCGCCCTTTGTTTTACTAAGCCAAATTTGTAGTAGATCTGTTTCTACGAGTATTGTAATGGTGCATGTAAGGTTGCTGGTCAAACCTTGACATATCACTGTACTATCATATTGAACACTTCAGGATGGTAAGATACAATGCTCTGATACCATTGTAACAAACACCCGTGTTTTTTTAGGTTTTCTGTTTGAATGTGTTTTTAGAAGAGAGATATATGTAGAAGATTTGTTTGGGAATGATAGTACTTGCAGCAATGAAATAACTCAGAAAATAACAATATTTAGGAAAATCCCCAAATTGATATAACTCAGATTTATTTTTAGAGTTGGGATTAAAATATATGATCAAAATGAACAATACCCAGATAACCAAAGTGCTTTGAAAACACAATGCAAACATACCCATTAAATTTGGAAATGCAATGTCTGATTCTGAATTGAAATATGCAAAATCACTGTAGCAGTAGTATTGTAATGAGCTCTAAAATCCTTTTTGATGCTAAAAACATCCTCAAATATGCTCTAGACTATAGATATCAAACCAACAATGAAGCCAAACTGTGATCTCTGTGTGAAATCACCAAGATATTCTCCATATTATATCTCTTAATAATGTAGAGAATGTCCCTTGCAAGGGATTTTGTCCTTACAAACCAAGAAGTAATCTCCTCCAGAAAATTGCAATACAAATATCAAAACCAAACTATCGAATGAATTGCACAAATTTTCTTTTATAACTCTCCCAAGAAGTTTGACCCTCTTCATCAAGCCATGTGGGACTAAATAAAATTACTTTGTCTCCGTATTAATGGCCTTTTTAAAAATTTAAATAAAACATCTTTCACTTTGTAACTGGACCCTATAGACCCTTCATTAAAAATATTAAAATAACGATAAAGTTAAATCTTTGATTTAACTTTTTTAATTAGTAACTTATCATTATTTTATTTAAAACCACTGGACTATATAAAATGCTGAGGTAGTCATCAAAACTGAACCCATCGACAATATTAAAATTAGTAACCCTGCCAACTGACTCAGTCAGTGCTCAAAACTGACTTACTAAAAACAGCAAGTATTGGAAAACTATCCCAAAATCATTCCAAAAAAAATGCATCTTGCTCATAATCCTGATGAGATCTCAACTGACCATCAAAGACTGCCAAACTGCTGGATTAATTGCCTCCAAGGTTCCCTAACTCTAACCCAATAGCCCACAGGAACTAGCTGATAGGCTAGAGAATTCCACTGGTTAGGTGGGGGACATTATAGGCTCACAAACAAGATGAAAAAGACACCAAAAAGAAGCGCATGGTCCTTAATGAGTCAAAGTAGCTGGAAACACGTCGATAGATTTCAGTCTAGGCACAAATACCTTTGACAAAAACGGAAAAACCTAGCAAAGATTGCAAGAGATGTAGACCAACCAAGTAAGCAATTCCAAATTTTTGTTGAAGTTCATTTGGTTAAAATTCAAACTATAAATACTTGTTTTTTTAGTTAAACTCACAATCTAATTTGTTGAACTAACTTTGTCTTTACAGTGCATTGGTGGGAGTCATTTGGCAACCAATGTCCTCCATTGCAAAAGTTTGCAGTTAGAGTCCTAAGCCAAATTTGTAGTGCTTTTGGGTGTGAGTGCAATTGGTCTATCTTTTAACAGATTCACATGAAGATAGATAATTTGGAACAAAAATGGTTAAATGATCTCATCTTAGCACAATACAACCTGTGACTAAGATTCCCATGTGTTGGATGATATTGATCCAACTCCAGAATAGGTAAAGGAATCTCACCCTGCAGAGTTTGAGGTTGATATTGATATTGATGCGATGGAGTTGGGGGGTGGGTGACTGATCCCATTGCACATCCAGTAGTTAGACTAGGAGCTGAGGTAAGTGAAGCACCAAGCATGGCACATACAAGCACTAGTCGTGTAACTTAGTTAACTCATGCTTCTGCTAGTACTACTACTACTGCTGAGGTTGCAGATGTCCTAGAGGAGTCTTAGGAGTCTGAGCCAGATGATGTTTTTGTAGCTCTTTCTGATGATCCCATTTCTGGCAGTGGTGATGAGTGTGATTAGTGATCATGTTGATCAGTGATTTGTAGTAGGCCAGTAGCTTGTAACATGGCTTTTGAATTCTAGAGGCCATTTAGAGCCTCATTGATTATGTATTTTGTTGTCGATATGTATTCCACTTGGTGCCATTTTGATATATTGACCCTTACAAGGTATATAGATAAACAAAAGTGTGCATATTTTTGTCTCGAATGGTTTGGAATCTCAACAATAATTCTTTGCATTAAAATTTAATTATTTTATGTGTTTTTTTGAAAACCAAGCCATTGAATCTGAGTTGAGTCTGAGTCAAAACCCGAGTTGATAGGTGGCCGAGTCAAAGTCCGAGTCTGAGTTGTAAAACTGCTCTTGAACAGGTTCATTTTGAATCCTTGTTTTACTTGCTTCATTGTTCTGAAGTTTGTTGTTATTGTATGATGTATCCAAAGCACATATCTACATTCTATTTTGTGCCATGTGACCATAGTTTACTGATGCTTGTTATTACTGTGAATAAGTCTGTTATTTTGAAAAATTGTTATTCCATTATCATGCAAAAGTATACTTCATCTATGTTTGATTCACAGCTGTATTAAATTTTCACATTATCTGGCATTAAAGGATATATAACCTTGGATTGAACTCATGGGCACTTACCCCAGATCTGAGGATGGTACCCATTGTAAAATTGTAAATCCAGTGGCATAGACTCAGTGTGTGATCCTGTAGGAATTGAACTAGGAAACTGCACAGTGCATTGGATTACCAGCAACATCCTGGTAACAGTGGCACCACCCAATTGTGCCAACCATTAGAGAATGTTCAAGATCTACAGCATAATAATATATCTAAGAAGAAAATACAAGTAGAAGATCAACTGTCCAATGATCTTGTCAGAATCATCGAGGAGATTATAAGTTATAGTCTTTGTGAAATGATTAGTAGAAAACTCAAAAGTTAATATAACTAAATGAGATGGTGGTAATGAAAGTGAGAGTTGTCAGGCACTGTACTGACATCAGCCAAAGCTGCCATTAATAAAATCATCTCAACATTCTCAATCTAGTATTCCAATATCTTACATCCTGAATCTGTAGGATGATGCCCAAATGTTACGTAGGTTTTGATATGAGGTGTGTATCGCTCTTGGATTTTTTGAGAGCCTTGGGAAAGGGAAACTGCAGTTATGCTTGTGTTATAACTTATAACCAACTTGTTTGTTAGTATTTGTTTTGTATTCTGAAATCATTTGATCAATCAAAATATTTTTTTTTTGTGAATTCTGATTCTCTAAAAAGTTGACATTTTTCTTGTTCTCCCTAGTGGAGCTAGTACAGGTCAATTATTGGAGAATGCAGGAATATTTTGGCCACTTTTGATGATAGCTTCATCCTCATTTCAAGCTGGCGCCTCAATTTTGAAGGTTACTGTCTTTCCAAATATCTTCTGAAATAGTCCAAGGATTAAAGAAAGCAGTTCTAACAGTCTTGATTGCATTTCTCACAGGAGTCAGTTTTCCTTGATGCAGCCAAGCGTCTAAAAGTATGTATGCTGCTGGCCTGGTAATGGATGCTGCTAGTGTTGCCATGTTTTATTGTTTGAGATATTAGTTTTATAACTATCATCTATGGGTGCCATTACAAATGTCCTTAGTTAACTTACTGTTGCCCCATTGCATTCTCTAGCACTAAGATGTTGCAAAAGTTATTCAGGAATCTATTGGCTAGTTTTTAATAGCAACGCTGTAAACTTACTGCAGGGAGGATCAGTGGACCTATTTGTTGTTAATTCTTTTGGATCGGGCTTCCAGGTTATCCGCATCAATTAATGATTTAAACTTTAAAGTCACGTTTGCTTGCACTTAAATTCTATATACACTTAGTGCTATACACAATCAGCCATAACATAGATGTATTAAATTGTATTAATTGGATAAGACTTTAAACTCCTTGATTGTTTCCTGTCTAGAGATTTCCATTATAAGTTGAAAGTCTATTAAATCAAGACTGTTCTTTTGGTTGAGTGCTATTTCCTTCTTGTAGGCTTTATTTGTACTGCTGCTACTTCCTTTTCTATCAAAATTAAAGGGAATTCCATTCAGTCAGCTTCCAAGCTATTTTAGAGATGGAGCAGCTTGTTTCATAAATATGGGGTCTGTCTCAGGTGAGCTATGGTCTTTTGGTTGTTCTTTTGTCTTATTATTACTCGTCGATAAATCTTTATCATTGAGTTGCTGCCGACATTTTCTTTCCCTTTTGAATCTGCAATATCAAGGAACCTACCTAGCAGGCCTACCTCAGTATAAGCTGCCGGTATAATATCAAAGTCCCGAAATGATATTTTTATTATGTGCTCACATCTTTTTTGTTTTCATGTTGCTATTTGCTATAGAAAAATTGTATTTCAACAACACAAATCTATTAAATTTGTAATACTTTACAATCATATTTATCCACAGATTAATATACACGGAAAGCAGAAGGAACTCGATACCATTCTTTGTTATAAAAGAGTATTCCATTACAGTGCTTAAAAGGTTTCTGAATTCTATTCATAATGTAATATTGGGTTTCAAACCCATTGTTGGTACGAACATCATTAATCATTCTATTATGGTGTTTTGGCTCCGTGGAAACAACTAGCCAAAAGGAAGGTAGAAATGTGCTATTGCACATGAATATTTTTGTGAAATCCAAGAATGATTTTTCTGTCACTGAGCTCAGCTAATTAAGAGGATCCTTGCTTGAGGAAGGTAACACGAACCAAACAACGGACTCCACATTATTGTTAACATCATCACTGAATAGGGTTCTAAATACCCAAGGGATTATGTGTCGGATGGTTCCTTATTTGTTCGTTACGAGAAGAACTTGTATATCATTTACCACCCTATGCCATTCACTGAGTACCCCTATGTACGAATGGAATCGAGGTACTTCTGTTTGTTATTTGATATGTAACATTTTAGACTTTTCCATCTTTTTATTTGTTCTTTTTTTCTTTCCAAATAGTTACCCCCCTGCATTCAGGATTTAATCTGCTCTATTGTTTTAAAGAGTGCCTAGCTTTTTGATGGTCTGATGAATGAGTGTTTGCATTGTTCGGATAGTTTTTCTTTTCATTGTTGATATAAGCCCTGATAACTGTTTTAATTTCCATTTTCTCTAATATCGGGACCAGTCTATCGAACTAGGATTTTACAAAGTAACCAGCAATTGAAATGAAATTTACAACTGTGGAGTGGGGATTTCTTTTAGCATTCTTAGTGCTTTTTGTTGATTGGTAGCATATTTATAACATTTTTTTTTATATCGGTGCAACATCATTAACTTGAACGAGTGCACATGCCTTTCAGAATGTGCAGGAGCTCCTCTGTTGCCATTGCTTTTTATCATAATGAACATGTGTTTCAACATTTCTCTACTTCGCCTAGTCAAGATGTCCTCAGCAGTGGTCGCTTCTCTTTCGATAACACTTGCAGGTAAAACTTGTACAGCATATCCCACTATTTCATCTCAGATTCTTAAGGAAACTAGACAATGGTTTCCTTTTATGTCTAATTTATGTTATGCATAAGGCTTTTCGTAGGTTCTAAAACCATAGTGCCATTCATAGGTTTTAGACAACAATTTTACCTAACATTGTGTTTGTTTTGGCGTGTTTGCAGTGCCTCTATCAATTTTTGTGTTCACACTTCCTCTTCCTTATCTTGCTGCAGAGTCCAGATTGACCCCAACATTCATTTTGGGTGCTACAGTTCTCGTGCTAGGATTAGTTATATATAATTTTCCTAAAAATGCTAGAGATGCTTTTAAAAAGCTATGAAAGACTATGACAAATTATTTGGCCACTTTTTAGTTTGTTCTGCTTGTTCAAAGTTTAAGCTCTCACATGAAATCATAATATATATTTCTATACGAGTTTAAATCTGTAATAGTACTTTTAGATTTCTAATTTTGTGTCCATAATCTCCATGCATTTTTCAATATCAAAGCAAAGAAATTGGCATAACAATCCTGTAGATTGGGGTTTGAGAGTGCCGTACAAGATGCATGATAATGGCACCAAAGAGTAAGAGGCTACAAGAATTTCTCCTTTCTTCCATAACTGAGCTGAATGCAGGAATTGGTATCCTCTAGATACTAAATAAGTTGCTGCCGGTTTAGTTCCATTTGCAGTCTGTCAATTGCAGATGATTTGGAGTCTTCATTTAATATATGAAAATTGCAGTTGATAAAATGCATTTTTACAAATTTGGAAATAAATGGAATTTCAATTTATGGGACTATGGCCTTATGAGAAGTTTAAGTAATTTTCTGGTGAGAATTCATGCCAGCTCATGATTTATCTAAACCATAGTGAAATTAACATGTACAAATGCATGCCTTCAACCATGCACCCCCCACTCTCTTGGGCGACTGAACATGTCCATGTGCTGTTGAAGAATTTAGGGCACCTAGGTTATAGTGAGATTCTTCTGACGATGATAACTATTTGTGAGGTACTTTTTACTTTTTCTTATTAGCACAATCTTCTCTTATTATTATTAGAGTATGTTCTTCTTACTTCATCAAACAATTACCAAAACAAAAGAGACAAGAACACAAGATGTTGGCTCTCAGCCAAGGCAAAACCTCTCTCCTAGAGAGGAAAACCCTTCTGCATTTTTACAAATTGGGAAATAAATGGAATTTCAATTTATGGGACTATGGCCTTATGAGAAGTTTAAGTAATTTGCAGGTGAGAATTCATGCCAGCTCACGATTTATCTAAACCATAGTGAAATTAACATGTACGAATGCATGCCTTCAACCATGCATCCCCCACTCTCTTGGGGGATTGAACATGTCCGTGTGCTGTTGAAGAATCTAGAGCATCTGGGTTATAGTGAGATTCTTATGACGATGATAACTATTTGTGAGGTACTTTTTACTTTTTCTTATTAGCACAATCTTCTCTTATTATTGTTAGAGTATGTTCTTCTTACTTCATCAAACAATTACCCAAAAAAAGGAGACAAGTACACAATATGTTTGCTCTCAGCGAGGGGAAAACCTCTCTCCTAGAGAGGAAAACTCTTCTGCAAATTTCTCTTATTGAAGCTTTAATTGACAAATGCCAAACCCTAGACCCTTGACAAGAAGATCCTCCAAGCACAAGTCAAGCCTTTCCCTTTGATCCAAGATTATTCTTCTTGCAGCACTTCAACCTCCTTCTTCATCCTTCTTGCACTAAAGACTTTACTGCAGCAACCCTAGTCATGCATACCCTAGAAGAGACATTCTTCTTCTCTTCCTTCACTTGAAATGGAGGCTTCCTTAATCAAGGAGAAGATCTTGTTACTAACCCAACCGAGCTCTCTTTTCCTTACTATGGTTGCAGATCTGGAACAATAGCAGTATGTATCCCTTTTCTTCGCACATGTGGAGGATACCTTCAAGAATTGCAGTTTTGCATGCTCTCTTTCTTTCACTTGAGTAGTCTTTTCCTTCGTTGGAGTGAGAGGCCTACTTAGTACTTTTTGCTAGCCCAAACAAGCCTCTTCGCATGACTGTAATAGTAGGTCTGAAATTGCAGTAGAATGAACCTCTTCCTGCACGTGTGACTGAAATCAACCTTCCAAACTCGGCCTTCTATCCTTCCTTCTTCACTGAAGTAGAGACACCTTCTCTTGCCTTTCCTCTTCGCTCATTTTAGAGATCACTTATGCATCTATGGTGAGGTCGAATGGCCCTTTGTCCCTCCTATTGGGCCGACTTGTCCTTTAGATTCTGAATTGCTTCCTTTTGTTGAGGCCGACATATGGAGGATGCTTATGACTGTTCTTGGAGGTCATTCTTTGATTCTAATACATAGATTTACAAAGTGTAACATGCCTACATGGGTCTTCAATAATTACATTGACTCTTTGACTTTCCTAGAAGCACTCAAACATGTGCTTGACCTATGCAATGAGCAAGAAAATTGTTTTTGATAATAACAAAAATAAGAATTCTTTTTCTTCTACAAGTACAAAGATCAAAATTACATTTATGAAGATCGAACCTAGTTACACTTTCTTCAACACTCCCTTTTAACTAGGAAGGTATTCATAAATCATTACAAGGTGTTTGGACATTTTCAATCTGAAGAATTCACATAAGAGAAATCGGATTGACAATCCATCTATTGTAGCATCATAGTAACCAACATTGTTTCCAAGGCCTTGAATGACAACTCTATCTCTAAATGGATCAGGGCACAATGTTGGTGAGACCAATGACTATAGACATTTTCATCATTGTCTCTCAAGGTACATACCCACCTGGGTGTTCACTGAGTATGACCTTCTAGGACTATTCTCATCTTTGGTTCCTAGCCCTCAAAGAATATTGGTCCTCTTGCCTACCCTTATCTTGGATGCCCTACGCATCCTCAAAGAGCATTGGATGTGAGATGATTACACAATCCTCCATTCTTTCTTCCCAAGTGAAGACAAGAATGTTGTGTCTATCTCTCCCTCTCAACTAGGGAAGATATGCCCATTCCTGTAAAGGAATGTACCCAAGCTCCCTCTGACCAGGGACTTTCCCAAGCTCCCTCTTAATCAGGGACTTGTCAGAGCTCCCTCTCAACTAGGGACTCTCCTTTTTCATCAGAAACTTCTTCTTTGTGGGTCCTTCAGCTGCTTGATCACTTTCTTTCCTTGATGTCATGAAATTCAGTCGAGCTTCTTCTTTGTAGGGCATCAGCCATCGATCACTTTCCTTCTTGGTTCGTCATGTCATTCCTTTCTCCATGGAAAGTGGCCTTCTTGATACATATATGGAACCTTTGTCATCTGGCTACTTCATCATATTTTTTTAGGAATTTCCATCCACTACATGAGTGCTAGTTGTACTTGTACTTACAACCGTTGTTCCAGTAGCCATGCATGAACCTATCCATATATTATTCAAGAAATCAAAGCATAACATTAAATCAAATAGTACCTTACGAGATGGCTTTCCATCATGACATCTTGTTGGCTTGAATCATCAACATCCTGCATTTTCACATCTCCAAGGCCTTTCTAGGTGTCAAGGGTCCTTTGATCTTTTTCTTCCTTTGTCAGAATTCTCGTGCCTTCTTTCGGGAGATGCCTTCAACAAATCTGTTAGATGTTGATTCCTAGTGTACATGGTGTCCTTTTATCCCTAATCTCTTTATCTCATATACTTCTTTATAGATTTTTCTTTGTCAACCACCTCATACTCCATGTGAGGACATTTCTCATGTTGACCTTTATTAGTGAGTGAACCATGCCTTCGTGCATTTTCTTCAATGAAAGAGATCTACCCTATCCGTGACCATGCTACCAGAGCAATACCCCATGCTTGCAAATGATGACATGACTCTAACTGAAAACATAGATGCATGCATATCTCATCTCAGTTCTTTCCTTGATCATCTCATCTTCCTTTGAAAGCTTCCTAGATTGAGATTACCTCAACCTCCTTTACTTTGCTACATCTTTCCTTGTTGACATATCATCCTTTCTTGAATCCCCATAAGTGGAATTCCTATCAAGGCATCTGTTTTTCTAGAAAGTCACGAACCTTCTATTGAATATTCCACTGGAGGATCCTTGTAGTCCTCATTCTGCAAATGCTTCTTTCTGCTAATGATAGTGGCCTTCTAAGATGATTCTTCTTGAGCATGATCATTTCTTTATGCATTAATGAGGTTAACTAATGGCTTCATCCTTCCTACATGAATATCTTTATCTGAGCTATCTCTACATAATGCTCCTATATTCCTGAAGATGCCATTCCCATAAACCATGCATTCTATCCTACTGCTACATGTTACTATGATACACTAAACTCTAAAGAAGACTTATGTGAAGAAGTTGTTCTTAGTCATTGTATAGATCCGGAGGGTCCTCCTTCTGCGTCTTATCTTCTTCTTTCACTTCTTGGGTAATGTGTGCTTCTTCTTGTTTCCTCTTATTGTTGTCCTTCTTGAACTTAGGACAATCCCTCTTATAGTTTCCATACTCTTAGAAGCCAAAGCATTGGACTTTAGACATATCTCTTTTACCTTTCTCTGTGGACCAAACTTGCCAAATTTCCCTTTTCTCTTGGCCATAGTAGCAAATGTCTGCTCCTACGATCCCACATCATCTTTGGCTTTGAGTCTGGTTTCCTCAATTTTTCATAAAGACCAAAGTTCATTCAACGGGGTAGCTTCCTTCTTGGCATATATACTTGATGTGAAGTTGCCCCATTCCTCAAGTAACGCATTGAGCACCACAATTGTCATCTCTTTGTCTGACATAAATTCTCCCAGTTCTTGCAGTTGGTATCTCATCTTAGAGACCTTCATGAAGTAGGGAGCTATTCCTTCTTCCTTGGATATCTTCACTTTAAATAGTTCATTAACGATATCACTTCTTTAATTATACTCACTGAGAATAGCTCCACTAGCTTATCATAGATTTCTTTAGATGTTTCAAGTTTGGAAACATAGGGAATGAGAGGGTCCTTCATGGATTCTATCAGAATATTTTCAACCCTTGTTTCGTCCTTATTATACTTTTCTAGGGCTTGAGTTTGTTCCTTAGCAGGAACAATGACATTCCCTTTGATGTAATCCAGAAGTTCATTTTCTTTGAGAAGTATATCAATCCTCTTTTTCCATGCAAGGAAATTAACAATCCCAACTAATTTGTTGCTTTCATTGCAAAAAGACATTTTGATATTTTCAAGAGAGGACATAAAAATAATTACTTCAGAGTGTTGGTGATGAGAAGATCTTGTTGCTTCCTTGATGAATCAAGTCTCAACTTCTTGGATCTTGGAGTTCTTTAAGATGCTTCCTTCGAGGTGCTTTGTGAGAGATTTGCTTGTTGATGAAAACTTCTAAATGTGCAGATATGGAGATCTTCATTGATGGGCCTTGATCTTGAGTGCCTCTTCTTTGAAGATGAAGGACCTTTGATGGAGACTCTTCTTCAATGTATCTTCTTGGAGAAGCCTTTAGATTGATGGATCTAGGATAGGAGATGGTAATTCTCCTTGACTTTGATGGATATGGAACCCTTGTTTGTAGATCTAATGCTTCAACCTTTGTGTGCCCTTGCATCTTGATCTTGATGTGATCCAGGTGGATATTGATGGCCACCCACCTATTCCACTTAGACCTCTAGTTGGTTTCATTTGTTTTTTTGTTTATTTCAGCATTTACTATTTTTAGTAGTTTTTTAGATCTCGAACTTTCGGAGTAGTTTTGATCGCCTAAACGACGTTTGTTTTAAGGTCCGCTGCATGCGCATAAAAACCAGTAGTACTCGGAGAGATCTTTCCAACAAGGTATCGTACGCGACAAACTAACCAAGTTATGACCCTGGGAAGTTGGCTGCGCAACTAACCCCAACGAGGCCCACAAACTCTTGGCGTTACATCTCTTGGGGTTAGGGCTTTGGCTGTTTAGGGTTTTCTTATGTTTTTCAATAATAATTAGGTCCTTGAGTCTCATTGTAACACAGTTTAGAGGATGTAGCCGCCACATCTCTTCTTAGAGATAAGCTACCATTGCCAGAGCTAGTCTTATTTCCATTCTGTTTGTAAGCATATTTTAATATTTGGTATTAATGAAATGAAGTGTTATTTCTGCTGGATATTTGTATTTATGGTTATATATGTAATTTGTTGCATTCTTGTTTAAATTTGGATCAGTGGTATCAGAGCGATTTGCTCTTTATCTATTTTTCTTTGCATGTCCCCAACGAGGTTGGGATATAAGGGGTTAGGGCTTGAACTGGTCAAATCTTTGTAAGACCAACCTCGCAAATCCCGATGGTGATCTGAAAATCACTCTTGAGTGACCTCATTTAAGTTATTAATGAATGAAGGTATTACAGACTCGTGTTGGTGTGTGTCTATGTCATTTTAGGCAACGGATCGATCAGATTGCAAAATACATAGACACTGGAAAATGGAAAACAGTAAGAGATACACAGTAAACAAATGCAAGAATACAACAATTAATAAAGAGTTTCACCCTATCCTCCAGGGCTATGTCTCAGGTCCAGCTTTCAGTGGTGGCCTTTTCTTATTGTGTCTTTAAAGTAGAGAATTACAATGAGGAGCTCAATCTGAGTCTCCTGAAACAGGATTACTTGGCAGGGTGGTTTTTGGATTCCCCAAGCCACTGGAGTGCCCAGAATCTTTTCCTTACCATCTCTTCACCTCTCTGGTCTACAATGGAAGGAGCCCAATGTGGTGCTCAATTCCCGACAGATCCTCTCAAGGATTTGCTTGAACCTCTCAAGCTTGCTGTCTGCTCGTTGCTGCCTTAGGTCAGCTCGACTCTCTGTCTTTCTGCTTCTTGCTTTACTGTGTTTTCTTTGTTCTCTCTATCTTTTTCCTTCGTCTTCCTCTCCGTGTCCTCTATTCTGTTTGTTCATGGCTTAAAGCCAATTTGTCTCATGACTGTTCAATTCCCCTTCCGCCTCCGTCGGATCCCCTGCTGCTGTTCACTTGGAATTCCCTGTCGCTGCGTCATCGTCAACGGCTCACAGGGAGTAGCCACTTGTCCTCTCGCGAACTGCGCCAACTCTTCCTTGTCGGTTCGGTTTTCCAGTTGCAATGTGGAATGACCCATCCGCCATCTCAGCAGTCAAGCTGGACATCAAACTTCTCCATGCCGCGTCTTAATCCCCTGTCAAATCCGGTTTCTTCGTTGGGCGCAATCTCAGCCGTCAGATCTGGAGCCCCTAGATCCTACGACATTCGCTCATTTCGCGTGGTTGACTTGCTCGACCATTAGCGCGTGATGAGCGACGGTTTTCTCTCTCCTCCGCCTGCCACGCGTCGGGCGCTGAATGGAATCCCTCGTTTTTCTCCAAATCCGCTTATTGCCCAAGGGTGATATACTGCCAGTTTTGGAGCGCGGGACCCTCCTTTCGCCTTAGCGCTTTCCCCACGGTTTCCCGATTCCCATGCGACCGAGCGCTCGGGGCCTTTCCTTCTCAAGGGGTTTTGCCGCATCAGAAATGGCCTCCTTTCCATGATTCAGGCTTCCCAGGTGCCAGTTTCGCCTCCTGCACGGTCTCCATGGGCCTCGATCAACACACTTTGACCGAGGTCCTCGTCGTTCCCAGCTGGCTGCAAACTGCCACTATCTAGAGGTCTTCCTGATCGTTCTGTGCTCTTAAATTCGAAATATTTGTCCTGATTTGATACAGTCATGGTACTTTGATAATCTTCATGGATCCAATTCGGATCACGACCTTCCCACTGAAAAAGTTTTTGGACCACCAAAAGTTGGTTTTCAAGCATCGACTAAGTGAGGGTACAGTTGTCTCACTTGTCCAATCCCTATCCACTTTGCACTGCTTGGCTTTGAACCCTTAAGCCCAATTCTGAGGTACTCAACATCTCCTCTGCGCGTCGTACTCACCTTCCTGTCCAGAACTGTGTCCTCCTGCAATTCATTAAGATATTCAGGTAGCAGGTCATCAGTAGAAGACAATTGACTCTACTCTTCGGGATCCTCAATTAGTGAAGGTTCAAACAATCTCAAGCAATCTGCATTTACGACTGAGTAGATGTGCATGTAAGCTGGTAGATCAAGGCGAAAAGCATTTTCACCAATCTTCTCAAGTATCTTGAAGGGTCCATACATGATAGGCTTTAGCTTTTTACCTTCACCTTGCATCGTGTCCTTGCTGATATACAGCCAGACTTGGTCACCAACTTGGAAACTATGCTCCATCCGATGCTTGTCATACTTTGCCTTGTATTTGGCTTGGCTCTTTTCCAACTGTTATTGTACTGCTGGGTGGATCTCTTGGATTTGTTCAATGAACTTAGTTTCCCTATCGACATCACTATGTCCCTCAACTGTGGTATTTTTACCAAAGACAAAATCCAAAGGAGACCTTGGGGTGAAACCAAAACAGGTCTCAAAAGGAGATCTCTGTGTAGAAGAATGTTTTCTCTGTTGTAAGCATGCTGCACATAACACAAATGTTCATCCCAAAGCTTAGGATGTTTGCTGCAATATCCCCAGAGTAACTGGATCACTGTCTTGTTAACTACTTCTGTCTGGCCATTAGTTTGTGGATGAAAAGCTGTGCTTTTCTTTAGTTTGGTGTCCATCAGTACCCACAGACTTGACCAAAACTTCCCTACAAATTGGGTGTCTCGATCAGATACAATGGAAGTGGGTAATCCAAAATGAACCCATAGATGTTCAAATAACAGTTTTGCAGCTTTTTCAACTGTAATCTGTTTATTACAAGATATCAAAATACACATTTTGCTGAACCTATCCACAACAACATACAGATAATCATGACCTTTCCTAGATTTAGGCATTCCTCCAACAAAATCCATGGAAACACTTTCCCAAGAGTGAGAAGGAAATGGTAATTGAGTGTACAAGCCTAGTTTTCTATTGTTGGACTTGCTTTTAGCACACATAGTACACCCTCTTACATATCTAGAAATTGTCTCATTCATTTTTGGCCAATAACAAAATCTTTATAGCTGTGCAACTATTTTACTTACCCCAAAGTGACTTGATACCAGAGAAGTGTGTGCTTCTCTAATTATCTTTACTCAGTTTGTGGAATGCATAGCTTCCAACAATGATATAAGAGTCAGTCCTTTACATGATAATCTAATTCTTCTACTCGTTTGCCTTGACTTAAAGTTGCATACATCTTTAAAGTCTATATCTTGAACATATTGTTCAATGTAGCTTTCATGTAGCACAGAATTATGCTTTAGTAGATGCATTTATAATGGGTCTAGATAACATATCTGCAACTTTATTGTGTATGTCCTTTTTATATCTGATGACTAAATGAAACTGTTGTAGAAAACCCATCCATCTATAGTGTCTTGATTGCTGCAATTTAGTTTCGGAGTGTAGATATTGAAGTGGTTGATGATCAATATGTATTACTGTCTCTTTGCCCATTAAGTAATGTTTCCACTTTTTTCACACTCTGTACTAATGCATACAATTCTTTATCATATGTAGGATAATTAATTATTGCAGGATTAAAAGTCTCAGAATGATAACATATGGGTTTACCGTGCAGTGTCAACACTCCTTCCATGGCATAGTCACTGGAATCTGTTTGGATCTCAAATGGTATTTAAAGATCAGGTAGTGATAGTACAGGTGTTGTACTAATCTTCTCTTTCAAAGTGTCGAAGGCTTTTTGTTGTTTGCCTCCCCACTGAAACACCTTGTTCAATCCCGTTAAAGCATGTAAGGGAGCTGCAATTGAGGAAAAGTTAGAAATAAACTTCCTCCAATGTTGTGCTGCTCCTAAGAAGCTTTTAACTTTGCCAGTTTACAATGACTGCCACTTTAGAGGGATCTATTTTCAATTCACCACCCCCTACTATATGACCCAAATAATTTAGAGATGTTTTGCCAAATTTACATTTTGAGAGTTTAACATAAAGTTTTTCTCTTTTCAAAACATATAATGTCTGCTTAACATGCTTTAAGTGTTCTTCTCAGATTTTGCTAAAAATCAGAATGTTATCTAGATACACAATAAAAAAATCATCAAGAAAAGGTTTGAGTACATTCATTAATCTCATGAAAGTAGCAGGAGCATTAGTTAAGCCAAAAGGCATAACCAGCCACTCATACAATCCCTGCTTCGTTTTGAAAGCAATCTTCCATGCATCTTGTTCTGCAACTCTGACTTGATGGTATCCACTGTGCAAGTCTAGCTTGGAGAAATAAACAACGTCCTTCAATTGATCTAAAAGATCATCTATGTGAGGAATGGGATAACAATTTTTGATTGTTATCTTATTCAGTGCTCGGTAATGAATGCACATTCTCCACGAGCCATCTTTCTTTCTCACCAAAACGATTGGTGACCTACATGGTGATGTGCTAGGTCTGATGAACCCTTTCTTGAGCAACCCCTGCCCCTGCTTCTTGATTTCAACATCTCTAAAGCAGACAACCTGTACATTCCAATGTTAGGCAAAGGAGCATCTTGCTGTAAAATAATATCATGTAATATTTCTTTTTTGGGTGGCAGACCTTTAGGTTCTTGAAACAAGATATCATACTCTGAAACAACCTTTTCTAAATCAGCTTGCTGTTTAGCATTACAACCCTCAAATACATTGGTTTTATCAGGTTTCTTTTTCTTTACAACCATCAGTAAGAATTGTTTGCATGAACTTATCATTCTTTTCATCTGTCGTGAGTTTATGAGAGTATAATTATTCTTGAGCTTATGAGCTCTTACAAAGTATTCGATTCCATCTTTACAATTAGATACTTGTTCTCAACTCAATAGAAAATAGATTTTCTATCATACAAGTAAGGAATTCTTAAAACAATCCCACATATATCCAAAGGAATTATGTCTAACTCAACCTCATCTACAAATGCCGACCCAAAAGAAAACTTGAGTTTGCACTGTCTAGTCACTTGTAGTTGTGCTTTATCATTCAACCATCCTAATGAGTATGGTTTCTTCTGAGGTGTAGTTGTTAATCCCAACTTCTTTACAATTGCTTCATAAATTAAATTTACTTGTGAACCACTATCAAACAAAGTATCAATCTTTTGATGTTTGGAAATAACTCGAATATGGAAAAGCTCATGTCTTTTTCTCTCATCAATGGTAGATTGTACATAATTACTAGTAGATGCTTCAGAATTCTTACCTTTTATACCTGTGGCTGCAATGGTTGTTTCATCTCCTGAGTCTGACCTCAAATCTTTCTGAATAGCTGCAACAATGTTCTTCTTCTTGCCCTCGAACTTCTTAGGTCTCAGCTCTGGATGCAGAATCCAACAATGCTTATCATCATGCCCATCCTTTTTACAGTGAGTGCATGAAGCTTTGCTCTTCTATGCAGTGTTAGCCTTTCTTGCTTTCCACTTCTGCTTCCTTTTCTCCTTGCTCTTGCTTATAGTAGGTTGGGATGGTCCCTCAACTTCTGGATTTCCATTCTTTCCTCTAGCTTCTAGATGAGTAACTTGTACAGATACCTCATCTATACTAGTGGCATTAAACACGAGGACGATGTGCCTCATGTAGTTGTGTAGACCACCAAGGTACTTCAACAGAGTCTCTGGTGAGTCTAATGAGATTCCTAGAATCAATGCTTTCTTTCTAAATTCTTGAGTGTAGCCTTGCACACTTTGCCCTTTCAGCGATCAAAGAGTCTGCCAACTCATCATGGCTTGTTGCATGTAGGCCAATGGATAGAACTGTTTTTTGATTGCAGAAACAAAGTCACTCCAGACAGAGACAGTCTTACCATGTCATTTCATGTTAGCTTGGGTTTTGCCTTCCCACCAAACTAAGACAGTGCCTCCAAGGTGTAGGCTTGCCAGCTGAATCTTGCTCCTGTCTGAGTCGATATTCTGCACTCTGCAATACACATCAATTTGTCTAATCCAATTGTCTAGCTTTTCTGCATTCAACTCTCCATCATATATAGGTAGATCAAATTTAACATCTAGTTTGATCAAAGATGTTTTCTTTTGTTTTCAGGGCTGTTAGGAGGTGTGAGAAAGCTTTCCTCTTTCCCTTTTCCTTTTGAGTGGTCATGGAAATGAGACTCATCTTCTCCTTTGTCTTGTTTAGAGCCTGATGAATCTTCATCCTTGTGTTTTCCAAAATCCCTATACATTTCTTCTACCATGGACTTCATGGCTAGGAAACTTTCTATGAATTGAGGGTCTGACCCCATAGAACCTTCCTTTGACATTGTCTTCTGAGGATAGATTCTCCCAATTTCAGGATTAGTTTCGACCAAATCTCCTTCTCTCAATTTGAGCTTTGATTTGGTGAGCATTCAATAGCTAAACCAACACAAGCTTGTCTAACCTTACAGCCTAGTGCTCTGATACCACTTGATCTGAAAATCACTCTTGAGTGACCTCAGTTAAGTTATTAATGAATGAAGGTACTACAGACTCATGTGTTGGTGTGTGTCTATGTCATTTTAGACAATGGATTGATCAGATTGCAAAATACACAGACACTAGAAAATGGAAAACAGTAAGAGATATACAATAAGCAAATGCAAGAACACAACAATTAATAAGGAGTTCACCCTATCCTCCATGGCTATGTCTCCGGTTCAGATTTCAGTGGTGGCCTTTTTTTATTGTGTCTTTAAAGTAGAGAATTACAACGAGGAGCTCAATCTGAGTCTCCTGAAACAGGATTGCTTGGCAGGGTGGTTCTTGGATTCCCCAAGTCACTACAATGCACAGACTCTTTTCCTTACCAACCCTTGACCTCTCTGGTCTACAATGGAAGGAGCCCAATGTGGTGCTCAATTACCGACAGATCCTCTTAGGGATTTACTTGAACCTCTCAAGCTTGTTGTTTGCTCGTTGCTGCCTTAGGTCAGCTTGGCTCTCTGTCTTTCTGCTTCTTGCTTTACTGTCTTTTCTTTGTTCTATCTGTCTTCTTCCTTTGTTTTCCTCTCTGTGTCCTCTGTTCTGTCTATTCATGGCTTAAAGTCAATTTGTCTCACGACTGTTCGATTCCCCTTCCACCTCCGTCGGATTGCCTGCTGCTGTTCACTTGGAATTCCCTGTTGCTGCATTATCGTCAACGGCTCACAGGGAGTGGCCACTTGTCCTCTCGCGAACTGCGCCAGCTCTTCCTCGTCGGTTCGGTTTTTCAATTGCACTGTGGAATGACCCATCCGCCATCTCAGCGGTCAAACCGGACGTCAAACTTCTCCATGCCGTGGCTTAATCCCTTGTCAAATCCGGTTTCTTCATCGGGCGCAATCTTAGCCGTCAGATCTGGAGCCCCTAGATCCTATGACATTCTCTCATTTCGCGTGGTTGACTTGTTCAACCATTAGTGCGCGATGAGCGGCGATTTTCTCTCTCCTCTGCCTGCCACGTATTTGGCGCTGAATGGAATCACTCTTTTTTCTCCAAATCCGCTAACCGCCCAAGGGTGCCCCCGATATATTGTCGGTTTTGGAGCGCGGGACCTGCCTTTCGCCTTAGTGCTTTCCCCACGATTTCCTGGCTTCCATGTGATCGAGCGCTCACGGCCTTTCCTTCTCAAGGGGTTTTGCCCAGCGATGCACGATTAGCGCTAATCGCGCATCAGAAATGGCCTCCTTTTCCCGATCCGGGCTTCCCAGGTGCCAGTTTCGCCTCCTGCGTGGTCTCCATGGGCCTCAATCAGAGCGCTTTGACCGAGGGACTTGTCGTTCCCCGCTGGCTGCAAACTGCCATTGTCCAGAGGTCTTCTTGATCGCTCTGTGCTCTTAAATTCGAAGTCTTTGTCCTGATTTGATACAGTCATGGTACTTTGATAATCTTCATAGATCCAATTCGGATCAGATGGCCTCCCATGGCGGAAGAAAAGAAAGACGAGGGGGTAGGAGATCCTTTCAAAATCTTGCTCGAAGAAGCCCTCGAGCTATAGAGGAACATGATGATGGACAACTTTGCCCATATTTTTCAGCGGCTACCCAAGGGCGACACATCTACTTTTAGCATCTACTCTGGAAGTGCCACACCCTTTAAGGTACAAGTTAACTTTGACATTCCCATATTTGAGGGTCAGATAGATGCAGACACAATAGATAAATGGTTAAATATGCTAGAAGGATATTTTTCTGTTCATGATTTTTCCAACTGGGAAAATATTACTTTTTTCTCTTCTCAAAGTCACCCCCCATGTCAAGCACTGGTGGGAAGCCTACTGTGAGCATAAGGATGAAAGAACGCCCTCAATATTTTTTGTCGCACCCACTTGGGATTCGTTTTGGGACACCAACAAGGAGTAGTATTGCCCTGTCGAGAGCTATGCAGATAAATACATGAAGTGGCCCACACTGCGACAAGGAAGGGAACAAGACGTGCCAAAATTTACTAATGTTTTTCATACCCATTGCACGAAGTTGGGTATCAAGGATTTTGAGAAACATTTGGTACTCAAGTACCGCGGTTATCGACATAGGTACATCCAGGATGAGATGGAGTTTTTGGACATCTCCTCGCTTGGCACGACATACCGATACGCTGTCAAGATTGAGCAGAAGCTTAAATAGAAAAAGTGATTTGAATTTGCGAATCCAAGGCAAGGGAAAGGTGCCCCCAAACTGCAGAGCAAAGGGCAAAGCCAAGGCGGGGCGACCCAGGATAACCCGCCGAAGCCGCAAGCAAAAGAACACCATGAAGACAAAGAATGACACAGGAAAGTGGTGTGAGTTCCATAAGAGCTCCACTCACAACACAAGTGAGTGTTGGGCAAAATAGTCACTGGTGGCTGAGTTGAAGGCTTCTAAGTCCAACACATGTTTCGAATCTAAGTTAGAACCCAACAAGGGGAATGAAAAAGGGAAGCAGATCATTGATGCAGAGCCCAGTGCCACTGCGGCCACCACTAAGATCCAGAAGATTGAGGCTGAAGGTTCGGAAGAGGGGGAGCACCTATTCCACTCACAAATATGGGTGAAGGGTTCTCCGCTGTAGTTCATTATCGACAACGAGAGCCAAAAGGACCTCATTTTAGTAGAGGTCGTGAAGCGGCTGGGCCTACCGACTATAACACATCCGCAACTGTACACCATCAGGTGGCTTCACCAAGGACGAGATCTCCGTGTCAGCTAGCAGTGCCACCTTCCTTACAACATTAAACCCTTCACAAATGAGGTACTGTGTGATGTCGCTCCTCTTGAAGTTTGTCATGTATTGTTAGGACAACCATACTTATGGAGGCGACATGCTGTATATGAGTCTAGACCTCACTCTATTATTATTTCTTTGGGTACTAAGTTATACAGGATACCGAAGGTAGCCCCACCTACCACCATCTCTTTGATCTCTGCTAAGCAATGCGGTAAGGTCATCTCCCACACTGGGAAATTTGTTTTCTTTCTTTTTGCTCTCAAAGTAAGGGGAAGGTCATGGCCACATCCATGGCCCCCGGGAAGGGTTCCTCCAAGTAGCAGAAGCAAGTGGATACGGTCGTGGAAGAATACAGGGGCATCTTCTCCTCACCCACATGGGTACCCTTGCATTGTCAGGTCAAGCATTTAATCGATTTGACTCCTGGAGCACATCTACCCAACAGGCCGATATATTGTCGCTCCATTATGGAAAATGAAGAGATCAAGTGGAAAATCCAGGAGTCGCTGCAAAAAAGGCACATCCGACCAAGTTCCTTGCCTTGTGGGAGATCGATTGTACTTGTGCAGAAGAAGGATGGGACTTGAAGGCTCTGCATTGATTATTGGGTATTAAACAAAATCACTGTCAGGAATAGGTATCCAATCCCACAGATTGATGACCTGCTGGACCAACTCAAGGGGGCCAAGCATTTCACCAAGATCGATATGAAGTTAGGTTAACACTAGGTTCCAGTAGAGCCCACAAATGTATGGAAGACTGCCTTTAAATCCAAGGAAGGCCTTTCAAATGGTTGGTTATGCCCTTCGAGTTGACAAATGCCCCTGCTACATTTATGAGGCTAATGGATGACAACTTGCAGCCCTTCACCAACTCGTTCGTGGTGGTTTATCTGGACGACATCCTCATCTTCAGCAAGAGTTGGGAAGAACACTTGCAACACATTCGACAGGTCCTTCAAACTCTTCGACAACACAAATTGTGTGCCAACTTGGAGAAATGCACCTTTGGCATGAGCCAGGTCCAATACTTGGGTTACATCATAGATGAGCGCGGTATGCATGTGGACCCGACTAAGATCCAAGTCATTTGGGATTGGCCAGCCCCGACCACTCTAATGGAGCTTCGCAGCTTTTTGGGCCTTGCAAATTTTTATCGGAGGTTCATGTTGGGATTCTCCCATATTACTTGGCCTTTGAGTTAGATTACTAAGGGGGGGGGGAAGCAAAGTTTTCCTAGTTTGAGTCCCAACATAAGGCGTTCGTTGAGTTGAGGCACCGCCTCTGCTATGCACCGGTACTCACCTTGCCAGACCTACAACATCCATTTGAAATCGACATAGACGCCTCAGACTGTGCTATTGGTGCAATCCTCACCCAACATGCGCATCTAGTGGCCTATCATAGTGAGACTCATTCCAATACAGTTCGAAAGTACCCCACCTATGACAAAGAGATGTATTCTATTGTGCTGACTTGTCGACAGTGGAAGCACTACATTCTGGGGAAGGAGACGGTCATCCACACCGGTCATCGACCTCTTCAGTTTATACCTACACTGGGGAAGTTGCAGAATGATCGCCATCAAAAGTGGTGTACATATCTGCAACAATTCGACTTGAACATTATATACAAAAAGGGTAACACCAATCATGTTGCAGACTACCTCAGCTGACCCCCAGTTGCAGCACTGATTACGGTTCTCAACTCTTGTGGTCATGAGACCTATGGATGACCGCAAATATACAAAAATGATCTATAGTTTGCCTCCACATACCAGACGCTAGTAGATGGAAAGCAATTTCTTGACTTCCACCTCCAGGACATATTATTATGCTACCTGGGCCACCTTTGTGTTCCTTCAAGCGAGCGTGCCAAGTTGATTTGGGAGGCGCACTACAGTGGGGTTGCAGGACACTTTGGTGTGGAGAAAATTGTGGCTGTGCTACACAAGTACTTTTATTTGCCCAAACTCCGATTGGATGTTGGGAAATATATAAGGTCCTGCACTTCCTGCGCCATCACCAAGCCAACATTAAAGAAGCAAGGTGTGTACAATTCTCTGCCTATTCCCAACCAATTGCGGGAATCCATCTCCATGGACTATATGTTTGGCCTCCCTTCTACCAATCATGGTAATCACTGTGTATTCATGGTCGTGGATAGATTTTCTAAGATGACTATATTGACGACCTGTACGAAGAGTATCACCGTAGAGGACACTGCCAAACTCTTCTTTAAAAGAGTATGGGTACATTTGGGGATCCCGCAGACCATTATACCAGATCGGGATAACAGGTTCTTGAGCACATTCTGGTCAAGCCTCTGGACACTATTGGATACCAAGCTCACCAAGTCGACTGCCTTCCATCCCTAGACTGATGGCTAGACATAGGTCGTCAATAGGATGATAGTGCACATACTCTGCATGTACAACTCCAAGCATCCTCGAACCTGGGATGAGAGTCTTCTATATGTGCAACACAATTATAATAGAGATCTATATAGCTCGACTGGTCGCAGTCCCTTTCAAGTGGGTCTAGGATTTCAGCCATTGTGTTTGATTGATGTTGCCATGCCTCACACGACTACACAGACATAATCCACACATATATTGTTCGAGGTTGATAAAGCGACTAGATTTATTGAATGCATCCAACACATCTGCCAGTAGGTTCACGACATCTTGGAGAAGTCAAATGCCAAGTACAAGCAACTACATGATCAACATTGGGGGCCACACAAGTTTTAGGTGGGCGACAAAGTTTGGTTGCATTTGCAGAAAGAACACCTTACCAGAGCCCATTAGAAGCTCAAAGCACTCCGATATGGTCCTTACACCATTACTAACGCTGTGGGAGACAATGATTTTGAGTTTAGCATTCCCCCATTCCTTGGTCTGCACCCAGTGTTCAATGTGGATCGCCTTCGGCCATACTTCCCACCATTGCTGGACACATTAGACATTGCAAAACAACTCACACCAACATGGTTAAACCCAGACTGCATGGAGCATGCCACAACTGATCAGATTATGGACACACATGTCAAGAACACTCGCTAACAGAAGATCCAACTATATCGGGTTGTCAAAGCTGGCCAACTCCTGCACCAAGGCAAGTGGCTCACCAGGGACCAAGTTTAGCAAAATTTTTCTCACCTCATGGAGGTTGTGCATGCAATGGAGATCATTGCTTCAAAAAGAGGAGAGGAATGATCTAGGTGGATATTGGTGGCCACCCAACTATTCCACCTATACCTCCAGTCGGTTTCATTTGTTTCCTTGTTTATTTCAACATTTATTATTTTTAGCAGTTTTTTGGGTTCCGAACTTCCGGAGCAGTTTTGACCCCCTAAATGATGTTTTTTTGAAGTCCACTGCAAGCCTGTAGTTGTAGGTAACGACATGTGGCAAAACTTGTAGTATTTGGAGAGACCTTTCCAACAAGGTATTGTACACGCCAAACAGAGATAATATGACCAAGTTATGACCCTGGGAAGTTGGCTGCCCAACTAACCCCAACGGGGCCCAACAACTCTTGGCGTTACATCTCCTTGGGTTAGGGTTTTGGTTGTTTAGGGTTTTCTCATGTTTTTCAATCATAAATAGGCCCTTCAGCCTCATTGTAATACAGTTCAGAGGATGTAGCTGCCACATCTATTCTCAGAGATAAGCTACCATAGCCCGAGGTAGTCTTATTTCCACTCTGTTTGTAAGCATATTTCCAGTATTTGGTATTAATGAAATGAAATGTTATTTTTGCTACATCTTTGTATTTATGGTTAAATCTGTAATTTGTTGCATTCCTGTTTAAATTTAGATCATGATGCTTATGTGTTCTTGAGATGCCCTTCCTTGATGTGTCACCTTAGCTCTAATACCATGTTGAAGAATCTAGGGCTTCTGGGTTATAGTGAGATTCTTTTGATGATGATAACTATTTGTGAGGTACTTTTTACTTTTTCTTATTAGCACAACATTCTCTTATTATTATTAGAGTGTGTTCTTCGTACTTCATTAAATAGTTACCAAAACAAAAGAGACAAGAACATAAGATGTTGGCTCTCAGCGAGGGAAAAACCTCTCTCTTGTAGAGAGGAAAACCCTTCTGCAAATTTCTCTTATTGAAGCTTTAATTGACAAATGCCAAACCCTAGACTCTTGACAAGAAGATCCTCCAATCACAAGTCAACCTTTTCCCTTTGATCCAAGATTATTTCTTCTTGCAACACTACAACCTCTTCGTCCTTCTTGCACTAAAGACTTTACTGCAACAACCCTAGTCATGCGTACCCTAGAAGAGACATTCTTCTTCTCTTCCTTCACTTGAAATGGAGGCTTCCTTAATCAAAGAGAAGACCTTGTTACTAACCCAACTGAGCTCTCTTTTCTTTACTGTGGTTGCAGATCTGGAACAATAACAATATGTCTCCCTTTTCTTCGCACATGTGGAGGATACCTTAAATAATTGCAGCTTTGCATGCTCTCTTTCCTTCACTTGAGTAGTCTCTACCTTCGTTGGAGTGAGAGGCCTACTTAGTACTCTTTGCTAGCCCAAACAAGCCTCTTCGCATGACTGTAGTAGTAGGTCTGAAATTGCAGTAGAATGAACCTCTTCTTCTTTTCACGTGTGACTGAAATCAACCTTCCAAACTCAAACTTCTATCCTTCCTTCTTCGCTGAAGTAGAGACACCTTCTCTTGCCTTTTTTGCACCTCTTCTAGCCCTTTCCTCTTCGCTGATTTCATAGTTCACTTATGCATCTATGGTGAGGTTGAATGACCCTATATATAAGAGTTTGTCCCTCCTATTGGGCGACTTGATCAATTGAGGCATACTTGTCCTTTAGATTTTGAATTGCTTCCTTTTGTTGAGGCTGACATATGGAGGAGGCTTATGACTTTGCTTGGAGGACATTATTTGATTTTAATACATAGATTTACAAAGTATAACATGCCACATGGGTCTTCAATAATTACATTGACTCTTTGAATTTCCTAGAATCACTCAAACATGTGCTTGACCTATGTAATGAGCAAAAAACTCATTTTTGATAATGACAAAAATAATAATTCTTTTTCTTTTATAAGTACAAAGATCAAAATTACATTTATGAAGACTGAACCTAGTTACACTTTCTTCAACATGTGCAACCTTTGGTGCATACAATTGCAAACCTTCCAACACCCAAGGGGGTGGTTGGTGGGGAGGTGTGAGGGTGTGCATTTGTACATGTAGGGGGGAGAAGGTGTGCATTTGAACACATTAGTTTCACTATGGTTATATAAATTATGCGCTGAAGTGCACATATGTACAACTTTAATCTCGTGATGGGTGGGTGGTAGGTCCAAATTTCCAACCAAGGATATGCCTCTATTATATTAATATGCTTGCATTTAAGATATATCACAAATATACGAAGTACAAGGGTGTCCAAAATGCAAAATGGATTTTCAAAATGGGATATGCCTCTATAGTTTTAATAAGCCTAGATTTAGGAGTCATCACAAAGAAAACAATTATGGGCCAAGGGACCTATTACCAGCCAATTTAGTAGTCTTGGCAAGGTCACGGTCAAGGTGCTAGGAGTAAGCACACATGTGATATGTCCACTGTTAACTCAACATGATCTCTTCTCACTTTAGGCTGACTCCTAAAAAACCATGGGAGGCATCCAAATTTGCACACTTAAACACTTCTAGAGACTAGTGCCTATGTATGAGGAAGGTAAGGAGTTAATTGGAAGAAAACGCTAGGTTTATTATATGAATAAGAAACACAAAATACAAACCAACATGCAAAAACTCACTCAAATTTTGTAGTAAATGCTAACTTTTGATGCTCAAGAGTGAGAGAAGTGTATACATACATCAAGTTAGACGATTTACCTTTGTTTGCCACTTGATTTTGTAACATGATTTGGATTAGCTTGTTGTTGTGTTACACTTCTAGCGCTGCAAAATTGTAGAAATTCCATATTTATAGTGTCTTTCAAGTAACTCAGAAATGTGGAAACACACTAGGATGATAGATTGTTTGGTGCTTGAGCTTAGGCACTGAAACAAGAGTGAAAATGCAACCCATCAACATAAAAAATGCAAGTAAATAGTAAGCTATAGAAATCTGATGCAAACTTACATAAAATAAGGGGGCCAATCCCCCTAAGGTCAAAATTTGAAAAAACCTTCAACAAGATGAAACCTTTTATGATCTATAAACTGTCGTGTATATTCCACTGAACAATTCATCACAAAAGATCTGATAAATTATAATTATATGTGTGGATTACTATTTCCTTTCCCATCAGATTGTGCTTCCACGTCTTCACGACTTGTGTCGGGGCATAGAGCTCCTTGTCACAGGTAGGGTAATTAAGAACTACCCCATGAAATACTTCAGAATGGTAGCATACATGCCTTCCTCTCTGCATCAAAGACCACTCCCATAGCATGACTCTCACATTTGTCTCCACTTTGAAGGGCTACAAGAAGTTAAGTAATGCTAGAATTGGTTCTTGATTGATCTTCTTCTTTAACTCCTCAAAGGTCCACAACTGACCCTTCCCTCACTAGAAACTACTGCCACTTGTTTTTATTGCATGGAGTGGTGCTGCTACTGCTGAAAAACAAGGTTATGAATTTCCTTAGGTACTGTGTTACCCCAACAAAACTCCTAACCTTAAAAACATTAGTAGCACTAACCATTTCATGTTGGCCTCCATCTTGGCAAGATCTATTTTCGATTGAAGGGTGTTGTCATTGATGTCAACATTCGTTAATGAACACTTTTAATATTTTTTTTGAATTGCATCATGTTGGAAGCTCCTCTAAAGGATGGTTGGAAACCCTAACTATAGGGTTTGGTTTCCCTGGACTAAAGCCATACCCCACTCTTGTTGAGGGTTTTTTAAGAAGCAGATCAATGTATTTTCCTTAGAAATCATCCTTGATGGATTCTCATTGTTGGATGTTTTTGGTGGTATGTGGCACGCCACAAAACACCTTGCGGTTTGTGAGTTATGCCTACTTGAAGATGAAGAACCCATCTTGTGGGCTAAAACCCCAATGCCATGTCAAAGGTCAAGGGAAATCAAATGAAGATTTTTTATTTTAATTAAAATCAAAACCAAAATTAACTATATTAATTATTAAAGTATAAATTCTTTAAAAAGAAACATTATTAAAAATAATGGTTTAAAATTATTTTTAAATATAAAACCATTATTTTTAAATATAAAATATTTTCGAATTTTAATTGAAGTATATATATATATATATATATATATATATATATATATATATCAAAAGAATAAAAGATATCAATCCTATTTTAAATTAAATTTAATAAACACAAATGTCTCTCTAACCTATGACATTCGTTTCCCTAAAATCTATGAATTTGATGCCTCATAAAAGCCCTCCCTTGTCTATAAATGGAGCATCCAATATACCTTCATAAGTGTGCAAAAATGAATATCAATTCCTGACAAATATCATTCTAAACTTTCTCAGCCCATGTGGAGAAAATACACTATTTGAAGAAGGGTTTTTTGTTTTGTTTGAGTTGGGATTCGTTCTATTGCAGGAAGGGAGCATAATTTTTGAGCGTTTTGGTTCTTTTGTTTTGATTGGTTGGGATTTGTTGGGGTAGATCTCCATTGTAGGTAGACCGAGCCCTTTTAATGATCATTTCTTGCAATTCGATCTGGTTCTCTAATTAAGAAATTACATATTCCGTGCTCCTTTTATGCCTATATAGGCTGCGGTCTCTTGGTGTTTCTAGTTCATGTTAGGGAAATCTGAAGCGGTCTTTCTTTAGGAATTATTCACTCTACGTTCAATACATATTTGAAGATCTCGCTATTTAAGTTGTCCTTTTATATAAGACCTAGTTGCACCCATAAAAAACCTTTCAGACCTTTGTTTAAGTTAGTTTCCTCAGGCTTGAAGCGTACTTTCTGTGTTTTGGTAAAGGTTTAGGACATCAAATTTAAGGTCTTCTTCTGTGGCCTTTTGAAGAGTACTCTGCGCGGTATTGTAAACATAACATCAACCCTCTAGGGTATATCTATCACTATATCTCATTAGCCTCTGCGGTCTCAAAATTAAAGTCTCAGTTCTTCTAGGGCTTCACATCAGAAATTTGGTTTTATTGTTATTTTATCTTGGATTTCTTTATATTGATTCAGGGCACAGGTGGATTTAGTCTGAAAATTGTGAAACGTGGTCTGCCAGTTGATTAGGGGGCAGTGCGTTGCAAGGCAAGTGGTTGGATTCACCTTCAGGTTGGAGTCTGAGAATACTTCAGGGCAACAGGGTGGTGCTAGGGTAGGTTGGAGCCTACACAGGGTGTTGGGGCACCTTCAGGTTAGAGCTTGTAAACTAGGGCATTGGAGTGTCCTCCCAGTTGTAGTTGGTAAACAAGGTGTTGGAGCATTCTATAGGTTGGAGCCTGTAAATAAGGAGGTTGAAGCCTCCTTCGGTTGGAGCTGAAAACTTGATGTAATTGTTTTTGAAGACAAATGTTAAGAAGTGTGCGGTGGTTTTTGACTCAGAGGGATTTTCCACTTAAAAATCTTTATGTCTACTATCTTGGTTATTGTGCATTGTTCAATGGTGTTTCTCACTATTCATGTGATATTGGTTAATGTCTATATTTATCTGTTGCTAATGGTAATGAATGCTTTGTGAAAGAAAATAACTAATTTTAAGTGAAATATTGATTGACCCCCCTCTTAGTGTTTCCAACATCTTCAACTCTCCTCCACCTATCACATATTCTAGATACATCAAAGACTATTATGCACATTCACACTTATTGCTATCTGCTAGCAGTTGTCGCTTCTTTAATGTCTCCAACACTTGCATTGTATGTGAGATGTGCTCCTCCTAGGTAGCATTATATACTAGTAGATCATCCAAATACACTAACAAATCAATTTATAAAAGAGCACAATATATCATTCATTAATCTCATAAATGTAGTTGGTTCATTGCATAGGACAAATGGTATGACTAACCACTCATACAAACCTTGCCTGGTTTTGAAGGCGGCCTTCCAGGTATCTTATTCTCTAACTCGAACTTGGTGATATCCATATTTTAAGTCAAGGTTGGTGAAGTATTTCGCTTGTTACAACTGATTGAATGAATCATCAATCCTAGGTAGGGGGTACCTCTTCTTGAGCGTGATTCTGTTCAATGCTCTATAGTCAATACACAATCCCATCCTTTTTTGGCAATATGATGATGGATGACCGAAATGGTGCTGTATGTGGTCGAATGACACCCTGTTCCAGTGGTTGCTGCAACTGTTTCTTCACCTCATTTACTTCTATAAAAAATTTCCCATACAACCCAATGTTTGGCAATGGAGGGTCAGACAGTAGCTGGATCTCATGTTCCACTTCCCTCTTGGGTGGTAACCCTTTAGGTTCCAAGAACACATCCTTGTATGCTTGTCACTGTTGAAATATGTAACTAGGTTCAGTCTTCATAATGACATATGTAATCGTGATTTTATGTATTTAATGAAAAGAGAAAAATAATTTTATTATTTGTACTCTTTAGGCATGGGTTTCATGCTCAAGGGAAATTTATTTTTAGGTCAAGCACCCATTGAGTGCTTCTGGGTTTGTCATAAAGTCAATTGAGTAATTTTCATGTATTGAAGTCCCATTTGGGCATGCTACATATTTTAAAGAAAAACGTATTGAGTCAAAATAGAGTGAAAAGACCCTCCAAGACCTTGTCATGACACAAAGATGAAATTGACCTACATGAAGGGACCAGTCGAACTCAAGATGGCAGTTTGTACCTGTCACAAGCCTATAAATAAGAAGGAATTGGACCTCATTTGGACACTCACTCAAGAAAGTTCAATCTCCTCAAGATAGAAGCTGGAAAAGGATGAAGAAGAAGAAGAAGAAGAAGATAAAGATCAAAATTTTTGGGCTTCTCTCTCTCTCTCTTTCGTAAGGGTTTCTACTATTTCTAGGCTAGACGAAGTTTTGAAGCTGCATTAAAGCTGTAAGGTCGAAGTTGGGAAACTGCAAGGTCGACGATGTGAATATGCCTCTAGATCAAAGCTGTGAAGCTACTTGGTCAAAGCTGCTGAAGCTGCATCAAGGTCGAAGCTGTGAAGCTGCTAGGTCAAAGTTGCTGAAGCTGCTATGTTGAAGCTGCATAACTTGTTGTTGGGGTCGAAGTTGCTGGAAGGTCGAAATTTGTTGCTAGAAGTTGTGGAAGGAAAGCTCATCAAAAAGGAAGGATGACTTGGCCTAGGAGTGTCTTGGTCAAGGGTCATAGGTCTTGGAAATCGACAATTGAAGTTCTATAAGAAGAGAATAATTATGGTGGGTTTTCCTTTCAGTTGGAGAGGTTTGGCCCTGGCTGATCGCATATATCTTGTGCCTTATTGTCTCATTGTTCTTTATGATTTGGTAGACGTTTGATGATAGAAAACACTAATAATAATAAAGGAAATCATAAGTTAATCAATTAAAGTAAAAATACATCACAAGAAATTATCAAATTAAGAGAAATCACCTACACTCATTGCCCCTAGATTTTTCAATAGTAGTAGCTCTTCTAGTTGATGTTTCTGTTTCTTAGTACACGACTCTAGGCATGCCTTTTCTCTTATTAGCTCTTCTACATACTGATTCTCTATTAAAAACAATAAAAAAAACTGCTCGTTGGAACTGATCAGTTTCTTGGCCTAGTTGTCACTTACCAAATTTTTTTTTGACTTTCCTTTGTACAAGTTGATGGTGAACTATTTTCGATCCTTGACGAGCTGACATTGGTTGGCCCTCCGCATGATCACATGTACATGTAGGGACTTCCAAACACCACTCCACATACATAAAGGGGACTACATCTAGCTCTACTTAATAATTAAAATCACTGGTAACAAATCTAATTTTGCACTATTTTGTCACCTTTAACTTTGCATCCTTATTTACCCATCCTAATGGATATGGGTTTGTGTAATGCCCCTTCTTAAATTAAATTGTTACAAGTTTATATATTCTACCATTTTGACAATTTTGGAAGCATGGGACCCATGGGAATTTTGGAGAGAGACCCACGAAGGAAAATGGGGGCCAAAATGTTTTGTTGGCCAAGCGTGGGGGCCACCCACATGAGGAAATAAACACCACTTTAGAGGGAAGTTCGAATGACTAGAGAGGGTCGAATTGATAGTTGGAGGGGGCCCACATGGGAAAAGAGGCTCACACGTTATAAATAGAGGAGGCCCAACCTCATTTGGTATCTTTTGCTTATTGAACTCAATCTTAGTTGCTTGAGCTGTTTAGTTGAGTCACTTGTTGTTTAGCAATGAGCTCTCCAAGTAGAGAACTCACCCTCCCTTCAGTGGACTACGAGTGCCACCCTAGTGAGGTTCCATTCTACCATTCCTGAGGAGTGATGGAGCATATGCAGAGCATTAATTTCAGCCATCACTCAACTAGTGTGTACTTCAGGAGGACGCAACAGAGGAACACACAAAAGATTTTTGGGGGGTTTTCCGCGGTGTAATTGTCGGAGGAATTTTTGGTGAAGGAAGTACACAGAGACACTAGTCTTTTGGGGGATTTTGGGAGTAGGAGCTTGCTATTTGAGAGCAGTGTGAGTTGCAACACTCAGGGTTAGCGCAAAAGCCTCTCACTGGGCACACGTGGGAATTTGTGGGTCAGTTCGTGGAGTGAGTATTTGCTGGGAGAGATAAGGGGTAGTTCGGGGAAGATTATCTCAACTATTTTGGAGTGTTTTGGAGGGTTCTTTCTAGATTTACAGGTAGGCCATACCTTTCAATAGTTGGAGGGGAGGACGTGGCTCTTGGGAGGCTGAATTTCTAGGGTTAAAACCAGGGAAAACCCTTTCTAGGTTTTTGTGGGTTTGTTGAGAGGAGTGTGGGGTTAAATTTGCAGAATTTTCCAGGCAATATTCAGGACAACAATCCCATTTTGGTTCAACAGTACATTTTATTATTTAGTCGGTAATTGCACCATTTTGTGGGTTTTCTGGTTGGTTTGGGGCAGATTCTTTTATGGGTTTGGATGAGTATATTTGGGAGAAGCTACAACCGCATTTTCAAGCGATTCCGAGCATCATAGAGGGTCATTCTCAACATTTCTAGTGTGGAAATAGTTGCCAATTTCAAGGTTTGCGTAGATATAATGTCCCTTAATAATAAATAATATAAATAATAAATAATAAATAGTAATAATAAATAATAAATCCCTTAATAATAAATAAGAATAATAAAAATAATAAATAATATTAAAAAGATACAAGAAAATAAATAATAAACAATGAATAAAAAATAAGAAAAATAGCTATAGTAATAAATAATAAACAATGAATAAAAAATAATGAAAATAGTAATAAATAATAAATAACCATACTAAAGCTCTAAATAAATATAAATAGAAATAAAACAGGAAAGCAGTAAAAAAATCAGTAAAGCTATCAAAAAGAGATAAAAAAGGAAAGCAATAAAGTTGTATGTGGACACATGGAGTGTGTGCATGTGGTTCCCCTTCCAATGTTTGCTCTATTTGTTAGATGGTGAGAAAGATGAGAGACATTCCATCATTCCAAGATTCTATCATTCATCCTCTTGGGAGAATATTGTTCTAAGACAAAAGATTCCCTGGCAATAGTACGTTGATTGAGGGCTCGGGGGTGGCCAGTTGTAGCAAGATTTTGGACAATTGAGCCTACCATTGAGTGGAGAGTCGTCCCCAAAACGTTGTTGCAGTTAGCAGACTTCAATTGAAGTCACAGGTAAGTGTTTCTACTCATAGTTTTGAACTTGATGTTAATTAGTTGATAATTGCATGTTGAGTATAAATTACTTGATTAATTTAATTAATTACATGTTTATTTTGGGCTGTTACATAATAAATAATAGATAATAAATAATAAAAATAATAAATAATAAATCCCTTAATAATAAATAATAAATACTAATAATAATAATAAAAATAATAAATAATAAATAATATTAAAAAAATACAAGAAAATAAATAATAAACAATGAATAAAATAATAATAAAAATAAACATAGTAATAAATAATAAATAACCATACTAAAGCTCTAAATAAATAGAAATAGAAATAAAACAAGAAAGCAGTAAAAAAATCAGTAAAGCTATCAAAAAGAAATAAAACAAGAAAGCAATAAAGTTGCATGTGGACACATGGAGTGTGTGCATGTGGTTCCCCTTCCAATGTTTGCTCTATTTATTAGATGGTGAGGAAGATGGGAGGCATTCCATCATTCCAATTTTCAATCATTCATTCTCTTGGGAGAATAGTGTTCTAAGACAAAGGATTCCTTAGCAGTAGTACGTTGATTGAGGGCTCAAGGGTGGCCAGTTGTAGCAAGATTTTGTGCAATTGAGCCTACGGTTGAGTTGAGATTCATCCCCAAAACCTTGTTGCAGTTAGCAGACTTCAACTGAAATCACAGGTAAGTGTTTCTACTCATAGTTTTGAACTTGATGTTAATTAGTTGATAATTGCATGTTGATTATAAATTACTTGATTAATCTAATTAATTACATGTTTATTTTGTGTTGCTATAGTAGAAGGATATTGGACCAAAGTTTTCTAGCTCTTGGGGTCATTTCCTCCACTTGGATTTGCTCCAGCTCGCTTATGTAGGCCCAGGTGCACTTGTTCCTTGCTATATGTACTTACAACTCATAATTTAATAAAATGGCTCAGCTTATTTTCCCAGCTTCTTGGTGTTTTTTTATGGTGCATGCATGTTTATAATTTTACTTGGTATAACCTAGTTCATGTCTCTGTTATTAGTTGTAAAATTCAATTTGGAACATTATAGTGGTATCAAAGCATGATCTTGGCCCAACTATGGGAAACCAGTAAGATCATGGAGGATTCGGGTATGTGGGAATAGTGACTAGTGAAATTGTAGACAAACCCATGGATCTAGGGAAATTCAGCATGTGGGAATTCTGTTGTGGAATTCGTTGGAATGATGAGAGGTTGACCCAGTTGAGGAAGGTGATAGGCTAGACCCATCTTCATGCATTCAATAGAGACACTAGAGGTACAAAAACCGTGGGGGTGCAACCATCTACACCATGTGGGGTAAGTCGACAGACTCAAGGCACCAATTCTCCTCAAGAGGTGAAAAAAAGCCAAGGATAGTTAGAGGGTGAGACCAGGAGGCAATTTTGTTGGTGGGGACTTGGCTTTAAATATCAGGAGCTCGAGGAGGAGGAGGTTGAGCACGATGTTGAGGGGCCACAGGATGGTGAGGAGCACATCGCTATAACTGGTGGGGCGCAAGAGTCACCGTTATTAGAGACCTCTTTGATAGCCCCAATTAACACCTTGGTGGAGAGGAGAGAGCCTACACCCATAGAGCCATCTGTTGAGGAGGTGCCACCCATGGATGAGATGCTGACAAATTCTGAGGTATCCAGAGTTGTGACTAAGTTTATAGGTGATAGATACCGAAGACCATTCCATTAGTTTTAGGTCGGCCTTCTAGCATTAAAAAGGAAGGCCGTGTCAGCGTGAGAGGCTATTCTGCAACAAAACGAGGAGCTGGAGGGCATGAGAGTGGTTTGTGTCAAGTCTGTTTGTCAATTTAATTGTCTTAAATTGGTATATAAATTATCAACCAGAGTTGGTAAACTTGTTAAGTGCAAGTGCACTATATATGCTAGAAGCCTTTAGATTATTAATGTGTATGATTGAGTTATTGAAAAAGTATGTCTAAGGATGTTTTGTGTTCCTATTTTACTCTTTAAAAAAAAAAAGAATTAACATATTCAATCTCAATTATATTCCTAATCACTCCTTTCTAATGAAATAAAAATGATCTTCACACTTGCAAAATGAAACTAAAGAAAACTCTTACTACCTCATTAAATTAAGAGAACTTAACCAATATATTGCAACACAAATTTAATATCTAAAAACAGAATTATTCATCTAATGTTATAACAATCCTTTGCATAAAAACCAAAATGAATTTGACTTCTTGTTAAAATGAAAACTACACATTTTCTCATTATCAATCACTCATGCTCTGAAATGAAATTATAACGAAATCTATGAAAAGCGATTACACTACAATTAGCATAATTATAAATCAACTTGAAAAGAATGATTAATGAAATCTTGCTATCGCTATCTAATTGAAATCAACGCTGCAAAACAATTCTAAAACATGTAACTAACTGTAACAAATGATAAAGAAAAGATATGAAAATGCAGAACCTTCAATGTTTGCAAGGGCCCTCCACAAATAGGTGGTTACAGAACTTTAATCGAACAGTCAGCTACACATCAAAACTTCATTCTTCATTAACAGGTAAAAACAGAGTTTTAAAACAACGCAGTCGCATATAAAATTGACATTTTGTTCATGTTTTCTAAATGATATTTATAAAAGCCCGTGTCAATAACTGTTCAAGGTTTTTACGCCTACCCTAGCTAACAAAGTTCTAATTTTAGCTTCTAATAGATATCAAAATATCATTTGCTTACGATTTTCTATTTGGCAAAGCAAATCGTGAAGCACAAGGTTTTCAGACTCTCGCTCGCTTGTTAAGCAACATGTCGACTTTTACCCTTTGACCACACAATTGAATAATATTTTGATGATCTGGTTCAGATGAATAGGAGGAAATTGTTAAAGCGATCAATCTCCCCTTGTTTGTACCTTTGTCCTCTTAGCTGGCACCTTAGATCCTGATAAACCTTGGAATCGACTACAGAACATAGATTAGCTGCAAAATTGCATGAATTCGGTAACTAATACAAACATTAATTCAATAATAAGGAACATTATTAAATATGAAAGATAAGACCATTAAATACCTTACCATGCCAAAAACCTTGTAGTTTGATGCCTTTTAAGTTGATGATGATGGTCAAAGAGAGGAAAAATTGGTAAAGGAGAGTGTCAAAATGAAGCATTCATAAGGCTCTACATTCCCCCACATGGAGGCCATTGCATGTCCTCATGCTAAAATTCAAAACCAGAAGTCTTTCTCTGTCACCACTCTCTCTCAAAAACTTGGGCTAGAACATCCAAGTTTGTCCTTCTTACCTTTTTCCTTGCAACTGCCATTCTCAGTTTCTTCATCAAAATCATGCATTTTAAACTCATGACCTTCCTCTTTAGAGATTCATTCTTTTTCTTTAACTTCTTGTTCTTTTCATACCAAAGACTCATATGTAGAAGATTGTAATCATTTTCATTCATTTGTATCTCATTCTGCATCTTTAATGTCTCATGTTCCTTCTTCAGATGTCTATTCAGTGTCTCCAACTCAAAGGCTTCTTGTTTCAGTGTTTTCACGAGTGGAGGTTCTTGTGGACCGTTAGAATGGATTTCTTTTTCATGGATTGTAGAACAAGATGCCTTTTCTGCAGCTCTCTTCTCTAAAGACTCAATGTAGTCATAGATTTCTCACTGTACTGGATCTATTTTTGGTTTTTTTCGGCCTGGGCTATGAATATGTGAGATGACAGTAGGTGATGGAACTCTCATTTTCTCTTCTTTCTCCAAATTAACAACATCTGTAGACTGTTAAGATGGTTTTTGATTAAGCCTGGTGCTTCTTCTTACATTTGATGGAAGAGGGTTTTTAGTTTTAGCTCTTTTCTTCTCTGTTGTAGCTTTCTCTATTTTATTGGATGTGCTTTCTTCATTTTTGTTGAATTTCTTTCTTCTAACAGGTTTCCTTTTAATTCTTCCTAAAATTTATGCAATAGAAGTTTCATCTTCTGACTATTCTTGTAGTTGTTGTTGAGGTAAGTTTTTAATAAGATTCTCAGATATTCTCTTCCTTCCTCTTTTTTCTTTGCGGCTGCTAGGTGGCTCTTGATCCTCCTCCTTAAAAATATTTTTAACTAGGAAGCGATCCCAATTATCTCCTAGTATTTCAAGATGAAATTCAATGAGTATTTCTATAAGGCTGCGGTGATACATGGTGTTTTCTATGAATTTGATCCTTTTTTGAACATTTCCAGACATTTTCCTTAAGATATTCAATAAAAAATAAAAAAGATTGATTTCATTCCCTTCGAGAAAATGCATCATCAAACAAATGTGGTAAAAGAACATACAACAAAATCTTCTTTCATAGGTGGCAAATTTTTGCATTATTAGTATCAAATTCCTCCATTTACCCTTAAGTGTTGTACCGAGAATTCCTTTCTTAAAAATAGTGATATCCATACTTGGGGTTTTCAAGAAAGTCTTCCATTCTTCTCCTTCAATGCCACTGTTCTTAAACCATCTCTCTCCAATTCTTAACAGTCTTGTGGCTTTGGTAATAAGAGATTTTTTCCTTGTAAACTTGATGTCTCCAATTTCAACCTCTACGCTATCAAAATCTCTGGCAAATGATTTGGTTACTTTTTTGTTAAAACCATCAAACTTTTCCACGAACTCTAGCCAATGTGTTTTCTGTAGCATTTCCTTCACCTGCGGATATCCTTCCATGAATTTTCTTCCATTTGGTTCTGTTCTCACCATGACACCCATGGTTGAGAAGTTTTACCTCAGAATTTGCTTCTTGACAGGGAATGAGTCAGGGTTTCGAGATAATGGCTTAGGTGAGAGTATGAATGAAAGTGAGAGGAAAAGAAAGTGAAGTGACCATTAGGGTATGAATGAATGTGGGTTGGGTGATTTCAACAACGAATTCAGAATTTGAGACAAGTGTTGTGTAACGATGAGGGCTGAATGGGCGGTTTACGACTTTTATTTGATATGATTTCATCTCACTTTCGACAATGATGGTTTTTTAACCGGTTGTATATCGTCCAAATAATTCATATACTAATGTTTTGACCCTTATTATTAAATTAAATATTCTCCTACCTTTTGAATTGATGATTCTAACATTTGATTGCTCCTTTTTGCATTGTCTTGAGGTGCTTCCAAGGGTGGATTTGATCATTTCTTCAATTGCTCCAATTAGTGGTTCCTGTCAAATATCAACTACAAAATTATGTCAAAGCTGCATAATCTCATTAATTCTGTAGCTGATTATTCTAGAAAGAAGAAGAGCGATAAAAAGGAAATAGGAATGGGAAAGAAAATTCAGGATGCCAAAATTACTTGGTTTTCACCCTGAATTTTCTGTATAAACATGCCAACAATGTTGGTTTTCATGTTTATACAAATATATATATATATATATATATATATATATATATTTTTTTTTTTTTACTATATATTTTTTAGAAAAGGAAATTGTTTGCGAGTCAAGTTGGAGGAGAAAGAAAATCTTTCTTAACCAAATGGAAATCAGTATTGTCTTGCAAATGTTTGATAAACTGTACCTTTGTCAATGACTTATGATAGATTCTCAATCGATGACCATTCATAAGAAAGATGATCCCTTCTTCATTAATAGTTCTGATCCTAACTACACCATTATCAAACACTGTTTCAATCTCATAGGGCCCAAGCTGGTTCTTTGGATATCATCTTGTCTTATCTCATAGAGTTCATTTCGCTGCTCCATTTTTTGTTTTTGTGTCTCTTCATGACCAAGACCCAATTTAATTTTTGTCTTGAAAGTTTTCATTTGAAATTCAATAGGAAAAAGGAATTTCTTCCCATAAACAATTTCATAGGGAGTATGCCTTGTAGTATTTCTCCATGTGGTACGATATGCCCATAAAGCTTCTGGAATCTTTTCCGCCCAATCTCTTCTATGCAGATGCACAATTTTGGTGAGAATTGCTTCAATTACTTTATTGGTGGACTGCACTTGTCCATTTTCTTGTGGATGGTATGGATTGGACTTTTGATGTTTGATTTTGTATTCCTCCATTATCTTTTGTACCAACTTGGATGTGAATTGAGTACCCTGATCTGTTACAATTTCCCCTAGGACACCAAAATGACTAAAAATATCCTTGAAAAGAAATGAAACTACAACATTTCAGTAGCAAAATGAAGTGCTTTAGCTTCTACCCATTTTATAACATAATTAGTGGAAAAAAGAATGTACCTTTTTTGACTTGATGGTGGATTGATTGGACCAACAAAATACAGAGCCCATTTTTCAAAAGGCTCAATAAGTACCTGAGACTATAGAGGCATTTCATCAGATAGAACAAGTTTCCCCATTCTTTGACAACTATCACATCTCTTAACATATTCTTTGGCATCCTTAAAAAGGGAAGACCAATAATATCCTAAGAGGACTTCATAAACTGTTCTTTTATCAACAGAGTGTTATCCACATGGCTCATTATGACAAGCTTTCAATATTTTTGGTACTTCATCCTCTCTTACACACCTTCGAATGATTAGATCTGTTCCTGTTTTATATAATTCTTCATTCATCCATTTGTAAGATGCATTAATTTGAGTTACCTTTCTTTTTTCTTGAGGAGACAAATATGATGGTAACTTCCCTGTAGCCAAATAGTTAGCAATATCTACAAACCGTGGATATTTAATAGATACTGCAAAAAGATATTCATCAGGGAAATTGTCTTCTACAGGTACATAATTATTATAATTTTGAATCCTAGACAAAAAATCAACAACTTTATTTTGTTTCCCAGGTCGATCCAAAATAGTGATGTTAAACTCTTGCAACAATAATGACCATCTTGTAATTCTGCCATTAGTGAGAGATTTATTTATTAAGTATCTAATTGCAGAATGATCTGTATGTACAAAAGTTTCATAGAGAGTAATGTAATGTATGAATTTATTGATGGCATGGACAACAACTAAAAACTTTTTTTCTGTTACAGTGTAATTTAACTCTGCAGGAGTCAAATTTTTCCTAGTGTAATAAATGGCATAAGGAGTTAAATCCTTTTGTCCTAGTACAAATCCTAAAGCTGTGTTTGAAGCATCAGTTGAAATGTGAAAAGGTAGTTTCTAGTTTGGTCCTCTAAGAATGGGTGCTTAAGAGATTTTCTCCTTTAATGTTTCAAACGCCTTTTGGAAATCATAATTCCAATTGAATTTACAGTCTTTTCTGAGCAATTTGAAAAGTGTGGATGTAATTTTGTAAAGTTTTGTATGAATCTTCTGTAGTAACTAGTGAAACCAAAAAAACTTCTAACATCTTGTTGAAAAGTTGGAAATGATAATTTAGAAATAACTTCTACTTTAGATGTGTCCACTCTAATTCCATTTGCTGAAATATGGTGTCCTAAAACAATTCCCTTAGTAAACATCATAAAATATTTGTCATGGCTTAATGAGAGATTTTCTTCTTTACATCTAATAAGATTTTTTTCCAAATCTTTAAGAGCTTCAAAAGAATTTCCATAAACTGTAAAATTGTCTATATATACTTCTAGACAATCATGAATTAGATCAGAAAAAAGGCCTAATAATACTCTTTGGAATGTTGCAAGTGCATTACATAATCCAAAAGGAAGTACTCTGTAAGCGTAAGTTCCCCATGGGCAAGTAAAGGTAGTTTTATCTTGGTCTTCTAGGGCTACTTGGATTTGATTATACCTGCTAAAACCATCCAATAATGAAAAATATTTCTTTCCTGCCAATGTATCTAAAATCTGATCTATAAAAGGAAGTGGAAAATGACCTTTTAAAATGGATTTATTCAATTCCCTATAGTCAATGCATACTCTCCATTCTGCATTCTTCTCAAGAACAATTACTAAAGGTGAAACTCACTGACTGTTTGATATTGGATAAATGAAATTTACATTCAGGAGTTTTTGTAGTTCATCTTTAACAATTTCCCTTAGATTTGGATTCATTCTCCTTTGAGGTTGTCGAATTGGCCTGACATTTTTTTCAATGTAAATATGATGTATACAAGTACCGGGATCAATTCCCTTCATGTCAGTATATTCCCATGCATAAGCAAAGGAATGTTCTTGTAACATCTTTCTTAGTTATTTCTTTTTAAATTCTTCCAAATTATTATTGATATTCAAAGTTTTTCCTGGAAAGATTTCAATTGTGGAATTGCCAAATTTTTCCATAGAATGCAAGGATAGTTGACGAGATGATAAATATTCAATATTGCATTTTTCTTGAAAACTCTGACTAGATTTACAATATTACGAAGGTTCATTATTTTCCATTAAATTCAAAATTTGATATTATTCATCTATTTGTGAAGTAGCAAAGATTGGTCTTATATCAATATCATCATCTATCCATTCTTCATTTTCAACTTCTATTGATGTTTTTGCAGGTGGATACAGTGTGAATTTCTTTGTTGAGCTCCCATAAGAAATAAACATATTACCAGATCTACAACTTGTAAAAGCATCAACTGTAGCTATCCATGGTCTTTGTAGAATCAATGGATGTCCTCCTAAGTTATTATTGGTGTTAAAATCATAAAATCGACAAGGTATTCCCAAGAATATAAGGATACATATATATCTTCTAATACACCATCGGGTTTGATTACAAATCTATCTGCTAATTGTAACAGTGTAGGTGTATATTGAAGATTAGAATTTTTTAATTGATTCATAGTTTGTTTACTCATGATTTTTATAACTGCTCTTAGATCAGTTAATGTATTTGGGATCTCTACTTCATTGATATGTGTTTTTACAATGGAACTTCCTGGATCAAGATATTTCTGAATTCTTGTTCTACCCATCATGATATCTACAATTTTTCCATCTAGTTGGATTATTTTGACTTCTTTTCTTTTTCTTCCTGGTCTTTTTATGCTCAATTCCATAATTGTCTTTGAAAAAATTGGTATTTCCTTAATGGGTTGTAGCAAATGGATTTTTATGCAAACATTCTTTAGTTCATCTAATATGTCATAACCAGGCAAGAAAAATTGTTTTTCTACCCCTTCATTTATTTTTAATCTCTCAGGAAAAGGTTGTTTTGAAACAGATACTAAAGGTTGTTCCATAATAGGATTTGAGTTATTTGAATGTGTTGGAGTAACATGTTTTTGAGTTTTTTCTTTTTGATTAAGAGACTTCTCTTCTTCAGAGATATTTTCTTTTTCAATAACAACTGATGGAGACTTTTTCTCTAATATTTTATGAGATGTAAGTTGAACATTGTTTAGATCCAATTGAGTTATCATGTAAGTTTGGAAATTTTGTCCTTCCATATTGTAAACAGGGTGTGAATTTTTATTATTATTTGGATGTGGAAGTGGTTGGGCAAGCAATTGGTTTGGTCTTTGAAGAAATGGTAATGACATTTGTCACACTTGTATCTTCATCGAGGATAGGAAATCCAAAGGTTTCTAGATTTATATCTTCTTCTCTCCCTCTCCTTCTTTCTCAACCTCTTCCACCTCCCCTCTTTCCTCCTCCAATCCTAGGTTGTTCACCATTCACATTATGTACCTCTCCTTCCCCTTCTCTAGCCATTGTAGATTCTTCAGAACTAATATAGGGTTATGGTTCCAAATTGGGTTTTCAACCTTCTCTAGTTCCTTTGGTTCTTCTATCAATGGTTTCTGTTGATGAAGTTGGTGAATATCTAGGTTGGATTTCAGATCTTAATACCCCAAGGAGTTTGTGTTTCCCTGCTATGGATGGAATTCAAGTTTGTGTGGGTGGTGTGGCACTAGGAGGTTGTGGTGGGGTGAGTGATGTTGTTGGAATTAAACTCTTGCCTCCACCTAGAAATATACCCCTAGAGTCTCTTTCCCTATGCATATCATGTTTTTTTTGTTTGTTTTTTTTTTATCAAAATGAAAAAAAAGAGATAAAGAATTCTATTTACACTTTCTTGACAATGACGCCAAAATGTTTGTCAATTTAATTGTCTTAAATTGCTACATAAATTATCGATCGGAGTTGGTAAACTTGTGAAGTGCAAGTGCACTATATATGTTAGAAGCCTTCAAATTATTAATGTGTATGATTGAGCTATTGAAAAATTATGTCTAAGGATGTTTTGTGTTGCTATTTTACTCTTTAAAGAAAATAAAAATTAACATATTCAATCTCAATTACATTCCTGCTCACTCCTTTCTAATAAAATAAAATGCTCTTCACACTTCCAAAATGAAACTGAAGCAAACTCATACGATTTCAATAAATTAAGAGAACTTAACCAATCTATTGCAACACAAATTTAATCTATAAAAGCATAATTATGTTGGCATTATGACACAGATTTGGCACTATGACACAGGTGTTGTCCTTGATGGAAACTCACTCAGATGACAGATCACAGTTCAGATTCACAGAATGAAGAAAAAGAGGTATATGCAGGTTCCCCATTGACCAAGCCGCGTGTACACGCGGGTTCGCAGACCAAAAGGTGCGTATAGCGTACACACGCACTTTCACGGAAGGAAAGGCACGTACATGTTGGAAAACTTAGTTTTGGTCCGTGGTATTTGGTCCATGGTATTTTGATCCATGGTATTGGTCCAAGGTATCGTGTCTGAAGTGTTGACCCCAGGTATTTGGTCCAAGGTATTGGTTCGAAGTGGTTTTGGTCCATGGTATTGATTAAAGCCTAAGACTATAAAAGGAGGAGAAGATCATTAGCCCAAGTCACTCATGAATTGAATATCTAATGAAGAGAAAGATCTAGAATACAGGTTATTGTGTTATGGTGCACAACTGTATCTAAATCAAGGATGAACCTGAGCGCTTGATGAAGGATAAGTTCTATTGATGGTTCAAGATCTTAAGGCTTGAAGAGAAGTATATTTGTGTGGTTTTTATCTTTTATCTGAATAACTGGCGCATGTTGTAATATGTAAATATGATGATCTGGGTATAACTGATGTCTGGAATTGTTGTAAAGTTTAAATCATCATTTACAGATCTGTACGCAGGTTCACCTTAGTAGAGATACGTATAGCCGCTAGTTCTGCATATCAAAACAGCATATATGTAGGTTCGCCTTGAGAAAATGGCGTATGTACGTAGGTTCGACACATTGAAGTAGTGTATACCTGATAAAATAGACTTTAGCTACTTCTGTTTGCTTGCAATGTTCTGGGTTCTAGCTTGGGTTCTGGTTACTGTTACTGTATTCTGGTTACAACATTCTGAGAAGTGATTGATTGATTCAGTTTTGGTTGGTGCAAAGGAGATTGATTGATGTAGATATATTTGATGTTTGATTGATGTTATTGATGGATCCAGTCTAAAAAACTTATGAAATGTGGTCCCTGGAAGAAAAGAGAAGGTTGTAGCCTTCTGTAGGCCAACACCTATGTACTAGTAAACACTTCAGATAGTACAAGAGCTAGGGGGTTGTAGCTCCCTTCCAGGAGATGCTGGAGAACAAGAGAAGGTTGTAGCCTTCTGCAGGTAGAAGCTTGCGTATTGGTATAAGAATGCACCAGTACAAAAAATTGTAAAAAGAAGTTTCTTATTAAAAGAAGACGTAGACGATTGTAGTAGGTGGTTTTCACCCACATTGGGTTTCCATCTTATATCTTGTGTTCATGTGTGTGATTGTATGTTCTATTTTTATTGCAATTGGTTACTGTTTATATGGTTTTGATGCACAGATTAAAGATCAACATATGATGAATTACCTAAGTTATAAGTTTGAAGGGTATACGCTAGTTACCTTAAATACAGTTGCATATACACACAAGTTTGATTAACTGAAGTAGCGTATATAAATCTGAAATGAAATATTATTGACTTGCTAATACTGATTCACCCCCCCCTCTCAGTGTTATTTCCAACAATTGGTATCGGAGCAGGTCCTTCAGAAGAAGCTTGATTGCTTGAAGGAAGATCTATCATCATAAGTAACTACGAAAGAGAGGGATCCATTAGACCACCAATATTTGATGGGAGCAACTTCATTTATTGGAAGGTAAGAACCAAAACCTATCTTCAATCTCTTGGAACAGATGTCTGGGAAATCGTGGAAGGAGGATATACATTTCCATCAGCAATTCCTACAGATATGGCAGGTAAAAAGCAATATGAAACCAATGCCAAGGTTGTCAATACATTATTGGGGAGTCTATCACAATCATAATTTGTAAAATTTATGCAGCTCAAAACCGCCAAATAAATATGGGATAAGATCATTCTAAGCCATGAAGGAGACAATCAGGTAAAACGTGCAAAACTACAATCTCTCAGAATTCAATATGAAACTCTCAAAATGCACAATGATGAAAGTATAACTAATTACTTCTTACATATAGATGAGATTATTATTTGCATGAAGAACTTGGGTGAAGAGACAAAAGAGGTTACTTTAGTTGAAAAGGTTTTAAGATCCTTGTCTACTAAGTTTGAATCAAAAGTTTCTGCCATAGAAGAAAAGCAGGATCTTCAGAGTATCACTATGACACAGCTGCACATAATCTTAACTGATTTTGAAATGAGAAAAGGAGCTCCATCAAACATGAGAGAAGCCACATTCAAAGCTTCAAGAAGAGAAGAACTCAATGACTTAGGACATATTTCAGAAGAAAAGGAAGAAGCAAACTTTGTCAAGAACATTCAACGGGGTTCTAGAAGATTCAGAGGTAAACTACCTTTCAAATGTTTTGCTTGTGGAAGAGTCGGTCACTATGCTACCAAATGTCCTCATAAAGATAAGTTTGATAAAGGTAAGGAATCAAAAAAATGGAATTGAAAACAAAGTGTAAGTTAGAAGAGCTACTATATGCATGAAGATAGCAATGGTTTATCAAATAGTGATGAAGACAATAATGGCTATAGACTTCTGATGGCTTTTGAAGATGATGATTTTTTGGATGATTTAGATGAAGATAATCTTTATGAAGAAATATCTAAACTCAAAATATGTTTAGAAGAAAAGAATATGATTATAGATACTCTGACATTCCAACTTGCTGAAAGAGAAAAACACAATGAAAAACTAGAATCCGAAATTATGGGTCTAAGGAAAGATATTGAGAAAACAAAGGCTCTCAATCTCAGATTTGCTAAAGAATCAGAAACTTTAGATGAAATTATCAAAGTGCAACATTCTCCTCTGATAAACACAGGTCTTGGATATACTGAAGAAGCATCTCAAGCACAGACGCTGTCAACCTCCACTAAAAGCTATCTTGATGCAACAAAGAGCAGTGAACAGTTTGACAATCGTAAGCAAAGGCATAAAGCAGTTCACCAAGTAAATCGAGTTCAATCTACTTCAAGGATGAACATAAGTTACAACCAACCTCAGGTAAATCATACTCAATTTGCTTCAAGAATGAATGTCAATGGAAACTACAATCACTAGGTCAGTAGATTCGATAATCGCAGGAACTTCTTTAATGGCCAATGTTATTCATGTCATAAATTTGGACACAAAGCTTCTCAATGTGTTTCCTACAAGACCATCATGACTAGAGAAGCACGAAATCAAAGGAATGTGAGAGGGATCATGAAAAGGACCTACAATAACTTTTAGCTTCTTGAAAATGAAATAGAATGCTCTATCTGTAACAACTTCGGTCATGAAGATTCTGAATGCAGGAGTAAATTTCAGGAAACATTTTAGAAGGAGAAAACTTCATTGAGTCCCAAAATATGGAGAAAGAAAGAACCACAAACAGAAAGATGTGGTATATCCTTGTATGTAGAAGGACAAGAAAATTAGTGGTACATCGACAATGGATGCTCAAAACACATGACAAGTGATAAAGAAAAAATTCAGTCATACAATGCCTTAGAAAAAGAAATTAAGGTCTCATTTGGAAATGACACTCCTGCTGTCATAAAAGGTAAAGGTTCTGTTATCTTAAAAGAAAAGGTTAAAGCTAGGAACGTTATGTATGTTGATGGTCTAAAGCATAACCTATTGAGTGTTAGTCAAATGTGTGATCAAGGAAATGAAGTAGTATTTCGATCAAATGGATGTGTTGTTCGTGAGCTTGATACAGGAGAAACTATGATCAAAGGCATAAGAACTCCAATCAACTTATACATACTCAAGGGAGGACAACAACAATGGTATCTAAGCAAAAATGATGAACACTGGCTATGGCACAGAAGATTGGGGCATCTAAGATTCCCACAAATAAGGAAAGCATGCAAATTCCATGTTGTTCGTGATTTTCCTGATATCAGCATTCCAAAAAATACAATATGTAAATCATGTCAATTTGGTAAGAAAACCAGAGCACATTTCCCTTAGAAGGAAGGATCAGCTAGTAAGCCTCTTGAACTTGTTCATACTGATTTATGTGGTCCATCAAGGAAAAATTCACCTCGTAGAGAAGAATACTTTATATTGTTCATTGACAATTTTTCCAGAATGTGTTGGATAGGACTTCTAAAGCATAAAGACGAAGCATTTTAAAAGTCCAAAGCCTTCAAAGCTTTGGTTGAAAATGAATCAGATCACAAAATGAAATGCCTCATATCTAATCAAGGAGGGGAATTTACCTCGGATGAATTCTTCGAATTTTGTGAAGAACATGGAATAAAAAGAGAATTCTCCACCGCAAGGACTCCTCAGCAAAATGGAGTGGTAGAAAGGATGAATAGAACTGTTCAAAAAATGGCTCGTGCCATGCTAGATGAGTTTGAAACTCCTGCAACCTTCTGGGGCGAAGCTGCATTTGTTGCTGTCACTATCCTCAACAAAGCAAATGTTCGGGTAAACAACACTCAAACTCCACATGAACTTTGGTATGGTAAGACTCCTACTATAAAATGCTTCAAAGTTTTTGGAAGCAAATGTTACATCAAAAGGACTGATGAAAAACTTGGCAAGTTTGAGCCTAGAGCAGATGAAGGCATTCTCCTTGGTTAGTCTTCCTGAAGTAAAGGATATAAGTGTTATAATAAAAGACTTGGGAAAATTATTGAAATTATTGATGTTGTGGTTGATGAAGCAGGCAAAAATCCAAAGCAGGTAAAAAACGAAGAGTGTGAAGAAGATGAGGATTATCATTCCACATCAAATTAGACTAATTCTAAAGAATAAGAAACCAATGAAGCACCAGAAGAACAGATAACGACAGAAGAAAAGACTCCATCTAGGTATGTTCAGAAAAATCATTCGGAGACTCATATTTTAGGACAGAAGAGGCAGGTGTGCAGACAAGAAGAACTATTACAGAAGCTTCAAGCTATCTAGCATTGCTTTCCTCCATCGAACCTAAAAATGTAAATGAAGCATGCAAATATGAATGTTGGGTCAAGGCCATGAATGAAGAACTTGAGCAAATTGAAAAGAATAATACGTGGGAATTAGTTCCTAGACCTCATGATAAGAATATCATAGGAACCAAATGGATATTTAAAAACAAGCTAAATGAAAATGGTGAAGTTATCAGAAACAAGGCCAGACTTGTTTGTAAAGGATATGATCAACAAGAAGGTATAGATTTTGAAGAAACTTTTGCACCTGTTGCTAGACTTGAAGCCATAAGAATGTTCCTTGCTCTTTCTAGCTTTAAGAAATTCAAAGTATACCAAATGGATGTAAAATTTGCCTTTCTTAATGGAGACTTAGAAGAAGAAGTATATTGAGCAACTAGACAGATTCATCTTTGGAAATGATCCAAAACTTGTATGCCGACTCAGAAAGGCTCTTTATGGTCTAAAACAAGCTCCAAGGCCCTGGTATTACCGTCTTGACAAATACCTCCATCAACAAGGTTTTTCAAAAGGATCAGCTGATAGCAATCTATATACAAAGATTGATAATGATAAATTGCTAATACTTGTAGTGTATGTTGATGATATCAGTTTTGGTAGCAATGAAGAAGCCATGAGTCAAAACTTTGCTTTGGTAATGCAACAAGAATTTGAAATGTCCCTGCTTGGTGAGCTCACATATTTTCTCGGCCTACAAGTTCAACTAAATAAAGATGGTATTTTTCTATCACAAACCAAGTATCTCAAGCAGATCTTGAAAAAATACATCATGGAAGATTCTAAACCAGTATTTACCCCCATGGTAACAGGATGCAGTCTCAGCTCAAATGATGAATCAGCAGCAGTACATCAACTAACCTATAGATTCATGATTGGTAGTTTGCTTTATCTAACAGGTACCTGACCAAACATGATGCATGCAGTGGGAATAATTGGAAGATTCCAAGAAAATCCAAAGGAATCACACCTTCAGGCAGTCAAAAGGATCTTCAAATATCTTCAAGGAACTTAGAATTTTGGTTTATGGTATCCTAGGGATACAGATCTTACACTTCATGCATATACAGATGCAGATTGGGCAGGAAGCATGGATCACAAAAAAATCACTAGTGGTGGTGCATTCTATATGGGTTCCAGATTAGTGTCTTGGTTCAACAAAAAACAAAGTTCAATTGCATTATCTACAGTTGAATCAGAATATGTGGCTGCTGCATCTTGCTGCACACAACTCCTTTGGATGATGCAAACATTGCAAGACATTTAGATCACATGTACTCCACCCATCTCCATTCTATGTGATAATACAAGTGCAATCAATATTTCAAAGAATCCAGTCATGCATTCCAAGACCAAGCACGTACCCATCAAATATCATTTTCTATGTGAACAAGTGCTTGAACAAAAGGTCAAATTGGAGTATGTTCCCTCCAAAGAATAGGTTGCTGATATATTCACCAAACCACTGCCCAAAGAGACATTTGAATATCTTAGACAGAAGATGGGAGTAGTTGATGCATTGCTGTTAAAACTTATCTATTTCAGAGAAAAGTGGTTGTACATGAGTTTCATGAAGTGTATCCGCTTACATACACCGGTTGCTGTGGATAAAATTGCGTATATCTTGGTTTGAAGAAAAATAGTGGATCAAAGGAGTCTGATATGGGTCTGACAGTTATCATCTGGCACAGGTTCAGGGGGAGCATATACTTATAGTAATGCATTGTTGGCATTATCTTAGAAGATCTTGGTACAAATTTACAGTTGTTTTTGATTCAGGTGGAACATGTTCAGGGGGAGATCATGGTTGCTGGTCTGAATGGTGATTGACAGATGCTGCTGATAACTATCATAGTCCTGTTTTAGATATTTGGTCCCTATGTCATGTATATCTTTTAATGTCAAGGTCATGAAACGACCTATTTTTTTTCCCCACTATGCATGGGATGAATGATGTAATGTTCTTAAACTTGGTATATGCCCACTTGGTTGGGAGATGGATGCATGTATGAGTCATTGGTGATAGGAAGGTCATTTATGATGTATGCATATAGTCATGTTCTTCTTTTACAACATTTTTTTGCAGAACTTGCTTATATTCAGGGGGAGCATGGACTCTGTTAGCCTCCTGCTGCGGCAGGTTAATCATCTTTCATGATCGACATTTTTACATGCCAAATATGTCATACTTTGCTTGCTGCAATGCTCCATATTTGCTACAGATGACTAGAGAAGTATCTGTGAAAGTGAGCTAATCTAAATGCCACTGCTTTGTTCCAGTCTTGATGAGTAATCCATTTTGATCAATTTTCAAGTATGGGACGGCCAAACAGCTTAATATTGGCTTCCCTGGGTTTCATTTTCATGTTGTAGAATATAGAGAATGAACATCTGTCCAAACAGCGTAATCTTGGCAGATTTGTAGTTAAGTAGAGAAATAAGGGTGCTCAACAGCTTAATCTGAGCCCCTAGCTAAAATAAGTGTAGAAGTAGATAGGAGCACAAGCAACAAGAAAGAATGAAAAGCTGGGTATGCTAGTTCAAGTGCACCCAAACCAAAAGAAGAAAAAATGCTAGGTGAGTAGGTCTGGTAGGTAGCTTTGTGGTTGCAGAATCATGGCTTGTGATCCATTTCATATTGTCAAGTGTTATATCTATCATATCACAAGTTGAAGGCAGTTGTTCAGTTGAAGGACTTCAAGAAATGCATGTCTAACTTCCCCTTCTTCCTCTTTCCCCAAATCACTCACTAACTTCTCCTAAAGAGGTCAAGATCTGCTTGATACCTCTTAATTTCATCATTCTCCATATCATCTGCCTTGGTGAAGATCTGCTTCACTAAAGGAATGTTCACACTTCTTCTATCAGTCATTTTCCCCCATTGATAGCCTAAGACATCATTCTTAGCGCTTTTTCTCATCATTATCATATTAACTACTAACTTTATTATGTAACTCCCTATCTATTTCCCCTTCCCCTACTAAAACTATGTATATAACTCCCCTATATATTTATCCCTCCCCCTGGTTGAAAATAACCATATACATCCTTGGAAATTGCTAAGTTTATCTGAAACTTAGCAAGAATCCTCATTTCTCCCCTCAAACCATCCTCTCATGCATTTTGGACCCTTTCCGACGCATAGAACCCTTCATCACCCCCTAACTATCTTCCAAATGCATAAGGACTCATTCCTTTGCATAATTCTCCTTCACATGTTTAAAAAATCACCCCTTTTACCTTGGTTTGCCTTTAGAAGGCATGAAACCCCTTTTGCCCACTAAACCCCTCTCAAAACCACATCACTTTCCTCCTAAGTGCCTTTGGACTCCTTCCAAGGCATAAGAATACCCAAACCATGTAAAAAACTTCAAAAAATTGAAAAATCCTCCTTTTCGGGCCATCAGACCCCTTCCGATGCCCTTGAGATCCATTCAAAGCACTTTCATCACCCCTCCGAATTCATTTACCTTTGCATTTTAACAAAATGCATGCTCCGATGAGAAAAGGCTCTATTTGTTCCCCCTCCGATGCGATTTCGCTATCGGGAGGGGAAAGTGGCATGTAACGAACATATTTGGCATTTCTCCGAAGGCAGGTGCCCTCCCTCCGACGCAATATCGCTGTTGGAGGTCGGGCGATAAAATGTGTTAACTCTATGGCGCATTGCCGAAAGCCTGGGCTGGACCCGATTTCAAATAATAAAGGGCTTGCAAAGGCATTTCGGGTCCGATGGGTTTCGGCGTTTCTATGTGGCAGCCCCATGACCCCGCCGATAGCGAAATGCCGACGTAATCTCTACCGTCCATCGCCTTCACCAAATCAACGGCCCATGTTTGATCTGCGGTCACCCCTTGTGTTTGGCTCTGACCAGCGGAGCCGAAATATTATAAAGGCGCAGCTTGTGAGGTTTTCAGGTCCGTAAGGGCCCCTTGTGCAGCGAAAGGAAGGCTCTCGACGAGCCGGAGCCGAAATGGTATGTAAATACAATGTTAAGGGTTTTGGGTCCACGAACCCATTTCAATTATAAATCCGCCGATATGAGGGTCCCGATGGGTCGAACCTAAAAAGAGATAAAGTGGGTCTGTATAGCATATCGGGTCCGCGCAGTTTCAGCGATTGTTTATGTGCCACCCCCTGGTCCGCCCCGATGCGATATTGCGATGAGATCTGGGCCGTTGGATCGGCCTGCGCCGGATCCAACGGCCAGGATTTAATGATTGCTACAGTGTCCACTTAAGCGCCAAATTTTCACAATTTCGCAGTGTTTTGAGAGCATTTTCATATTATGATAAAATGGCCATTGTTTAAGGTTTGTGTGCAGCGCTCCCGCCCACCACAACCAATAAGGGAAATCATACATCCTTAAGCCATTTAGGATCGCTCCAAGCCCGGTTTTGCTCCAGGGGGCTAGTCTCGGCCTCGACACAGTTGACAACACTTTTTCCTCCTGTTTGCACCATTTTTCAAAAAAGTTTAAGGCTAGTTTTGATCGGCCAGAGCGCCGATAGCATTCCAAAGGCCACAGGAACCTTTGCAGCAGTTAATTTTGCATTAAAAGGCAGAAAAGGGGCGATTTGACAGCGTAAAGTGTATCAGAGGAAAGAGAAGGCTCAAGTGCATGTCAAAGGATATTAGGAAAGCGGTATAGAGTATCAGTATTGCGGTTCAAAGTAGATGAATTCAAAATGGCCCCAACAGATCTAGCAAGTCATCATTGTGCCGTATAGCTCACCAACTCACAGATTTTGGCCATTTAAGGCAACAGGACCACTTGAAGGTAGATTAAAGGGTCTTCAATGCAGATTTATGACAAGTGCAATGGTCCCAGTCACATTTTGGAGCAGCGTTGCTTCCTTAATTGTGCAGTTATCACACAGAGGACAGCGCGTGGCTCAAGGCACTCTTTCAGTCCATTTTTGAAGCTGCAGGACCCTGTGCAGCCCTAAAGAGCCATTTTGATGAGGCTGCTCCCTCATGCGCAACTGTTTTAAGTTATTTTATGCATTCATTTCCAGCAGAACTTAGCATTAGAAGCAGTTATTGCACAGATCTTTTTTGATCTATTTTGGTAGATATTTTGTAGACATTTCCTCTATATATACCACCCTCTGCACTGTTTTAAGGGGGGTTGGTTATATGAATCCTCTAGAGACTTGCTCTGTATCTGATATGATTTCTTTAATCAAAGACTGCTTAAAGCTTGGAGGATGGAATGTTTGAAGTGTTTTTAATGGTTGAAGAGTGAATGATGGAATTCATGTGCTGCTATATGGATCAATAAGTGTTTCTCACCTCTGTTATTTCAATTTCATGCATGCTCAAGTCACAGAACAAAAGATTGGTCTAAAATTTGCTTAGCCGCACTCTATGCTCAGTTTCTGTGGCTTCTTGATGTTTTCCTCTTGATTTAGGCATAAATATGAATTCCTTTATGGCTCATGTTTGATCTATTTCACATATGAATGACTGTTGTTTAAGAATTCTTAGCTGCTCCTAAATAGAGCTCATTCATCTTCCCTCTGCTAACCTGATTGAGAGATTCTTTGTTGCCTCTCATTCCTTAGCCTTCGATCCACCTCCATTTAGCTTGAGTATTGTTTCATGAGCAAATACCTTGCTCCTCATTCCTCTTGTGACCAAGAAAACGCACCAGCAGTCTTACTCCATGACTCCATGCCCAATGGTTTGAAACTTACCACACTATGCTTTGCCTCTCTACTTGAAAGCATCATCCTTCCCACCAAAACTTAAAAAAAACCCCTGAACTTAATAACTAGCCTAAAATCAACCTAAAACAAAGCTAAATTATAAAGAGAGAGCCCTCTATGATTGCAGGTAGGCTAGGACATGCAGTCCAAAGATTGGTTTGTGGTTACCTCGGCCGTATCCTTTAAAGGAGCTTAAGGACAACCTGAGTGCTAACAGACTCAAGCATGGAGCTCAATCAACACACTTCAGCATATCGGAGAATTCCACATGTACTCAGGGGGAGCATAACCCTTTGGCCTTGATGAAAAAGGGGGAGAGTGACTTGGGGTTGCCATCAAGTCCAAAGGGGGAGATTGTTGGCATTATGACACATATTTGGCACTATGACACCGGTGTTGTCCTTGATGGCAACTCACTCAGATGATAGATCATAGTTCAGACTCATAGAACTAAGAAAAAGAGGTATATGCAGGTTCCCCATTAACCAAGCCGCGTGTACACACGGGTTCGCAGACCAAAAGGCGCGCATAGTGTACACACGCACTTTCACGAAAGGAAAGGCGCATAAATGTTGGAAAACTTAGTTTTGGTCCGTGGTATTTGGTCCATGGTATTTTGATCCATGGTATGGGTCCAAGGTATCATGTCCGAAGTATTGACCCCAGGTATTTGGTCCAAGGTATTAGTTCGAGGTGGTTTTGGTCCATGGTATTGAGTAAGGCCTAAGACTATAAAAGGAGAAGATCATTAGGCCAAGTCACTCATGAATTGAATATCTAATGAAGAGCAAGATCTAGAATACAGGTTATTGGGTTATGGTGCACAGCTAGATCTGAATCAAGGATGAACCTGAGCGCTTGATGAAGGATAAGTTCTATTGATGGGTCAATATCTTAAGGCTTGAAGAGAAGTATCTTTGTGTGGTTTTGATCTTTTATCTGAATAATTGGCGCATGTTGTAATCTGTAAATATGATGATCTGGGTATAACTGATGTCTAGAATTGTTGTAAAGTTTAAATCATCATTTATAGATCTGTACGTAGGTTCACTTTAGTAGAGGCGCGTATACACGTTTGTTATGCATATCAAAACAACATATACACAGGTTCGCCTTGAGAAAATGGCGTATGTACGTAGGTTCTACACATTGAAGTAGCATATACCTAATAAAATATGCTTTAGATACTTTTGTTTGTTGTTGCAGTGTTCTAGGTTCTTGTTACTATTTCTGTATTTTGGTTACAACATTATGAGAAGTGATTGATTGATTCAGTTTTGGTTGGTGCAAAGAAGATTGATTGATGTAGATATATTTGATGTTTGATTGATGTTATTGATAGATCCAGTCTGAAAAATTTATGAAACGTGGTCCCTGGAAGAAAAGAGAAGGTTGTAGCCTTTTTTAGGCCAGCACCTATGTACTAGTAAACACATCAGCTAGTATAAGAGCTAGGGGGTTGTAGCTGCCTTCTAGGAGAAGCTGGAGAATGAGAGAAGGTTGTAGCCTTCTGCAGGTAGAAGCCTACGTACTGGTATAAGACTGCACCAGTACAAAAAATTGTAAAAAGAAGTTTCTTATTAAAAGAAGATAGAGACGATTGCAGCAGGTGGTTTTCACCCACATTGGGTTTCCACCTTATATCTTGTGTTCATGTGTGTGATTGTTTGTTCTATTTTTACTGCACTTGGTTACTGTTTATATGGTTCTGATGCACAAATTAAAGATCAACATATGATGAATTAACTAAGTTATAATTTTGAAGGGTATACGCTAGTTGCCTTAAATATAGTTGCATATACACGCAAGTTTGATTAACTGAAGTAGCGTATATAAATTTGAAATGAAATATTACTGACTTTCTAATACTGATTCAGCCCCCCCTCTCAGTACTATTTCCAACAAATTATTCATCTAATGTTCTAGCAATGCTTTGCATAAAAGCCAAAATGAATTTGACTTCTAATTAAAATGAAAACTACACATTTCTCATTATCAATCACTCATGCTTTGAAATAAAAACTGTAAAGAAATTACTCATGCTCTGAAATGAAATACTGTAAAGAAATCAGTCATGCTCTGAAATGAAATACTATAAAGAATTCACTCATGCTCTGAAATGAAATTATAACAAAATCTATGAAAAATGATTACACTACAATTAGCATCATTATAAATCAACTTGAAAAGAATGATTAATGAAATATTGCTATCGCTATCTAATTTAAATCAACACTGCAAAATGATTCTAAAACGTGTAAATAACTTTAACAAATGATAAAGAAAAGATATGAAAATGCAGAACCTTCACTATTTGCAGGGGCCCTCCACAAACAGGTGGTCACATAACTTTAATCGAACAGTCAGCTACACATCAAAACTTCATTCTTAATTAATAGGTAAAAACAAAGTTTTAAAACAACACTGTCGCATATAAAAATTAAACTTCTGTTCATGTTTGCTGCATGATATTTATAAAAGACCGTGCCAATAACTGTTCAAGGATTTTACGCCTACCCTAGCTAACAAAGTTCTAATTTTAGCTTCTAACATATATCAAAATATCGTTTTCTCACAATTTTCTAATTAACAAAGAAAATTGTGAAGCGCAAGGTTTTTAGACTCACTCGCTTGTTCAACAACATGTCGAATTTTACCCTTTGACCACACAATCGAACAATCCTTTGATGATCTGGTTCGAATGACTAGGAGGAAATCGTTAAAGGGATCAATCCCCACCTATTTGTATCTTTATCCTCTTAGCTGGCACCTCAGATCTTGATAAACCTTGGAATCGGCTACAAAAACATAGATTAGCTGCATAATTGCATGAATTAGGTAGTTAATATAAAAATTATTTCAATAATAAGGAACATTATCAAATATGAAAGATAAGACAATTAAATACCTTACCATGCCAAAAACCTTATAGTTTGATGCCTTTTAAGTTGATGATGATGGTCAGAGAGAGGAAAAATTGGTAAGGGAGAGTGTCAAAATGAAGCATTCATGAGTTGCTACAAAGTCCACGATCAAATTGACTCACGTTGGGGAGCGGTTGGATTCCCTACTGGTGCAAATAGAGTGCACGTTAGAGCATAAGAGAAGCCCTCTTCAGGCATACATCGACGGGGCTGGCATCATTGTTAGATTACCTTTTCCCATTGGAAAGAGAGAGATAGGATTACCTAGTCATATTTCATGTGTTGACTAGGATAGCGAGATGAGATGACTTGAGTTGCACAGGGTGCAACATTCGCATGTTGGGGTTTTTCTATTTGCGGGAGTTCATGCATTTGATCCCTCCCTTGGGGTTGGATGGCAAGAGACTCTTAGTTGGTCTTCGACGGATTGGGCTATGGAGATGGTAGTGGACCTAGGTGGAGCTCAGCAGGAGTTTCTAGGAACTAGGGATGCCAAAAGACCCAACTGGCATTGGGATCCAGGAGGGACCACCTATCATTTCCCAGGTATATTGGTTGACTACAACCTAGATGGTATTTTTGACCTAACAGATGAGCACGTGCATTCGCTAGGGGAGTTTTAGTGAGCACCAGTGGCCAACTAGCTTATGGGAATTCTCCTTAGGTTGTCTTGGTATGATGATTGTGCATGGGATCACAGGATTATGAACATACTATGGAAAGAGTTTGTTAGAGGAGGTGGCATTGGAAGGCCACCAGATAGTGTCTTGTATCGAGTTGGGGTTTCCTCACACTTGCGTAGGGCACAAAGGACACAAAGGAGTGGAGCAGTGGTGGCATCACTACAGGTACCTAGAGAGATTCACTTCTTGGGCCCCTTAGGGAGGATTTGGAGGGGATATGCCCTTATCGGAGAGCATGGTGATGCGATAGTGGAGGTGGTGATACAGGTTGGATGTGGGCCGATGCATATGGAAACAAATTTAGGCCATGACACTTAGGGATGGGTAGGAGAATATAGCATGGAGTAGTGTTCTACAGATGGCCATAGAGACTCATAGGGGTGTGTCAGAGTATTTTGGACTGCATTTTGGAGTGGGAGTGCCTCACATCGCATTGAGTACATGTAGGGAGTGATAGGTGCAGTGACACCAGTGGGGACACATGATGATACATGATGGTATAGTCATAGTTGGGGGTATCTAGTGGTGTATAGGGACAAGTTGTGACATATAATGGCATGTCGATGAGCGTGGTGTTGCTTGTTGGTATATAGTGACGCATGGTGTGGGGCAACGGGCTCTTGGAGCGTTGCCTCTAAGGAGGCTTATGTACAGGGGCATTAGGTGTACCATTAGATGTAGCTCACCTAGGATCTATGAGGACATTTTTGAGCATTTGAGGACACCATATTTAGTGGAGACAGGGCTTTGAGTGGATTATCAGCAGATCCGAGGTGGAGATAGGTTCATCCATAAGATTACTCTTGAGTATTTCAGCAGATTCTTGATCATACCCTTTGGGACACACCCACCCATCATCCTCCAGTGTTGCTTACAGTCGCAAAGTGTTTGGTTGTTACCCCTTGACACTATCCATTAAGGAAGTAGGGCATGTTAGGCTCAACCTAGGCAGTTGGATGAGACACCACGTGTCATGGGCTGGGAGGAGATTCTCTAGTTGAGACACTTGGTATCTGCATGAGCTGGCGAATACAGGCTTAGGGATGGTGTAGTTGATTGTCGAGGTAGGATATGTTACACCCCTGGGCTCACACTTGGGGAGGTGACCGAGAGGGAGCTGTATGGTTCTTTGTTAGTTGGACAACTTGAGGCGTTAGGGGAGCATGAGGTGTGAGGGATGGTAGTCCTTGTTGGAAAGATGATTCCTAGGTTTCCGAAAGTACTTAGGAACATCATCAAGAGCTGAGATAATAGATCTTGCTGTGTGATTTGGTAGGTGCAAATCAGTGGGTTACTCACGGCACAGGTTATTGCTACTCGATGCCTACCTATTAGCTACCTGTAGGAGTCAAATATGGGTCACAAAGGGGTCCTAGCAACTAGCAGCATATTACAATAGTAGATAGAGAGTATTGGGGGATGTGGACCTCCAATATGGTTATGGGATCCAGGTATCTAATGGATTGGTGGGATACTCATCTCCTCCACGAACATGGTAAAGATAACAGGTGAACTAATTCATTCACAAGCAGAAACATGGGGGGCCACTGAAGCCCTGACCATAGGGAGAGGTAGGTTGTTGCTTAGGATTGGGACCAACCATGGAGTGATGGGCAATGACAATGTTGAGTCCCATTGGCAGGTTGGACCTAGCCTCGATCATCGCATAGATTATGACTGAGAGTTATGGGAGAGGAGGCTTTGGTATGAGCGTGCTAGGCAGTCAGTGATGAATAGGGTGTTGCGGGGTTAGCAAGATAGTTTCTTGCTATGATGGGCATGATACCCTAGCGTCACAATACTTAACAATTCAACTATCCGTAGGGTTGAGCTGGTTTCTACAAGGGAAGGTCATCTAGATTTTCAATTTGGTTTCAGTGATTTGCTGATGGCATGGGAGGCTTCATCAACATGGTAGGTTTGCCAACAAGAGGATTTCAGGAGGAGCTCATGTAGGAGAGACTTCATTCATGTAGGGATTGAGTTGTATCTTCAAGGGCCCATAATCAGAGTGCATGAGGTGGACTATTCGGTAAGGAAACTTCATGAGGATTTGGACAGAGTTTTACATCGTCAGGATGCTCTACTTATTGGTGGTAGACAGAGGGGTTCTAACGCCCATAATTGGCAGGATAGTGAGTGAAGCAAGGGGTTATTCACGTTGATCAGGGTGGTTTGGGATCCTGGTATCGAGGGACTCCTTCACTATAGGATAGTACATCGACGAGGGACGATCTAATGGCACATTTGGGACCCTGGTGAAGTTTCCAGTGAAAGTGGGTATCCACAATCAGAGAGGACACTTGTTCATGTATTGCCTGAGGACAAGTAATTTTTGGTGCATTGGAGGAACTTGCCGGATGAGGATGACACCTGGGAGGGTGAACACATACGTGAGCATCCAACACTGAGGTTTCTTGGGGACAAGAAACATTTGGGAGGGGAGGAATATAATGTCCCTTCCTAAATTAAATTGTTATAGGTTTATCCATTTTACCATTTTGATAATTTTGGAAGCATGGGACCCATGGGACTTTTAGAGAGAGACCCACGAAGGAAAATGGGGGCCAAAATATCTTGTTGGCCAAACATGGGGGTCACCCACATTAGGAAATACAAACCAATTTATAGGGAAGTTCAAATGGCTAGAGAGAGAGGGTCGAATTGCTAGTTGGAGGGGGTGCATATGGGAAAAGAGGCTTGCGAGTTATAAATAGAGGAGGCCCATCCTCATTAAATGTTATCTTTTTCCTATTAAACTCAATCTTAGTTGCTCGAGTTGTTTAGCTGAGTCACTTGCTATTCAGCAACGAGCTCTCCAAATGGAGAACTCACCCTCTCTTCAGTGAACTATGAGTGCCACCCTAGTAAGGTTCCATTCTACCATTTTGGAGGAGTGCTGGAGCATATTCAGGGCATTAATCTCAGTTGTCACTCAGGCAATGCATACTTCAGAAAGATGCAACAGAGGAACACATAGGATATTTTTCAGGGGGGTCTTCCGGGGTGTAATTGCAGGAGGAATTTTTGGTGAAGGAAGTACATGGAGACGCTAGTCTTTTGGGGGATTTTGGGAGTAGGAGCTTGCTGTTTGAGAGTAGTGTGAGTTGTAGCACCCAAGGACAACACAAAATCTTCTCACTGGGCACATATGGAAATTTGTGGTTCAGTTCGTGGAGCGAGTATTTAATGGGAGAGATATGGGGTAGTCCGGGGAAGATTATCTTAGCTATTTTGGAGTGTTTTGGAGGGCTCTTTCTAGAGTTACAAGCATGCCGTACCTTTTAATAGTTGGAGGAGGACGTGGCTCTTGGGAGGCCGAATTTCTGGTGTCAAAGCTAGGCCAAAATCTTTCTGGGTTTTTGTAGGTTTGTTGAGAGGAGTATGAGGTTAAATTTGCAAAATTTTCTGGGCAACATTTAGGCCAAAAATCCCATTTGGGTTCAACAATACGTTTTATTATTTAGCCAATAATTGTATCATTTTGTGGGTTTTCCGGGTGGTTGGTTTGGGGAATATTCCTTTATGGGTTTGGATGCGTATTTTTAGGAGAAGCTATAACTACATTTTCAGGCGATTCCGAGCATCATAGAGGGTCATTCTCAACATTTCTAGTGCAACAACAATTGCCAATTTTGGGGTCTACACAGAAGGCTATTGGGCCAAAGTTTTCTAGCTCTTGGGGTCATTTCCTCCAGTTGGGTTTTCTCTAGCTTGCTTATGCAAGCCCAGGTGCAATTGTTCCTTGCTATATGTACTCCTTACATCTCATAATTTAATAAAATGGCTCAGCTTATTTTCCCAGCTTCTTGGTGTTTTTGATGGTGCATGCATGTTTATGATTTTATTTGCTATAACCTAGTTCATGTGTCTATTATTAGCTATAAATTTCAATTTGGAACATTACAACTTGGATGTTCACGAAATTCTAATCCCAATTTGTTGACCAACTTTGCTACAATTAGATTCATTTGTGACCCTGAGTCAAACATAGCATTAATCTTTATCTTCTTTACCTATATCTTTATGTGGGAGAGTTCGGCCATTTCTTTCTCTTCCTGTTGCCGAAGGCTAGTCAGATTCAACTCCTTCTGGACTGATGTGTAGACGATCTTCTCATCCATGTCCGAGCTATGTTCAACTTGGTTGTTGAAATGATATTCTTCTTCTTATTATCTCTCTTTTGGTTCTTCGAGTTAAGCTCCGGATGCAACTTCTGACACTTCTCCTCTGTATGACCATGAATCTTACAATGATTGCAATGGTTGTTGGGATCCTTGCATTGGTGTACTGTGGTTTCCGTCTTTCTAATTTTTTCCCCTTCCAATTCTTCTTCCCCTCCGTAGAAGGATCTTGGTGCTCCTTTTGCTTTGATGCACTCGATTTCCCTCTCTTCTGGCCTATGTTCTGTAATTACTATGCATATACACAAGCCTTGTCCACCAATCAAGACTTGAACAACATTTTTTGATTTTGCAGATGGTTGTGTAGAGCCCCAAGATAATTGAGTATATATGGATTCTTTGGGAAGATACCTAGCATTATGGCCATCTTTTCTAACTCTTTGTGGTGTACTCCTGTACACTCTACCCCTACTTCTTCCTGAAGCAGTGCCACTAGATCCACTGGTTCTCTACCTACCCAATAGGGTAAAATTGTGGCTTTATGAGGGGTTTAAAGTCCTCCCACTCAATCACTGGAGGATCTCCCTCCAACCACAAGGTCTCTCTGTGGCTTTCCCACTAGATTAGAGAATGGCACTTTAATTTCAGTTGCACAAATGAAATCTTTTGCTCTTCCTATATATGATGAAAAATGAAATAAAATTCTATTGATGCAACCAATGATTTAGCTTCAGAGCATCGATCTCACCTTGGTATGACTTGATATCGATCTTCACTTCCATTTTGAACAGGGACTGTGAATGGTTCACGACACTCAAAATGGATTGATCTTTTTCGGGTCCTTAAGCTTATTCTCCATTTCTTTCTGATCTCTTGATCTCCCCTCTAATCAAAACTTTGAGTTAGAACCCCCATCTTCTCCTAGTAGTATGAGATTATTGGTCAAGGCTGTCATGAGGCGATTCACGTTACAATTTATATATGCAACTTGTGATTCCAACTGCAAAAACCTCTTCTTTGTAGGATCATGAGGGTTATTCACAAATTTGTGGACCATGACTAGGGTTTCATGACTTTTGGTTTTGCCTATCTAGATCCCCTGCGAATCTCCACAGTATACCCAAGAAACCTGCTTTGATAATAGTATGATCTGTAAATTGCCGTGGATATTCCACTGAACAGTTCATCACAACAAATATGATAAATTACGCTGAAAAATCCAAAGTCTACACTATGAGGATTTATTTCTTTTTAGATTTATGGATCTATAAGTTACTCTTTGGATTTGCATATGCATGCAAATTATGATGATGATGATGATGATATTGATGATGATGGTGGTGGTTAACGTCCACTGAGACCAAATTGGCCTATTAGACCTATAATTTTCTTAGTTCTTAATTGTCTGGCTTCTTGTCTTTCTTGGCGAGATTGGTGATGTAGCTTTCTTTTTTTCTCTATGGTCTTCCAACTTCCTTTATCTTGCATCTTCTTCATCTCTTCTGGTTCTTGGGACATTGGTGTCTTAGCTTGGTGATCTGTTGTTTTCATCCTTTTGAAGATAGTCAGAGAAGAAGTTTGGTTTGGGAGATCTGCTTTGCTGTTAAATGAAGATTTATTTTGTGCGGTATTCGAATCCTCATAACTGTTGATGCTTGAGGGGTTGCCGAGTTCACTTTTTTGCTGTTGGGCGAGGCTTTCCCCCTGTTTGTCTTGAGAGTTGTTTCTTTATTTCCCGATTTCTTGCGATTAAGAGTTTTCTGGAGAGTATTCTTCCTTGATGACAGTGTAATGTTCTTTTTGTGCTCCTTCCCACCATGTAGATCTATGGCGATTCTTTCTAGCAGAATTTTATGGGGGGCTTTTGGGAAATTTTTGGCTAGATGGCCTGTCTTAAAGCAGGATCGACATCTGAATAGGACACTTTCATAATCGAGTTTCTGGTTCCACACATAGTCTTTACTTGTTAGGTTTATTTCAACTGGGAATCCAACACTGAAGTACATTTGCACAAAGATGCATGCATAGGTGGTTCTGGCATATTCCTCTGTTTCTGGGCACTTGCAGTAAAATTTCCCAATTGCATTTCCAATGGCTTTTAGCGAGGAGAAATTCTAGGGATGCAAGGGTAGGTTTGGCAATATCACCCAAACTGGTGCTGAGATTATGACTGTTGTTGAGGGATCGAATGATGGGTTTCATGGCTTCATGAATAGGCCCAAGTTTTCCCAAAAACAAGGGCCCGAATCTAGAATGCATTGTCTCATTTCAGGGTTTTCAAAATCTACTATAAAGAAACCCCTAGCATAGGGGTAGATATTAATTTCATTAGAAATGGCAAGCTTCCATACCTCCGAGATCCAACTGTGGAGAGCTATCAGCAACAACCAAAAACGATTGAACTGATAGATTAGGGCAATTTCAAAAAACTTCAAAGCCTCATCGAGTGAGGCTTGGACCACCTGGATAGCGGGAACTAGGGCTTCACTGACGATATGGGTAGTATCTTTCCCTCCAGATGCGGATGGAACTGAGACAACAACTATCTTCGCGAAGCTAAGAGCCATATGGACCTTGCGGAAGATAACCCTGAAAGGCTAGCTGTAAATTTGACAGGAGAGATCCTTACACACAGCTGCAAGCTAATAACAAAGGTGAACACCCTTGTACAATTAAGAATAAGAGCCGAGTTCCCTGCAGGAACTCTGGATCTGTAACAAAGGTGGCAATGTTGACATTTTAGTACTCTCTGTGTGTATAACAATAATCTTAACGAAAAAAACCGAACTACAATAGAGAAAGATTTCGCTCTAAAGCCCTTTGGGTTGATGAAAACAACGCAGATGAAACCCCTCGAACCTCCACTTGCAGATCACCGGCGGCAAAGCACGAGCATGCGATCGACAAGGAGAACAACAAAATAAAAACTCACAAACCATGATTTGACGCAAGATATAACCTGGGAAACCATTTCGGGAGAAAACTCAGTTGAAAGCTGAGGCTACTCTGCTCTCTTTCTTTCAATAGAAAACGGTTGTGAGCATAAAGAAGTAAGGCTAGTGGGCTACTGCAATATATAAATCTTCTTCATGTGCTCTCTCCCTAGTGGTTAGGTTTTACTCCTTCATGTCTTAACTAGGGTTACAACATTGATTATTTTAGAGTCTTCTTTATCATGATCACATGGATAACCCCTTTTGTTGAGTAATGGGGTTGACATGGCAGCGTCTCGAATTATGGTGGACAAAACAAGAAGTTCAAGTTTTAAGTGACATAACTTTTGCGTATGAACTCCAATTGAGGTGATTCTTGTGCCCTTGGAAATGTCTCTGTGTGTAGGATAGGGAAAAAATGTGCAATGCTAAAGAGATAGATTTTTACCCCCAAAAACGCCATCTGATGCCTCAAAATGCTCCCAAAAGGTTTTAGACCCTAAGTTGCCAAATTGTGTCTCATCGGTAAAAATGGTCTTGTGAGTTGATTCCTCCACTTTTTCCACTCCGAAAGCATCAACATGGATGACAAACAATATAATTATCCAATCTAGATCATTTCGTTGGACTTACGATAACTTAAATCACTTCTAAATGTTAATAATATTCAACTGAAATACTTTATAAATGAACTAGGGTATAAGAGAGTTAGAAATAATCCTTTTCACTAAGCCCTAGGCATAGAGTGTTACCAATTTTTGGGAAGATATTGCTGCAAAAAAATTACAAAATTTTAAGGACACCTTAAAACCATCAAAATGATGTTAAACATACGTTGAAAGCACAAAATAGGAGGGTCACTTTGCATTTCAACTATTAGATAAGAAATGTGGCATAAATGCTAAGAAAAAGCATCTAATTCAAAAGTACAATCCATGCGTTTTATTGTAGACGATAAATAATTGTTTTTCAACAATTCATATTTTATTTTTGATGGTTATGTTTTTCTATTTTTTTTGTTTTTTGTTTTTGTATTTTTGAATTTACAGAAAATATAAGACAACTTTTGTTCTTTTTAAAATAAGTGGTTGTTTGTTAGATTAGGTATTAAGTGCCCTACCTCCACTAGTGAAATTAGGGTTAAGATGAATTCCCTCTTCAAGTTGGATGTTTAATGCTCATAGATTAGGGCAAGAGGCTAGAACCTTCGAAGTTAAATTAGCCCCTTGTCTAATCAAGACAAGTTATGAAACCGAAGCCCTACGTAAAGAGATCCCTCTAGTTGTTATCCTTCAAACACAAGATCAACTATGGAATGAAATAAAATTAAAACCCCTATTAAGCAACCCTTGAGAGTATGGCCTAACAAGGAGATTTAATGCTTATCTAACACCAATAAATAAGTGAGAACAAACCCTTGATGTTTCCTTCCAAGTGACAACGTTTCCCTTCAATGGATAAATCTAGGTATCCTTGTAATAATTTTGAATCATCACAATACTGCCTTCAAAAAAATACGTAGAATAACCATGAAAGAGAGACTTCAATAGTTGACACCAAAGCTTCATTAAAATATTACATTGTGGCATAATGGTCTCAACAATTCACAACGATTTGGGAGGAGAAGGGGCTCCCAATTTATAAATGAGGCTCTCAACATCTCTTCTCCTTTTGCTTCATAGAAATGTCTAAGGATCGTCAAAACAAATTGAACTGTCATGCAAAAAAAGGCTTAGAGATAGAGTCGTTACATAAAAAATTTGATTACATTTCTTAAAAACCTCAGGAGGTGATAAAATATTCCAAAGGGGGTGATATCTTCGAAACAACTCCAATAAAACTTAAAGAATTGCTTATTAACCTTCACAATATGCTTCAAATGAAGGCCCATGCCCACACCACAAGTTAACACACTTCCATGAAGCATTGGAATGATTTTCCAGGTTCTAAAATGGGTCAGAAAATCCTCAATAAAGAAAGTCATACCAAACATAAAGGGAGGTTTATTTGCATGAAAGGTCAAATATTTCACTTGAAATTGGCTTTAAGTGACTTGAAATAAATTTCATATTCCTTAGGGGGCCTTGTTGCTACACAAATTAGTAGGAAATGCAAATAGACAAAAGCTAGAGGGCACAACAACACTAGGGACAAAGGCCCACTGTCACCACAACCCAAGACCCCTACTCTTCTTAGATTTTCATCGATGGAAGGAGTCCCAACATTACTCACTTGTGATAGAGGTGTTTTTTTTATATGTTTTGAAATGAGGCAAGGTAGCTCATTAAATGGAAATTTTAAATGAAAGTGCATGGTTTGGGAGATGCTATTAAGACTTTCTACAAAAAATCCCTTGGAAAATAACGTACTTGAGACCTAGGGTTGAATTTTGACATGATATATATGCACATCCAAGATCAAGGTAGGACAAAGAAAAGATAAGTACTAAAGCAAATGCCTTCAAATACTTCCCAAGTTGAAGGATTAGCTTATAGGGTTCCATTTTGATGTGACAACTAGGGCATCAATTTTACGCAGAATCCACCATGGGAATTCCACCAAAACTTGAGGATCCCTAGAGGAGACACCAAAGAAGAATTCTATCCAATCGAAATTCGAAATGCTTTCCTCCAAAATATTTCACACAAAGCCCTAGGGGAGCCTCCCTATCCTTAAAGGGACAAAAAATAAAGGTGAAAAGGGAGATAAATTTAAGTTGTAAGAGATCACCAAGGATTTAAGATGAATGCCTAACTATTGGGAGGTTTGGAGTTAAGGATGTTCTTGATATGGGCAAATCACTCTTTAAGGGAGACCTAATGGAAGCAAATTCGCTTCCCCTTGAGGTATTTATACTTATTTGAAACTTGCTAATGGAGTTTCAAGGATAAAATGCAATAATCCTCTAGGAACATTCATTCATTCACTATCAAATGAGTAATACATGCAAATATTCCCAATAGTTAAAAATTCAAGCAAATATTCAACAACTAGAGCACATTAAAAACCATGAGACATTATTCCATGCATTAGACATTAGCGAAATTCAAAAAATTCATCAATAAAGAGAAGTTACAAGATAGTGATGAGTATATCCATCCATAATAATACCAATTAGAAGCTTCAAAAATGAGACATGATTATACAAATATGAAAATTCATCCATGAATTACCAAAACTCCCCATAAATTGTGTCTAGTCAATTTAACGTCTTAAATTGGTCTACATAAATTATCAATCCAGGTATCGTAAACTGATGAAGTGTGGTGCACCATATGTGCTTAGTTAACTTTTTTTTCTTACTTCGTTGTTTTATAGTTTATGTTGTTTTTGGGGTTTTGTCTTGTTGGTCTCCTAAAGTGTTTAATGCAAATGGAAATCCTATTCTAAGGTCTTAAGAATACTTTTAAAGGTCAAGTATGGATGTAGATTTCAAAACAAAGTTTATGTCCCTTATGGTAACTTCCAAAACTTAGCACTTCAAAAGATCTCAAAACATGCTATTGATAAAATTAATACTTGAACATGAATGTAAATATGTAGCTATTTAAATCAAACAAAAGATGAAATACTGATCATGAAATCACTGTCTCTTCTGCCCATCTAATTATAGAAATAAAATCTAAACTATTGCACTCAAACAAACCAAAAATTGCAGACTAACGAAAGCAAGATCAATTTACTTCACTTATAATCCAATAGCTCGCCAAGTATCTTTTCTAGGTTAAGCCATGGCTTCGAAGATAACGTCAATAACATGAAGAATTGATATCTAAATTACCTACTTGCAAATGAAAGTAAAATCAAGTCACTTCACTTATAATCCGATAGCTCACCAAATAGCTTTTCGGGGCTAAGCCATGGCTCTGGAGATAACGTCAATAACATGAAGAACCTGATATCTAAATTACCTACTTAAAAATGAAAGTAAAATCAAGTCACTTCCCTTATAATCCGATAGCTCGCCAAGTAGATTTTCGGGGTTAAGCCATGGATCTGGAGATAATGTCAATAACATGAAGAACCTGATATCTAATTGCAGAGATGAAAGTAAAATCAAATCACTTCACTCATAATCCGATAGCTCGCCAAGTAGCTTTTTGGGGTTAAGCCATGGCTCTGGAAATAACGTCAAATGACATGAAGAATTTGATATCTAAACTAACTAACAGCAACAAATAAATAAGACTGAAATAAAAGCATAACTGAAATTGAAAAGCTTAAGAAAAAGTTTAGTACAGAGGCAAATATCATGTCACTATTTGATGCAAAAACATGTAAAGAAAAACTAATCTACAATCAACTGGTTGAACACACTTGCATGAATTAAAATTGCATGAATGGAAAATCTAAACTATCAAACTTGAAAGCAATAGAATGACATACATGAACGAAATCAAAGAAAAATTACAAAATAAAATCTACTCTACTTTACATTCTAATATGCTCAATGACATCTACTTCACATCTCCTTCCATGTTGAGAACATCAAATCTTTATTCAAATTCTTCAAAATTACAAAGTACAACAAAGCTTTCCAAAGCTTTCAAAAGCCATCAAGGAAGAACTATAAACTCCAAACTAAGCTAAGACTAACAAGCTAATAAATGAAGGAGAGAGATCTCCTATTTATACAAAAAGATGAGAAGCCGTCTCATTAATGAGAGTCCATGAATCTCTCCCTATACCTCTAGAGTCCTAATCAAAATAGGAACTGATGAGACACATGTCTTCTTAGAGTTTCAATACAATTAGGAGATGTGACACATATTCTCATGATCCTATGATTCTTTCCACTCAAATTCGAATTTTTCCTTAGAGTGCCACATAAAGGTCTTCTAGAAGCCTCCTTTTGACTTACACATGTCAACAATCTCAACCCATTTGTTAGGTATAAGCATATGCACATTATTTTCTATTTTTTAACCACAAATTCACTTAAAAAGGCTTAGAATTAATAAAGTTTGGAAAAACATAAATGTGGCCCAATGATAATGAAAGTGGGATGAATGTGGTGACATAGTAGTGAAATGAAGGTGAAATGGAGGTGATATAATGGACATAATAGTGAAAGTGTAACGGAAATGAATGACATTTTCAAGACCCATCAAATTGTAGGTCTGAATTTGCCAATAAAGTAAAAAATCCAAGAGTCGATGAATTGAGATGAGAGTAGCTCTCATCTATTTATACAAATGTTATGAGTTCAAATTTTGAGTGACAAAGCCCCTCCATATTCCTAATATGCTAAGTAACCCACCCATGGTTACAAGCCAACCATGATAGCTTCAAAATTAAATTAAATTTCTTTCTGAAGCCCATGCAAGGATGATGTCATGCATGCGTTGAGGCCTAGAGGGTAAGCGTTGAGGCCTCTTGTGCTTAAAATGTGGGAGAGGGCCTCAAAAATCATGACGAAGAGGGTGATACCCTCCTTATTCTACAAAACATCTCTAAACCTCTATTTGGGCTTTGTGGGCTCCAAATGGGTCTCATGGGTCTCCAAGTGGCTCAAAATTAAGTCGATGCTCCATTAATGAGGGCTAGACGATGACACATGCCTTCCCATGTCTCCCTAAGAGAGACATAACCTTCTCTGGGCCTCAGATCGACTGCCAAGTGCTGGGTGCAATGTGTAGCTTGCTGGGGCAATTTGGCCCAAGTGCATTATCATCTTTGAATAACTGGGGCACAAGCAAGAAAATGGTGGTGCTAAAGAAGCCCATGGAGCGGTAATCAATGATATGCTTGAATGGAGGTCCATGACTCTCAAATCTCACCCTACAAATTCCATTGTGATCCTCTGGAGGTCTTGGATCACGTATAGGGAGGCCAAGTCCAAGATGAAAACCCACTTGAAATCCTATATAAGATACGATGTGTCTCCTCATCTTCAAATAAAATGATTCATTAATTCAATTGAGTGAGTAAGCTTGCTAATCAAGGGAAAAAACAAGCACTTCATAGTGGGTTTCCCTTCCAAATTTGGTATTTTGAACTTGTACTAGTGTTACCTTCCTGGGTAGGAGTAGTTAATGAAGAACCCTACTAGGTGGTTTCAATTTCTAAGGGAATGACATGCACATGGTACATCCTTAAAGTGGAAAGTGTCATGTGAAATAATGATGGAATGGAGTGGGGATAAATTGAAAGCTCCAAGACACATGTCATGGTACAAGGGTAGCTATAATGAGGAAGGCCCACAATTTTGTTATATGAATGTACGAGGGAGAAATCATGGTACATGAGTTAACCCAACCCTTGTGTTTCCATATTTCTTCATTTTCATTTTTCCTTTTATTGAATTTCCTTCATTTTATTGCTCGGGGCTTGAAGTCAACGATGGCGGGCTCTCGAGAGATTAGGGTTTCAGTAGGGCATTTCTGCGCCGCCGCTGCCCTCAAAGACCAGCGCTACCTTGGATTGGCTTGGGGCCTGGCCGATGGGCTCGCTGCAATTGATTTTACCCTTTGGGTTTGGCCCGGATCTTCTACGGGAAAGGGGTATGATGATTCGAAACAGAGCAAACAGAGTTTGGAGAATTTCCTTCCTTATTCGGCCCAGGATGTTTCTCTCAGGATGGATCTGGGTACTTTACTTCACTGCTTTCGGCGTATTGCCTCAAATCTGCCGGATCCCAACCAGTATTGGGCTGCCGCTTTCTCCCCAGCGAGGGTTACGTCCTGGATAGGAAGTATCGCCTGCGTCTATAGAAAAAAGATCCGGCAGTCTGTTCCCCTACCCCCTCTTGGAAAGTTGTGGGCCCGATCTGTCACATTCTGGCAGCCCTCAAACAGATTGTTCGAAGATCAAGCACGGGGTCATCTGTCACAGGATATAACCAGACATGCAGAGGAAGAAATAACTCGACAACGCCCAGATCTGCTAGTCCACTCTGATTCTGAATATATCCTCGGGCATAAAGACAAGGGCGAAATGTACTGGCTGGAAAAGGCTGCGCAGACGAGGATTGAACAAAATATTCCGCTACTTCCTCCCGGCTGGCTAGATCCAGCAAAACGAGAACTCCACAAGACCGATCTACTATGTATAGATGCAGATCTGGTCCAGATCTTCATTAAAACAACTGAGGGTAAACACCACTGCATGCGGCTCAGTAAGGGATCGAGCATCCACGGGTTAAAAAAGGAAATCCAGGGATATCTTGGAACCCCAGTACAATACCAAAATCTTATATACGCAGGATACAGTTTGCAGGACAAACAAACTCTCCAGCAATATGGCATTACTAAAGATTCAACCATTATTTTAAACCTCCGTCTGCGTGGCGGAAGCACTAGAACCAGCTCGAAGAATGCAGGTTCCTTTCGGGATGCTGTGAAATGGAAAGAAAAAATGAAAAATAAAGAAGCACCACCATCAGAGGTGCCAGGACCCTACATTGTTGAACAAAAGCCAGACTCACCAACACTATAAGTCTCTATACCAGAGGTAACTAGTTTACATTTTGATTTATGTAAAAATGCAGTTATTTGCAGATTTAATGGCTTCTGGCCAAAATCAGATGCACTGCACCAATGGATCTATACAACATGGACATCAAGCTGTGAAATTTACCTTTGCCCCAAAGGGTACTTCATAGTCAAATTTAATACAGAACAAGAACGAGACAACATTATTAATCAGGGGCCTTGGTTTTGGGGCAGTGCTGGCCTCTTCCTTACCCCCTGGTTTCCTGATTTCGACGCTAATACAATGAAAGTCTCAACGATGCCTGTATGGGTGAGGCTACATGGTCTCCCTCTACACTTTTGGCACCACAAAGTATTAGCTACCATTGGGGATTCCCTGGGGAAATTCCTAAAAATGGATGAAGACAGAGCTCTCAGGGGAATATTTACATTTTCCAGAATATGTGTAGAAGTGGACCTGAGTCAGGGGTTACCTGACCACATCAAGTTGAACTTCAATAACTCTCAATGGATACAACAACTCGACTATGAGAACACAGCGTTCCGGTGCAGGGGATGCATGCAAACAGGGCACCTTCAATATGACTGCCCTTTTGCTCGAAAGGACATCAGGAAAACCAAGAAACAACAGAAAAAGCCCAAAGGCTGGCAGCACACCGAACCAGTGGAAGAAGAAGACACAAACGTGGAGCCTACAGAGAATCAGACAGAACCTGATACTCAAATGGGACAGACATTTATACAGGAGGAGAGCGCTCCAGCTACACACTCGGGGTCTCACATTTTGGATCTGCAACGAGAGCCACAAATGGAAATAAGTGGCATCAAAAGAACCCATGGATCAGAGGGCTCGGAATCTGACAAAGAACTCCAACTAATTTCTATGGAAAATCAGCTAGCCATTATTTCACCCACTCCCGATTCTGGTGGTTGGCGTCAGGTGGAGAAGAAGAAGGGCAGAAAAGTCTAGTCTTAAGGTTTTCTATCCTTTTTCTCTATATCTTGTAGTTCCCTGTCACAACAGGAACAGTCAATTGCTATTTGTGTTTTTCTTTTCTCTGTTTGCTGCCTGGCATTACATGATCAACCATTTTGAATATGCCTCATGCATCTACAAAATGTAATTTTATCAATTTGAATAAAATTACGACTTTTTCCTTAGGGGAAAAAAAAAATTGCTTGGGGCTCAAGGGGATGAGAGTACTATGATGTGTTGAATTTCAGGTAGCATTGGATGTGCTCTAGCTTCGAAATTTTGTGGAGGGGATATAACACATGAGATCTCAAAAACCCAGAAAACATTTGGTGAAATTACACCCGGATTGTAATTTATTAAAATAATTAATATTTTTAATGGGGTTCCTAAGTCTAAAGTTAAGAAAATTAAAATATTAATGGGTATTAATGAAAATATGGGTGAGAAGTTTCTAAGAGACAAGGATCAAGTCTAATTTAATCTTAGCTATTGATTAGAGATTAGATCACAACTGTTGATTTCTCAACAGGAAAAGTATAAAGGAAGGCTTGGGGTGTGGTTTGCTGAGAATTTTGTTGCTATAATCAGTCTCCAAGTGGGAGATTGTTGGGTATGGAGCTTGATTATCTTCTGTATTCAAAGGTATCGCCACATTGGACCCCAGTTCGTAATGGGATGGAAACACCACCCATAAAATATTCGCTGCAGGGGGGGGTCCAAGGGGGGCGGTTGCGACCTTTGGGAGCCCACCCCTAGTGGGGAGATCGGGGGAAGTGCCCCCAAAGCTAAAAATAGATGTAAAATTTCCTTGTAAAATGTTGCAATTTCGTAGTCAATTTGGGGCGTTCATTAGGGGGAGATACAACGGTAGAAGTTATGTTTAATTTAGGGTTTTTTGCCCTAGAAGGCAACCCATCACTATATATGAGGGAATTGTATTGCGTCTATGTAGATTTGTATTCTGAATGAGGAAGAGAGAGGAGATTGAGAGTGAAGAGGGAATTACAATGGATCCACTATAGGTTGTATCTCTTCAGTTTGCTGAATAATATAAAAGGAAGGAATGGCTGTTTCTCCGTGGACATAGCCCAAACTGGGTGAACCACGTATATCTCTGTCTCTCTTGTTTTATGCATTTTTCTGTGTTTATATTTCTGCAATATTTTATGTGTTCCATTGCTTTGTAATATATAATTTTTTATCAATCAGACGGTTGACCAAGGCGGGAAACAACAACAAAGGGGTCAGAATCAAGAAGGAGGAAGAGGAGGATGCGACTCTCGCATCAAAGGGACAACAAGGGAAACAAAAATGAAAGAAGAAGAATATATCCAAAATCAGATGCTTCAGATGTGGAGAAATGGGTCATTTCACCACACAATTCCCTCGAAATAAGGGAAAATAATAGAAATCTAACTCGAAGGCTGCTCCAGTGCAAGCTGACAAAGAGGACGATGATGATTGTGCCATGAGTGCTCATGAATGTCTAGAGAAGAGGTGGGACAATATTGACTTGTAGTCAGGAAGACTACATATAAGGGCAGGATCCTTGAGGTGCCCAAACTCTTAGATCACATACGGCTACAGGAGCCCTTAATGACTGTAGAAGAATGATGAAAGTTAATTGATGTGAGGGATGATGGAGAAATAATGGCAGAGCTAGAGTGCCAAAGTCTGAAGCAACATAGTGGAGTGTTGCAGTGCTGCGACAGACACATAACAGATGCAACAACATCACAGTAGCATCAGAGGGTCACCACATATTAGCAGTAGAGGTAGCTTCAGCATCAAGGCACATCCATACTAACCAACATGTCAGCTTTTGGGTGGCTTTTCAGTTGCTCACTTCTCAGTAACTGAGTTGCAGTGCAACAGTTAGCAGTGGCAGTGCTATGGAAATCACGATGCAGCATATTGAGAGGCAGTTGTAGTACAAATGCAACAGTGGTAGTGGCAGTGTCATGGGCAACAATACATACTGTAGCAGTGTAGTGGATGAGGGGCAACGGGACGAGCATTAGAAATGCAGAGGACCGATGGCGTGGATCAATGTGATACTTCTATTGGGAAGTATTGCTAGAGCACATTCCTCGCTAAGAGGGAGTATTGATTCTTGGGTAGCATCGGATGTGATCTAGCTCCAAAATTTTGTGGAGGGGCTAGAACACATGAGATCTCCAAGACCCAACAATTTTTTGGTGAAATTCCACCCAGATTGTATTTTATAAAAATAATTAATATTTTTAATGGGGTTCCAAATATTAATGGGTATTAATGAAAATACGGGTGAGAAGCTTCGAAGAGACGAGGATAAAGTCTAATTTAATCTTAGCTGTTGATTAGAGATTAGATCACGACTGTTGATTTCTCAACAAGAAAAGTATAAAGGAAGGCTTGGGGTTAGTTGGAGAAGAAACACAGTGAGAGAAACACTTGAGCTAAATAAAAATTCTGGGGCATGGTTTGCTGAGAATTTCAGAGTGAGCTTCTAGTGCAGAGAGGGGAAGTTCGGTAGTGGGACTTTCATCTAAGGCCAATAATACATAGCAGATAGGTATCACAACACTAGTGAGAGACAACGCAGCTCTAGGAGGGTGACACAGAGGTTGGAGGGCTGACGCAATCACTTAGAGGTAGTGCTGGGGTTTCTGTGAGACAAATCGGGCATCAATTCAGCAGATCGATTTCTAAGCTAGGAAGGCTCATTGGGAGGGTGATGTAGCTCCTAGAGGAGGTGATTCGGTTGTAGCATAGAGCTAGGAGCATTCATTGCTGCACAACACTGGGGACAACGCAGTCACCTGTGGGGTTTTTTCATCCAGTTGTTGGATCTGCCAAAATATCTAACTCCGGATAGAGGTACTTCTGCTAGGTTTATTATTTGTTGGGTGAGACAGATTTGGTACCCGAGTTGTATTAAAAAATATGCTTAATAATAAAACCTTCATATCTGCTGCACCGATTTTCCCACATTGGGTTTTTTATGGGGACGTTAGTCCAAAAATAAGTGTGTCCTTTGTGTGGTTGTCTTATTTATTTCTTAGTACTTGATCTGTATAATGGTGTAGGCTACAATGTATTTTTAGATTCATAAATTTTCACATGATGTGTAAGATATAATAATGACTACCCCCTTAAGGTGGGGCAGTTTATCGCCCACAAGGGGTTGGGACATTCATGGGTTCCTTAAATGGACCCTCATAGGGGACTTAGCAACCAAGGTGATGGCCATAATAATAGGGGGTAGTGCTCATGTTTGGATTTTTCCCACGCGCTAAATTTGATTGTCCTGGCCATATTTTTCATTTTGTGGTACATGTCTTATTGTATGTGGCCATATTATGCTTTTATCCCATCCTTTAGTTGCATCAACCTCTGGGGCATCGTTCAAGGTTCGTCCCAAGGTATGGACAAGGGGAAAGGGATGCTAGTGATCTGAAAATGAGATCTTAAATCAATATAAAGGTATTATAGACTCATGTGCATGAATGCCTATATTACTTAGTGCAATGGATCAAAAAGATTGCGAACAATATAGACAATGAGCAGTTAGAAAACATAACAGCCACACACATTAACACAGAAAAATAATCAAGGAGTTCACTAGAATTCTTGGCTACGTCTCCTGGTCCAGCTTCTAGTGTTGACCTCTATATTATGTCTTCAAGAGCATATTATTACAAGTGTAAGCTCAAAACCGAGTCTCAACACAACAGTGAGAAAACAATAGGGATTTACTTGAAATCCTCAAGTTTACAAGAGTACACAAGCTCTCCCCTTTGCTCTTTGTCTTCTGCTTTTTCTCTGTCTCAGCAACTGCCCTCCCTGTCTCTGCCAGTGAATGGTTTTTAAGCCTATTGGTGCTTGTCTGTTCATCTCCCCTTTCGAGCTCTCTAGCTTCTGGCCACTGTTCGTTCAAATCCCTTTCTGAGCATTAAACAATCATTGTAGAATGCCCTTAGGTATGGTGGACACCTGTTTTTAAATGGAAAGGACCACTAGCATGGTTGAAATCCCCAGGAATATGTTTCTTTCTTTACCCAAAGAAATACACTAAAACACTGAAAAATCTGACAAAACATGTTCTATCGGACTTCAAATAATATTGAATCTACCTTATAACCTATCGAGTCTACCTTTGGTCACTATTGCAAGCCATCGTTGATCTGCGTGATCTCTGATCCAATGGTTGATATCCATTTCGGGTGGCTTATGTGCACAAAGATTACCTGCTCAAAAGGGTGGTTTTCTCTCTGCTGCACCAAGCCACGTGTCGGTCAGTGGATGGGTTCGGGCAAAGCCTGTCCTATACCACTTACCGCCTGAGGCCCACCCAAAATCCTGCTTACCACGGAACTCAAATAATATAAAGTTGCATTCATAAACTTTTCAGGTCCGGTTTTATCGCTTTGGGTGCATTTTCTTTGTATTTCGGTTTTTAACGGAAATGTGTAAATACATAGAAAAACCCGACAAATCCCTTTTTATAGGAACTCAAAATTTATCAAGCTGCATTTATAAATCCTGTTGGGTCTGGTTATCACGAATCACATGTTTGTATCAGCCCCGCTCCTTTGTATCACTGCGATGCGATATATCGCATGGTCTTCGGGCCTCCGGTAAGTCTTCCCTTATGTTTTAGCGATGCAATATTGCGAGTTAATCTGGGCTGTTGATCTGCGTGATCGATCAACGGTCCTCGTTAAATCGCGCTGATCACTATTGCGATTTCCGTAGGGATGCCTCCGATGTACTCCGTTGACTTCTCCCAATTGCGATATCCTGATTTGATTTGGATTGTTGATTGGTTCGATCCGATAGCTCCTATGCATCCTATTTGAACCTTTGCTCTACTCTGTTTTTCACCATTTCTTAATGTTTTTACCATGCAATAGTGTTTCCGATAGTTATGTATGTGAAGACTTAAAGGTTTTTAGGATCCATTTTGGATCACGCCTTCCCACTGAAAAGCTTTTGGACCACCAAAAGTTGGTTTTTAGGCATCGATCAAGTGAGGATATAGCTCACTCACTTGTTTAACTTATATCCATCGTGCTTTGATTGGTTTTGAACCTTTGAGCCCTATTCTCAGGTACTCAACATCCACTCCACCCATAATTCTCACCTTTTGTCTAGAACTGTATCTTCCTGTAACTCATTGAGATATTCAGGCAACAGATCCTCAATAGAAGGCAACTGACTTTGCTCTTCAGGATCTTCAATCAATGAAGGTTCATACAATCTCAAGTTTTATGCATTAACGACTGAATAGATCTGCATATAAGCTGACAAATCAAGGCGAAAATAATTTTCACCAATTTTATCAAGTATCTTGAAAGGTCCATACCTTATTGGTTTTAGCTTCTTACCTTCACCTTGCATTCTGTCTTTGCTGATGTATAGCCAGACTTGATCACCAACTTGGAAACTATGCTCAACTCGATGCTTGTCATGTCTTGCCTTGTACTTGGCTTGACTTCTTTCCAGCTGTTCCTGTACTGCCTGGTGAATTTCTTGGATTTGTTCAATGAACTTGGTTGCTTTGTCCACATCACTGTGTCCATCAAATACTATGTCTTTACCAAAGACAAAATCCAAGGGAGACTTTGGTATAAAACCAAAACAAGTCTCGAAAGGAGATCTTTGAGTAGAAGAGTGCTTGGAATGGTTGTAAGCATGTTGCACATAGCACAAATGCTCATCCCAAAGCTTGGGATGCTTGCTGCAATAGCCTCTGAGAAACTGGATCATTGTCCTGTTGACCACCTCTGTCTGACCATCTATTTGTGGATGAAATGTTGTGCTCTTCTTCAACCTGGTGTCCATCAACTCCCATAGATTTGACCAAAACTTCCCACGAAATCGAGAATCTTAATCAGATACAATAGAAGTGGATAACCCAAAATGAACCCATACATTCTGAAAGAACAACTTTGCTGTTTGTTCAGCTGTAACCTTCTTGTTACAAGGTATCAAAATACACATTTTACTGAACCTATCCACAACAACATACAAATAATCATGAAATTTTCAAGATTTTGGCAATCCCCCAACAAAGTCCATGGAAACACTTTCCCAAGGACGAGAAGGAATTGGAAGTGGAGTGTACAAGCCTAATTTTCTATTACTTGGTTTGCTTGTAGCACACATAGTACACCCTTTGATATATCTAGAAACCGTCTCATGCATTCTTAGCCAATAATAGAACCTTTGCAATTGTGCAACTATTTTACTTACACCAAAATGACCTGATGTTAGAGAAGTATGTGCTTCTCGAATCATGTTAACTCTTTCAGTTTGTCGAATGCATAACTTTCCCAAATGATATAAGAGTTGGTCCTTTACATAATAATCCAATTCTTCTACTTGTTTTCCATGACTTAAAGTTGTATATACATTTTTAAAATCTACATCTTGAGCATATTGTTCAATGTAACTTTCATGCATTACTGAGTTATGCTTAAGTATAGTAGATGCATTTATGATTGGTCTTGACAACCTATCTGCAACCTTATTGTGTATGCCCTTCTTATATCTAATGACAAGATGAAATTGCTGTAGAAAACCCATCCACATATAATGTCTTGATTGCTACAATTTAGTTTGTGAGTGCAAATATTGAAGTGGTTGATGATTTGTATGTATGATTGTTTCCCTACCCATTAGGTAATGTTTCAACTTTTTCACACTTTGTACTAATGCATACAATTCTTTATCATATGTGTGATAATTAACTACTACAGAAGTAATTGTCTCAGAATGATAACATATGGGTTTACCGTGTTGCATCAACACTACTCCCATGGCATAGTCATTGGCATCTGTCTCAATCTCAAATGGATGTTAAAGATCTGGCAGTGCTAGTACTGGTGCTGTACTAATTTTTTCTTTTAAGGTGTCGAATGCTTTCTGCTGTTTGCCTCCCCATTTAAACACCTGTTTTAATCCTGTTAAAGCATGTAATGGAGCTGCAATCAATGAAAAGTTAGAAATAAACTTCCTTCAGTATTTTGCTGCCCATAGGAAACTTCTAACCTCTGTAGCAGATTTGGGTTTAGGCCAGTTCACAACGACTTCAACCTTAGAGGATATATCTTCAATTCACCACCCCCTACAATAAGACCCAAATAATTTAAAGATGTTTTTCCAAACTCACATTTTGACAGTTTTACATAGAGATTTTCTCTTTTCAAAAAATTTAAAGTCTAGTTTACATGCTAGTACAAGAGATAAGGGGGTTGTAGCTCCCTTCCAGGAGAAGCTAGAGAATGAGAGAAGGCTGTAGCCTTCTGTAGGTAGAAGCCTGCATACTGGTATAAGTATGCACCAGTACAAAAATTTTAAAAAGAAGTTTCTTATTATTAAAAAGAAGATAGAGACGATTGCACCAGGTGGTTTCCACCCACAATGGGTTTCCACCTCTTATCTTGTGTTCTTGTGTGTGATTGTCTGTTTTGTTTTACTGCACCTGGTTACTGTTTATATGGTTCTTATGCACTGATTAAAGATCAACATATGATGAATTAACTGAATCTTAAGTTTGCAGTATATACGCTAGTTTCTTTAATCACAGTTGCATATACACGCGTGTTCCACTAACTAAAGTAGCATATATAAATCTGATTATGGAAATGAAAAATTATTGACTTATTAATATTGATTCACCCCCCCTCTCAGTATTATTTCCAACAAGACCTTTTGGTTCTTGAAATAGAACATCATACTCTAAAACAAATTTACCTAAATAAGCTTTTTGTTTAGAATCACAACCTTCAAATGCATTGGATTTTTCAGGATCCTTTGCCTTTACAACCATTAGTAAAAACTGCTTGCTTGAATTCACAATTCTTTTCACCTGTCCCGAGTTTATGAGAGAATAGTTATTTTTGAGTTTATGAGCTCTTACAATATATTCAATTCCATATTTAGTGAGTTGATACTTATTTTCAGCTCTATAGAAATAGCTTTCCTATCATACAAGTATGGAATTCCTAAAACAATACAACATATATCCAATGGAAGTATATCTAACTCAACCTCATCTACAAATGTTGATCCAATAGCAAACCTAAGTTTATATTGTCTCTTTACTTGTAGCTTTGTTTTATCACACACTCAACCTAATGGATATGGCTTCTCATGAGGTTTTTTTTGTAATCCCAACTTCTTTACAATTGTTTCAGAAATCAAGTTTACTTGTGATCCACTATCAAATAAAGTATCAATCTTATTATGCTTGGAAATTACTCTAATACGAAAAATATAATTTCTTTCTCTCTCATTACTTTCATTATTAACAGATTGTGAAAAATTATTGGTGGATGCTTCAGAATCTTTACCTCTAATACCTGTGGCTGTAACTGTTGTTTCATCCCCTGAATATGATCCCAAGTCCTGCTGAATAGCTGCATCATTCTTTCTCTCCTTACCGCCGAAATTCTTGGGTTTCAGTTCTAGATGAAAAGACCATCAGTGTGCCTCATCGTGTCCTTATTTCTTGTAATGAGTGCATGAAGGTTTATCCTTATTTACAATGTTTTCTTTCCTCTCCTTCCATTTCAGTCTCTTCTTTTCCTTGTTCTTGCTTACAGAAGATTTAGATGTTCCCCTAACCTCTGGGTTTACATTCTTACCTCTAGCTTCTAGATGTGTTGCTTGAATTGATACATCATCTAAGCTAGTGGGATTAAACATGAGAATAGTATGCCTTAAATAACTATGAAGATCACCTATATACTTCAATAAAGTCTCAGGTGAGTCTAATGATATTCCTAGAGTTAAATCTCTTTTCCTGAATTCCTGAGTATAACTTTGTACACTCTGACCCTTCAACTGGCAAAGCGTTTGCCAACTCATCATTGCCTGCTGCATGTAAGCTAGAGGATAGAATTGCCTTTTGATAGCAGAAATAAAGTCTTTCCAGGTAGAAAGGATTTTACCATGTTTTTTCAGATCAACTTGTGTCTTGCCTTCCCACCATACTAGTGCAGTTCCTCCAAGTTGAAGGCCTGCCAACTGAATATTTCTCCTTTCTGAATCAATGTTTTGCACCCTGCAATATACATCAATCTATCTTATCCAATTATCTAGCTTCTTTGCATTTAGTTCTCCATCATAAATTGGCAAATCAAACTTCACATCTAATTTAATCAAAGAAGTTTTCTTCTTTTTCTTTTCAGGGCTAGCTTTATGCGAAGACGATGATGAGGATGATGAAGGTGATGGTGGAGGAGGCATTTTTCCTTTTCCTTTGCCTTCTGGAGAGGCCACTAGGAAAGGTTTCTCTGCTCCTTTGTCTGGTTTAGGTGTTGAGGGGCTTTCGCCTCTACCCTTCTTAAATTCCAGACACATCTCTTCCACCATGGCTTGGACTGCCTTAAACCTTTCCATAAATTGAGATTCTGATCCCAATGGAGTTTCTTCTACCATTCTTCTATGAGAATAGACTCTTCCAATCTCTGGGTCAGCCTCAACAAGTTCTCTTTCTCCTAATCTGAGCTTTAATCTAGTTAGTATTCAAATCCAACACAAGCTTGTATAACCTTAACAAAACCTAAAGCTCTGATACAACTTGATCTAAAAATGAGATCTTAAATCAATATAAAGGTATTACAAACTCATGTGCAGGAATGCCTATATTACTTAGTGCAATGGATCGAAAAGTGTGCGAATAATATAGACAATGAGCAGTTAGAAAACATAACATTCACACACATTAACACAACAAAATAATCAAGGAGTTCACCAAACTTCCTGGCTATGTCTCCTGGTCTAGCTTTCAGTGTTGACCTCTATATTATGTATTCAAGAGCAGATTATTACAAGTGTGAGCTCAAAACTGAGTCTCAACACAACAGTGACAAAACAATAGGGATTTACTTGAAATCCTCAAGTCTACAAGAGTACACAGAATCTCCCCTTTGCTCTTTGTCTTCTGCTTTTTCTCTGTCTCAGCAACTGCCCTCCCTGTCTCTACTAGTGAATGGATTTTAAGCTTATCAGTGTTTGTTTTTTCATCTCCCCTTTTGGGCTCTCTGGCTTTCGGCCGCTGTCCGTTCAAATCCATTTTTGAGCGTTAAATAATCATTGTAGAATGCCCTCAGGTATGGTGGCCACCTATTTTTAAATGAAAAGGACCACTAGCGTGGTTGAAATCCCTGGGAATATGTTTCTCTGTTTACACAGAGAAATACACTAAAACATTGAAAAATCCGACAAAACGCATTCTATCAGACTTCAAATAATATCGAATCCGCCCTATAATACTATCGGGTCTGCCTTTGGGTGCTATTGCAAGCCTGTTATGAAACCAGCTCAAGAAAGAGATATAAAAGATAGATCAACACCTTAGAATTCAGCCTCTTCGAGGGGGAAACCTCCTTTTCATTACATAAATGAGCAATTCTTGGATGATACAAATGACAAAACCTCCTTTCTATATATAGGAGTCTAAGGAGTCACAATATAACCCAACCAACCTAACAATAATAATATAAAGCCACAAAAATAACAATAGAGGGATTCTATGGGGCACAATAATAAAAATATGGGGACAATAAGGGCATAACAATATTAATAAGGGATACAATTACAATAGTAATGGGGTAATCACTAGTATTATAGGGACCTATCATGCCCATCTCCTTCAAAAAAAGTGTTGTCCTCAACGCTTGAGTAGTTCTGGATGGTTTTGTATAAAATTCTCATCCTCCCATGTGGAACCTTTAGCGGATAAGTTCTTCCACTTGATGAGATACTCCGAGATTGATCAATTTCGTAGCTGTCGAGTTCTTGTTTCTGTGACTGCTTCCGGTTCCAATATAATTTTTCCTTCCTTGTCAAGTTTTGGCAATATTGTTTGAACTGGGAGCTTGTCGCCTATAACCTTCTTTAAACATGAAACATGGAAAACTGGGTGCACTCGAGACGCTGCAGGAAGCTCCAATTTGTATGCCATAGTACCAATCTTTTGCAACACCTTGTACGGACCATAATACTTTGGTGGTAATTTATTATCCTTCTTAGCTTGCTTGAGGGACATTTGTTTATATGGTTGTATCCATAGGAATACCCAATTGCCTACATCAAAACTTATTTCGCTGCGATGTTGATCTGCCTGTTGTTTCATTCTATTCTATGCCAACACGAAGTTATCCTTTAAGAGTTGGAGGACTTGTTGTTCATGTTCAATGTGATGTTCCACTGCTTGAACCTTAGAATTTTCTCTTAAATATGACGTGATGGATGGTGGCTGATATCCATAAAGTGCCATAAATGGGGTCATTTTTGTTGCTGTATGGAAGGAAGTATTATACCACCATTCAGCCAGAGGCAACCATTTGAACCATTGTGTCTGTTTATCACATATAAAGCAACGAAGATATCCTTCCAAACATTTTTTTACTATCTCAGTTTTCCCATCAGATTGAGGATGATAAGATGAGCTATGAGCTAACTGAGTACCAAGACAAGAAAATAATTCTGTCCAAAAATTTTCGGTGAAAATGGGATCTCTATCACTTACAATAATCTTTGGGTTTCCATGTAGCTTTTGAATTGTTTCCATAAATGCAGTAGAAATTGTACTGGCTTTCAATGGATGTGATAATGCACAAAAGTGTGCATACTTGGTAAGTCTGTCAACTACCACCATGATGAAACTCTTTCCCTCAGACTTGGGTAAACTTGTGATAAAATCCATTGAAACCTCCTCCCAACGTTGGCTTGGAATGGATAAAGGTTGTAATAGACCCGAGGTCTTAATTGTTTCAACTTTATTTTGTTGGCAAACCAAACATTCCACCACAAACTTTTGAATATCTGATTTAAGGCCATCCCAAAAAAATTCCTTCTTAATCCTGTGGTAAGTTTTTAAAAATCCCGAGTGCCCTCCTAAGGGAGAAGTGTGCAATTCCATAAGAATCTTTTGTTTGAGTTGCGAATTCTTACAGAGGTATAAGCGATCTTTGTACCATAACGAATCATTTTGCCAGCTAAATGTATCAGATGTACTGGAATCTTGTTGTAACTTTTGAATAAGTGCCTACACTTCTTCATCATTCTTCCACTCCTCCCTTGCTTCATTTATTCAATCTGGCTGGATAATAGAAATGGTGCACAACAACGCTTCCACATCCTCATCCTTTCTTGAGAGTGCATCTGCCACCACATTTTGCTTCCCTTTTTTGTAGATGATTTCAAAGTCTTAACCCAACATCTTTGTGACGCAATTTTGTTTCTCTTCAGAGGATAATCTTTGTTCTAAAAAGTATTTAAGGTTATCATGATCCATTTTTACCTTGAAGTGTCTTCCCATTAGGTAGGGTCGCCATTTCTTAAGTGCATGTAGTACTGCCAACATTTCCTTCTCATAAATAGCTTTGTGTATAAACTTTCCCTTGATTGGACGGCTTTCAAAAGCAAATGTGTCTTTCATCTTGCATTAAAACAACACCAATTCCATTTCATGAAGCATCACATTCCACAATAAAGGTTTTTGTGAAGTCTGGTGTAGCTAAGACCGGTGTTTGGCACATTGCCTCTTTAAGATGTTCGAAGGCCTTTGTTGCTTTTGGAGTCCATGAAAATGCATCTTTCTTCAATAATGTTGTTAGAGGTGCTTCTATTCTCCCATAATTCTTAACAAACTTGCGATAATACCCTGTCAACCCGAGAAATCCTCGCAGATGCTTTATGGATGTGGGGATTTTCCATTCCTTAATGGCTTTAATTTTTCTAGGGTCTACGTTAACTCCTTCATAAGATACAATATGACCCAGATATTCCACCTCTTGCACTCCAAAGAAACATTTGGAACTTTTTGCATATAATTGTTTCTCCTCCAATAGTTGTAGCACCCTGTCAACATGTTCAACATGATCCTTCCAAGACTTGCTGTAGATTAGTATATCATCAAAAAATACTAACAAAATTTTTCTAAGGAAGGGTTTGAAAGTGGGATTCATCAAACCTTGAAATGTAGAAGGTGCATTGGTAAGGCCAAAAGGCATGACCAAAAATTCATAATGACCCTCATGAGTTCTAAATGCTGTTTTTGGAATGTCTTTAGTCTTCATTCTAATTTGATGATATCCTGAACGAAGATCCAACTTGGTGAAGTAAATTGATCCATGCAATTCATCCAATAATCCATCAATGACAGAAATGGGAAACTTATCTTTAATAGTGAGCTTGTTGAGCTCCTTATAATCTGGACACATGCGCCATGATCCATCCTTCTTGTGCACCAATACTACTGGAGTAGAGAAAGAACTTTGATTAGGTTGAATTATACCAGCCTCTAGCATTTCTGCAACCATACGTTCAATTTCACTCTTTTGGGCATAGGGATATCTGTACGGCCTGATGTTTGGAGGAACACTTCCTGGAATCAGATGAATAGCATGATCATGATCACAAATAGGTGGGAGATCTTTGGGAGTCTCAAATACCTTGGAATGATTGTCCAAGACTTTTTGGAGATCTGGAGAAATAGATGATTCTGATGTGGAAACATCTAGCGAACATAATTGTGCAATTACACCTCTTTGTTCCTTTTTTAGAAGCTTTGTCATACCGTTAGAGCTGATTATCTTTCCCGGTTTCCCTGCAATACCCCTTAATTCAACTTCCTTTCCTTCCGCAGAAAATTTCATGAAAATTTCTTGAAAATTAAAAGCTATTGTACCCAAGGATTGTAGCCATGTTGAAGCCCCGAAAATCGGGTCGACAACAAGGGGGATACCCACCCGGTCTGGACCTTGGTTGGCAGCTCCTTATCCGTTTGGTATAGTGGGTCCGACTGGGGATAATGGGACCAATTTCCCAATCTAAGGGTGTATGTGTGTGTGCAGAGTTGGATGTTGCTGATCTAAGAATACTTAAAGCTAATTTAATTCAAACTTTTAAACTAACTCTATGCTATTGTAATCTAATGAGAAACAACACATCTAATCCATGCTAACCCGGGGTGTATTTCTTCTACTATGTGATCTAAAGAGATTTCAAACAATAACTGGTAATAAAGATCATTCAGCTATCATAAGAATAGAAATCAATTAAGATAAACCACTTTGCATAAAAAGTTAGGCAAAACAGTTGTGAACAACATATCACATAATAAGTTATTCATATATCAGACATAAATAAATGGCTCCACCGTACAGAAGTGCTAAATGGTAACTCATACATTCATGCAGTAACATATAAACAACTGAAAACTGTATATCACTTTAAGAATATAAGCAGAAATGGCCAAGAGATAAAAGTACCATTTATGACTAATCCTACTCATAAGCTTCAAGCAAAAAACGATTTATCTCTACTTGTTTTAACATCTACTAAGAGTACAAAAGTGCAACATCAGTAGCAGACATCAAATGAAAACATTAATAAATCTCGATCCATCCATTCATCAAAACCTCCTCTGAGGGTGCAGAAGTGCATGTTCCGAGGACAAGTTTTTGACAAATTTCTGGACCCTTCTCCAAATGCATGAGAAGGGTTAAAATACTACTTCCTAATTCTAATAATAGTGTATTTACAAAATTTAGGATGCGGTTTTCAAATGACGCCCTTTTTCTAATCTAATTTTAAAGAAAAAACAACATTCTAAAATAAGGCTACTTCTGAATTTGGTCTTTAAAGCTGCAAGTGTTCATCATGGGCTTGAGGAGAGTCGGCTGGCTGACTTTTGCGCTGAGCTGGGCTACGAAAACAGAATCTATGAGAGCTGGCACTACTTTTTCGGCCGCGTTTATGATGCATTTCACAGTCATCCATTGACTGTGCGGCTTGAACAAGTATGCCTAGTAACACTCCCAATTTAACCTGTTTAATGCTTGGATCGCTTTTCCCTTTTCCTGCGCCTTCTGCTTCCATTCTGCTTCCAGTCGTAGTTTATTTGGTAGGTACCCCGGGGTGGTCTCTTCGATTAAATTGGCCCTGTGTAAATTCTCATTTACACAGTCGATAAGAATGCTTGCTTGCGTGGCCGCTGTCTCCGCTGCTTGTTCCGCCTGCCTGATTTGATCCTCCAATTTATTAAAGAGAAATTCTTTATGATTCTCGTTTATTCTGGGTGCACTTGCTCTTTTCCCTTCATCTTCATCCTACCAAGCTAAGTATTCCGTCACTCGTCTGTCACTCTGATCATAGTCACTCCGATCATAGTCACTCCGCAATTCTACCACTTGATTGGTGATTTTATCGCTCAGCTCGCAATAGTGACTCCACTGTGATATCTTACGTCCCAACTCTTCCTGTTGCTGCAGTAGTTGCTCATTTAAGCCAATAGATTCTGAAATAAATTCCGCAAGATTAGGCTCATCTTTATGCATTTCTTGTAAAATTTGCAATTGTTTTCCTTTCTCGTCTAGACTTCTTTGATAGCCTATCTGCATCTGCTGAAAGTCTTCCTGCAACTTCTCGAGCTGTTTGGAAGCTTCAATATTAGCATTGGCTTGTTGCAATTGTCGTTGTAGTAGCTGTATTTGATCTTCTTGTTCTTTCAACAATTGTTGAACTTCCGATGCCTTGTCAATAGTTGCAGAAGCATATGCTCCTGCGATCTGAGACAACTTAGTGAGATTTTCAGTTGGGTTATTGTTGGGGTCTTTCCATAAGACGTCCAAATGTTCAGCATCTTGTGACAGTGTATTTTCTAGTTTTCTTTTCTTCCTCTATCTCCTTACAACTGCTTTATGTTGGGGACTATAGAATATGTCCAGTGGGGGAATTTCTTCTACATTAAGTAGAAGCTCAGAAGGTGGAGCGATAGGAATGTGCTCCGTTTCTGTGACACTGTTGACTATGGTCGAAACCACTACTTGCGCTACCTGTGTATTGTTCACAGGTGTTCTTGGGGCTTGCCCTTCAAGATTGATCAGCTCATTGAAGGTTTCCCATTCTTTGTCCAGTTCTGTTGTGACGGGTGGCGCTTCAGTGACAAGAGGGGGAACATCTCTTGGCGGGGAGGCGATAACCTGCTGTTGCGACATTGCACTTGACTAAGCCATATCCTTAGTTGTTTCTTCGTTCTTTCCTTGGTCGCTTCCAGATCCTTTAGAATGTTCAGGCACTCCTTGCGCAGTGTTAGATTTAGATCTGGAAGTGATAGAGTTTCCACTGAGGCTAACGCTTGGAGTTGGTTCTCTGGCAGGCAGTCGCAGCTTCTCTAGAGGAACACTGGCCAACCTTCTTTCCCTGTATAACATGAATCTTTGGAGGTCATCTGGAGACAAATTTGACTGAGCTTCCCGCAAAATTTCCTGGAGTGAGCTTTTACTCTGAAATAAATCCTCGAACAAATATTTCTTTCCAACGAATACTTTTATTTTGACGTTCATTGTGAAATCTTGGGCAACTTCATTTGGGTCAAATGGCCTTGCTGGGAATTTAAATAATTGTAGACATGTCACATTCTCCACTTCGGTGAAAGCGTGTCCTACATCGAAAAATGAAAAGGCCCCACAAGCTACAGGAAACTGAGGCCATATGGCCTTCTTTTTGTCTTTTAGGTCTTTGGTTAGGGCACCTTCTGAACAGGTTTGATATGCAATTTCTCGAGCCAAAAGTTTATCGGGGATATATAGAGGTAGGACATGAGGAGGTACAGTGCTTCCAAACACTCTAATATAGGTGAACCATTCTTCCCCGAACCATCTTGCGATGGGGATGATATCTATCTGTGCCTCGGGTGAGCACCTCGGGGGGTCTTCATCATACATCATTCTATACAAGGGTAAGATAAGCCCGTGACAAATCTGGTAGAAGTGTGGGACGAACTGAGAATCCCATAACATCTTATGATAAACATGGATAGGTAATGGGTCCTGGGTAGTCCATTTCCAACCCATAGTGGGAAATTTAGACACATAACAAATAGAATCCATAACATATGCGGACAGATAAAAAGGAGGATAGATCCTTTGAGACGAGGATCTTTTAGACCGGTAATTGATAATAGCCGTGTATAGCTTATCAGAAAAGATCTTGGCCCAATCCATAATATCAGCATTTGTGGTAGCATCTATTAATGGTAGCCATTCAGACGAAAACTTAATGATATCCGGCATCCCAAATAATCTACAAAGCATGGCCGCAGCAAAACCATACGGAGAGGTGAGGGAACCAATGCTGTACATACCGTTTTTGTCTTTTTTGAGCGACTCCTCTTTTTTGGACCAATCTTTGGTGGTCTCTGCTAGGTTTGGGTTCTCTGCCACAAATTTCTTAACGAATTGTGCATTGTAAGTTGCCTGCGGTTCAGGAAGATGATACATAAGCTTTAAATCTTGTGCAGCGAATGATCCGATGAGCCCATGTCCTTGAATCTTGAATTGTCTGTTGTTCATCTCTGCATTGTCAATTATCCACTTGATCATATCCATATATGGTAGAATTTTGGGCCTTGCTGCTATCCGGTGAAGAAATGAACATGCTAGCTCCTCTAAGGACGCCTCGGAAGAGCGTTGTGAGCCCGCGACAGCAGCAACCTTCATTATTCTGGGATTCTCTTCTTCGAGAAGTTTGTACATGCTTTCCCATGTCAATATCCCCGCGTCTCTGTTACAGGCTGTGTCTGTATACAAAGGCGCCATCTCCTTCGTATTTTCGTTCGCCTCAGAGCCTTGAGCTTTATTTTTCTTTCCTATTTCTTCCTGCGTTTGGCTTTGAATCGTCTTTAGTTCTTCGTTCCTGCAGCTTACGAGTGAAATGGAAATGACTGATCAAGAAAGGTGATGGGAGAGTTTTAAATGCAATAGATATATCAAATATGCCACCTTACGTGAAGTAATTCTTTACAAAAGCACGCATCTTCATTTCATTTAATAACTGACAGCTAATTCCTTTACTATCATTAAAAGCACATGATCTTGAGTCAGATTATGGTAAGTGGCTTTTCTTTGAATAGCATGCCCGAAGGATTCGTGATGAAGTGATTTATGATTTTCTTACATAACATCGCAGATCGCGCCATCTCAAATCGCACCATCGCAGATCGCGCAAACATACGAATATAATATCGCAGCGATCGCAACATCGCAGGTCGCAAAAGTTTAATGTTTGCCGAATCTTGTCAGCTCATTTCTGCGATATGCGATCTTGCGATCTGTGTTATTGCAGATCGGTAAATCTTGAAGTTTTTTCCTTATGAGTATTACTTTATTGCGATGCGATATTATGCTTAACACGAGAGTATTACGCATACCGATATTATAGAGAAATGGAGGCATTTCCTATCTCTTTTGCAACGCGGCTTTAAAGATATTTCCCTTATCATAGACTTAGGTTAAAAAAAATTCAAAAGACCTTTCTAAGCTTACAATGGTAACCTTATTTTGAAGAAAGGAAACTCTTGCTTTTTTTATAAAATTTAACTAAGGGTCCCCATTCATTTAGTATTTTGGACAACACTTAAATGAACAAGGGGGGGTATTTCTGGCCACAACAAGCCATTGGACTCCTAGTACAACATCAACACCTCCCATTGGAATGGAAAGCATTGGGCTAGTCAATACATATTCTCCCATGGATAGCTTGATATTATGGCACTTTCTAGAGAAATTTATTGCTCCTCCATTTTCAATCATTACTTGACACTCTAGTGCTGGATATAGGAAGCAATTCAACTCCTTTGCTACCTTACAATGAATAAATTGTGGGTACTTCCTGAGTCAATCAACACTATTACCTTTTTCTTCTTGATTTGTCCTTCTATCTTGATGGTTTGAGGAGTGGTAATTCCAGCCAATGCATTACAAGATATGGTTGGATTCATTTCTTCTTTATCTAGGCTTTGTTCCTGGAGTATATCCTCTTCCTTTGACCTTTCTTGCTCCTTTTCTTCTTCCTCTTCACAATTTATGTAGAATAATTTCTTCTCAGCACACTTATGACCTATAGTGTATTTTCTATCACAACTGTAACAAAGCTCTTTTGCTCTTTTTTCTTCCAATTGTTGTGGTGTCAACCTTATATGTTGTGGAAGGCTAGGGGTAACAACACTTCCATCTTTATAGTTGTGACTGGTATGCTTCCCGGTTGCCATAATTTTGCTTTCCATTTTTCTTGCTAACCTGAATGCCTTCTTTAATGAATCATGTTCCCAAAGGCGAACATCATGTTGGATATTATCCTTTAAAGTCCCTATGAACACATCAATCCTATTCTCATACGGAATATTTTTTACCCTTATTTTCAATTTTTGGAACTCCTCAATGTGCTCCATTATTGAACCCTTTTGTTTGAGACTTATCAATTGGTTAAAAAAAGTGTTACTTTTTGTATCCTCATAATGCGCTGTCAATTCTTTCGTAAAAATTGCCCAAGTGATAATTTTTTTATGAGAGCAAAGCCATTGATACCATAAAAACTGATTTGGTTCCAAATATAAAGTTGCAATACATACCTTTTGTGTGTTTTGCACATTATTGAGATCGAAAAATTGCTCCATCTCTAATATCCATGTTGCGGGATCCTTGCCATCAAACTTCCTCATATCGATTTTTGGAATATGGTGGGTCTTCAATCCAACATTAGAGTCTATGGAATCATGATTAAAATTTCTATTGTTCTCATCATGAGTTTCCTTTACTACCCTTTCACCATTAGTGACCATTTCTTGTAGCAACTTGTTCATATTTATCTTCAATTCTTCCATGTCTGTCTTCAAATCGTCCATCTTAGCTTCCATGTCATTCATCTTAGCTTCTACGTATTTCTTTAAACAATCCATCTTAGCTTCTATGCCTTTGTTTAAACCATCCATCTTAGCTTCTACATCTTTCTTTAAACCATCCATCTTTGATTCTGTTCCTTTTGTGAAAGTGACACTTGTTCCACAGGGTCTCGTAATTTTGATATATCATGTTGCATTTCTTCCTCTTCTTCATGAGTCATGCTAGAGCTTTCAGGTTGCCTATTAGGTGTTTTCATTTTCTTTCCTCGGGGCATCAATTACTGATAATAATGCTTTACTAAGCCCTTTGAATTCCTTTAAACTAATTTTTCAAACCAAGCTTATGCAAAAATTAAAAAAAAACTACACACCTTTTTTCACTTTGTAGGAGCCTGATATTGAATCTGATGTATCTCTGCAATTTCGAATCATCCAGTTCTAAAATTGCGACCTGTAGTAGCCCTCTGCATCCTCTTTCCAATGCCACCAGTCTTATCCAAATTGGATTCTCTAAGAAAGAGTTATGCACAATCTCCCACAATGACCTTATTATAGACTAGTTCAGTAGAGCAAACTTGTACAACGTGCCACGAGTCACTGTTTCGACTTTTGGCTCTAAAAATAATATAAAGAAACTGCATTCCGTCCTCTTTCTATACCTTCTTACGAAATATCAATCCAATGCTCAGAAAGAAAGTTATGACGATCTTCCCCAGGTCACCTGTTTGGAATGTAATTAAGGAGTTTGCAAAAAGACCAACTTCCTCAGATCATATCTCCGCAAATATAGCACGAAAATCTCTGAAATTCAGACCTGAGATTCAGCGTGATTTCTTCTCAAATGGGTTTTTTTTCTTAGCTTCTGAAACGTCGCAAATGCCACGATGACCTGTTTGGAGCAACGAAACCCTAGAATCCAAAGCTCTGATACCAAACGTTATGAAACCAGCTCAAGAAAAAAATAGAAAAGATAGATCAACGCCTTAGAATTTAGCCTCTTCGAGGGGGAAACCTCCTTTACATTACATAAATGAGCAATTCTTGGATGATACAAATGACAAAACCTCCTTTGTATATATAGGAGTCTAAGGAGTCACAATATAACCCATCCGACTTAACAATAATAATATAAAGCCACAAAAATAACAATAGAGGGATTCTATGGGGCATAGTAATAAAAATTTGGGTACAATAGGGGCACAACAATATTAATAAGGGATACAATTACAATAGTAATGGGGTAATCACTAGTATTATAGGGACCTATCAAAGCCCACCGTTGATCTGCGTGATCTTCGATCCAATGGTTGATATCCATTTCGGGTGGCTTATGTGCATGGAGATTACCTGCCCGAAAAGGTAGTTTTCTCTCTCCTGCAACAAGCCACGTGTCGGCCAGTGGATGGGTTCAGGCGGAGCCTGTCCAATACCACTTACCACCTAAGGCCCACCCGAAATCCTGCTTACCACAGAACTCAAATAATATAAAGCTGCATTCATAAACCTTTTGAGTTCGGTTTTATCGCTTTAGGCACATTTTCTTTGTATTTCAATTTTTTAACGGAAATGCATAAATACACAGAAAAACCCGAAAAATCCCTTTTTATCAGAACTCAAAATTTATCAAGCCGCATTTATAAATCTCGTCGGGTCCGGTTATCGCAAATCGCATGTTTGTATTAGCCCCGCTCCTTTGTATCCCTGCAAAGTGATATATCGCAATCGCATATTGCATGGTCTTCGGGCCTCTGATAAGTCTTCCCTTGTGTTTTAGCGATGCAATATTGTGAGTTAATCTAGACCGTTGATCTGTGCGCTTCATCAATGGTCCTTGTTAAATCGTGCTGATCGCTCTCATGATTTCCATAGGGATGCCTTCGATGTACTCCGCTGACTTCTCCTGATTTGATCTGGACTGTTGATTGGTCTGATTCGACGACTCCTGTGCATCTTGTTTGAACCTTCGCTTTACTCTGTTTTTTGCCATTTCTTAATGTTTTTCCCATGTGATAGTGTTTCCGATAGTTATGTATGTGAAGAATTAGAGGTTTTTAGGATCCATTTTGGATTAGCTAGCACCTTGTGGACCTACATAGGAAACTGTGAAAAATGGCTAGGAAGGGGGATGACATAACCAAAATTAGGGTTTCCCAAGTAGTGCCATTCATAAAGCTAATAGCCAATAAAGGAGATTCCATGAGACTAGGATTCAGGATTAACCCCCTCAGGTAAGGTAAGGGAACAAGAGTATAGTCAAAGCCCCTCCTTCCAACCAGTCTCCTAGTAATACATGCGCAAGTGTTCCCAAGAAAAACACACATAAACACCCAATTACATAATGAAAAATCATTCCTTTGGTATTAGATGGCCCACCTTAAAACATACGATCATGATAGATGAACAAAGGTACAAAATGGTTGGCTTAGGTGGTAGAGAAAAGTAGCACATCAAAGCTATTAGGTGGTTGAAAAGGGGATGCTGGATGTCAAATTAAGACAATCTAGGAGAAAATTTCTCCTATGGGATCACCCACTCGTGTTGGATAACATCTGGCTCCAACTGGGACATGAGATCTCAATAGAGTGCAAGAACCATATACTCGAACAAGGAGGTCATGAGAGCACCAACAATCCTCTGGGACCGCAGACATGTTACCTACACTTCACAGATAAGAAAACAAAGGAAGCATGTGTCCTCAACGTACTTTGATCACCCATGTTTTCATCTAATAATAAAACCAAATAGGAAACAAAATTTACTCTAAATGCAAATATAATATAAATACATCTAATCTAGCATGAGAAAATACTATGATGATGTTAGCTATGCAAAATCAATATGGAATGCATCCTACTCTACCATGCATATAATAAACAAGGTCAAGTATTAAGGAAAGGGGTGATGCAGTTAACTTTGATCGTGTCTGGCCAGAGTTTGTCATCAAGTCTAGTAATATAGTAATATCCCTCACCAACCTTACAGTGAATCTTGATGAGCACTCGATTTTTGTCTACCAACACTACATCCCCAATTTAGAATTCCTTACTAGCCTTCTACACCCACTTCTTATTTTTCTTATGGTTGTTTGGATGAAGCCTTTTAAGGATGCATATTTCTTGGGAAGGAAGGATGGGAGTAGGAACCTTAGTCTCGGGTAGTTTATTATGATATGGAATAGGACCAAGCTTTAACGCATGAGTTGGATATAAAGGCTCCTTGTAAAGAATGAATGGGGTTCCATCGAATTGTGGGATATTGGCATATGATAAATCCATTTGGAGTTGACCTCCCATAGTAGCACCACATTTCGTAGACAATAACATCCACCACACATCAGGTATATTGATAACTACAACATCCATGAGTAATTATATGTGCTTATTATTGGCTAATGATACCTTGAGATCTTTGATCATGCCTTCACCAATGATAGATCTAGAATCAAAACCACAAACATTCTTATAATTGCAATTAATGCTCATATTGAGCTACTTCATGACCTTTAGTGGCATAATATTTGTAGAAGTCCTAGAATCCAACATGCAATTAGGGAGGAGAAGGTCATTAATGGTTAATGTCAACAAGAATGGTTCATGATCGAAATTAATATTAGTGAGGTGGATGTTTTGCAACATGATAGCTGGGTCATCTTCCTCAAGTCCTAAAATTCTCTTCACTCAACATTTTTGTGATGGGAGTTCACAATCTCCTTTATAGGAACCTACATAGTCATCTATCCTATAACAACCCCCACATCAATGTCTAGCTCAACTTCCTTATCTTTGTCTTTGTGCTTTGGTTCCCATTTGGGAGGATCCTTTTTGGTGTTATCCTTCTTAGGAGGATCTTTCCTTGGGGGTTCCTTAGGAGAGGTATTCTTTCCCCTTGATGCATTAAAACTTGAGGAGGGGTCTTTTTCATTTTTCCTATAATATTGGACCCCTTTGAATATTCCACTATCATAAAAATTCAATATAGGCTCATCCTTCTCACCTTTAAGCTTAACTTCATCAATAAGAGTATGTGTATATGTGCCACCTAAAATAACGTTGAAGGCTTGGGTTTCACCAACTACATTCATTTGCTCACCATCCTCGTCATTTTCACTATCTTTACTAGCACTATCACTTTGATCATCCTTGGAAGATGATTCTTCTTGTCCCACAACATTGGTTGGGGCTAATGTATTGAGGACATGGGGTGGACCTTGATTTCATTCTTCATTAGGTTTCTTGAAAATGGCTTATTATTGTGGACAAACATAGACTTTTGGGCCTTTTCAAGAGTGGTAAACTTATTCATATACAAGTTGTCCCTAGCATTAAGGTTCTCAAATAATTTATAAATTTTCTTAAAGGCCATGACTAGGGTTTCTTCAACTTGATCCTTAAGTTTTCTCTCTTTGGTTTCGACCTTTGCCCTAGGGAGATCGAATATTTCAACTTTAGCAGAATTTAGGTTTTGTTCAACCTCAATGACTATCTCCTTTACTTTCGCAAGAGTCTTAGGTTTCTTATCCTTAAGTTGATATGTCAAATTCCCCCTAACCTTAATGAATTTGTCTAATACTTAAGCTTCAGTAGGTTTAAGGAAATGGGGGATGTGATTGAAAATCCTATCAAATATTTGGATAAATTCCCTAATAGTATCGTTATTTTTCTTTCCTATGTGGTAAAATTTTTCAGGGATATAAGCCCCATCAACATTAGAAGTCCATATTTCCTTAAAAACATCTTTGAATTGGTCAAAGCTACTTATGATGGATGGAGGAAGACTAAGGTACCATTCCCTGACATTCCCTTCAAAGGTTAAAGAAAATAAAATCATCACAAGGTCTTCATCATCAATCTGTTGAGGGAATGTTGCCCAATAGAAATATTCCACATGGATTTCAACACTTTGATCGATAGTCCCTCAAATTTAGAGGTTTGCTGTAAGTCGTCTTTTAGTTTTAGAGGCACTAGATTGGTTTTGATTGGTGTTGGTACTCATATTGGCATTCGTATTATTATCAAATTCCTCAAATTCAGGGGGTAAGTTAGTTCTAATAGGTGATGGAGTTCTCTCCCATCTCTTTGTAGAAACCCTAGTCCTAGAAGGAATGGTGCCTTTGATTTCTTCACGTCCTAGTAAACTAGGGGTATTGACAATAAATGGAGTCATAAGAGGAATGTTTATAATTTCGTTTAAAAATCAATTCATCAATGATTCAAAGGGGGGGGGGGAACCTACTTCCTCCCCAACAATAAGGCCAAAAATGTTGCTGCACAAACTACACTACCCCTTGTGGTATTTATACTTCTTTGACACTTGTTAATGGAATTTCAAGGATGAAATGCAATAATATTCTAAGAACATTCATTAACTCATTATCAAATGAGTAATACATGCAAACATTCCCAACTGGTTCAAGTTCAAGAAAATATTCAACAACTAGAGCACATTAATAACCATGAGACATTATTCCCCGGATTAGACATTAGCAAAATTTAAAAATTCATCAATAAAGAGATCTTATAAGATAGTGAAGAGTATATCCATCCATAATAATACAAATTATAAGCTTAAAAAATGATACAAGATTATCCAAACATGAAAATTCATCTATGAATCACCAGAACTCTCAACAAATTGCAGGTCCAAATTTTCCAATGAAGCTGAAAATCCAAGAGTTGATGAATTGAGAAGAGAGTAGCTCTCTCTATTTATACAAATGTTACAAGTTCAAATTTTGAGTAACAAAGCCCCTCCATATGCCTAATATGTTAAGTAACTCACCCATGGTTACAAGCCAACCACGACAACTTCAAAATTAAATTAAATTCCCTCCCTAGTCCATGCAAGGATGACTTCATGCATGCGTCGAGGCCTAGAGGGGAAGCGTTGAGGCCTCTTGTGCTTGAAATGTGGGAGAGGGGCTCAAAAACCATGATGAAGAGGGTGATATACTCCTTATGCTACAAAACATCTTTAAACCCCTATGATGCAAAACATCTCTAAACCCCTATTTGGGCTTTTTGGGCTCGAAATGGGTCTTATGGGTCTCCAAGTGGCTCAAAATCAAGTCGATGCTCCATCAATGAGGGCTAGAAGATGACACATGCCTAGGAAACGCATAACCTCCTCTGGGCCTTGGATTAACTGCAAAGTGTCAGTTGCAATGTGTAGCCAATTGTGGCAACTTGGCCCAGGTGCATCATCATCTTTGAATAACTAGAGCATGAACAAGAAAATGGTGGTGCTAAAGAAGCCCATAGTGTGGCAATCAATGTTTTGCATGAATGGAGGCCCATGGCTCTCAATGACCACCCTACAAATTCCAATATGATCCTCCATAGGGCTTGGATCGTGTATAGGGAGGCCAAGTTCAAGTTGAAAACCCACCTACAATCCTGTATAAGATCCGACGCAACTCCTCACCTTCAAATACAATGATTCCTTAGTGCAATTGAGTGAGTAAGCTGCTAATCAAGGGCAGAAATGGACACTTCATAGTGAGTTTTCCTTCCTAATTTTGGGTTTTGAAGATGTATTAGTGTTACCTTCTTGGATAGGAGTGGTTATTGGAGAATCATATTAGGTGCTTTCAACCTCTGAGTGAATGAAACATCCATGGTACATCCTTCAAGTGGCAGGTGTCATGTGAAATAATGATGAAATGGAGTGGGGACAAGTTGAAGGATCCAAGCCACATGCCATGGTACAAGGGTGGTGTTAATGAGGAAAGCCCACACCTAGTATATGAATGTAGGATGGAGAGATTGTGGTAAATGAGTTACCCCAACCTTCTTCATTTTCCTTTTAACTTTTATTGAGTTTTCTTCATTTTACTACTTGGGGCTCAAGGGGATGAGAGCATGATGTGTAAGATATAATAGTGACTACCCCCTTAAGGTGGGGTAGTTTAGGGCCCACTAGGGGTTGAGACATTCATGGGTTACTTAATGATGCAGGGGGCACTCATAGGGGACCTATGAACTAGGGTGATGGCCATAATGATAGGGCGTAGATCTCATGTTTGAATTTTTCCCATATGCTAAATTTTATTGTCCTGGCCATATTTTGCATTTTGTGGTACATTTCCTATTGTATGTGGCCATATTATCCTTTTATCCCATTTTTTAGCTGAATCAACCTCCAGGGCATCATTCTAGGTACAACCCAAGGTGTGGACAAGGAAAAAGGGATGCTTGCACATTATGGACCCAATAGAAAAATGTGGACCTAAATAGGAAAGTGTGAAAAAGAGCTTGTAATGAGCAGAAGGGAGTGAGATATATGGTATCAGGAAGCAGGAACACGCAACCAAAATCAGGGTTTCCAAAGTAGTGCCATTCCTAAAGATGATAGCCATAAAGGAGATCCCACGAGACTAGGATTTGAGATTAACCCCCCCAGTTAATGTAAGGGAACAAGAGTATAGTCAAAACCATTCCTTCTCCAAGTCTCTCAGTAATCCATGCCCAAGTGCGCCCATGAAAAACAAGCATAAACACCCAATTACATAATGAAAAATCATATTTTTTGGATTGGATGACCTGCCTTCAAACATATGATCATGACATGTGAGAGAGGGTACACAATGGCTGGCTAAAGTGGCAAAGAAAAGTAGCACATCAAACCTATTAGGTCACTGGCAAGGGGCTGCTAGTTGTCGACTAAAGACAATCTAGGAGAAAATTTATCTTATGGGGTTACCCACTATTGGTGAGTAACATGCCCCACATCTCTCTTTCTTGCTCAATTCCCTCAATGATTGTCTTGAAGGTGGACGACTTTATAGGTCGGCCTCTTCTTGCTTGGTTTAATGAATTAAGGCTTGATTTATTTACGTTCATGCTTGACCTTGGTACTTAGGCTTGAAAAATCATTTCTCTTCCATGTATGCACCTCCACATCATTTTAAGTACTTGTCACATCATCAATTTACCCCCATGACTGTCATAATTAAAGTTGGCTCTCCTTTGAAGAAGAAATAAGGCTTGAAATAACACTTTGAGGAAGGAATTTTGGATGCATTGGCTTGGAGATGACTTGGCTTACCTTGAGAGTGAAAGGAACATCTTTTCCTTGTAGTAGGAAACATGAAAGGTTCCTTGGGGAGTGCGAATTCATCATGAATTGTGAGATTTTCATGTCAAATAACCATAGCCAAAGGTGTGCATACATAAGATAACATCACAGTTCATGTGAAGAATAAAATTAGGTGCACTAAACATGGGTGTTTACACCCTTACATAGTGAGAGCACCTTTAGATAAATAACATAAGTGAATAATAAAAAAATCACGTAAAAAATGTGTCTAAGTAGATCCATTCCAAGATGCTCGCATACCTACCTAGGGAAAATGCTTGACATGGTAGGGAGTTACCCTCACCAAGGGATATTAAGCTATAAAGGCAATAAAACCAAGCACCTTGAGAATGGGAACTAAAAGGATTAGCAATGACTGATCCACATGGGAAACCTAGGATACATCAAAACCAACACCCGTACACTTTGTCCCACATGGCCTTTACAAGGAAATAAACTGCACATATTTGAGCTTATAATGATGTTGTCTTTGGAAAAAAATTGTAGTGTACATTGTATAGGATTTACGGCTTAATAGGACCCACATGTAAGAGGCATATTGAAGTGATCTTGGTAACAAAATTAAGATACTATCACATAAACATTGGACTTTCACTCTTAAGTCAACTTCCATATTGGTAAATATTTTAGTGCCCTATATTTCATAACCATGAATTGCAATTGTTGTCAATGTGAGATTTTCACACAATTACTTTTAGTTGTTTACATATAACTAAAACTTTTATGAAAGGGTAGTCACTTGTAATTACATAAGTGACTAACTAACGACCCCTTTAAAACATGTTTCCAAGTATATTTATCTAAAAAATGCTTGCATTTTTACCCGAGACATAAGTTCTCGAGATGGTAGGATTTATTCCTAGTAAGGTATAATAGATCATAAAGGCAATAAAAACAAGCACCTTGAGAATGAAGACTAAAAGGACTGACAATGATTGATTCACATGGGGGATCTAACATGTTGAAAAGTGTAACTAGGTTCGGTCTTCATAATGACATGTGTAATTGTGATTTTATGTAACTGATATAAAGAAGAAAAATAAAATTATTTTTGTAATGCTTGTCTCATGGTTTTCATGAGCAAGGAATTTTATTTTTAGTGATGACTCTCATTGTGAGCCTTTAGGATTTGTCATCTAGTTATAAAAGTCATTTTGAGTCTATGTCATGTATGAAGGACCCTTCTTGGGATTGTTACATGTAACACTCTCCTCCCACATCTACCCAAGTAACCGACCAACCGGGGTAAACATGTGACGAGAGGATGTTATGATTAGATTCAACTTCCTAGGCGATCTTAAGGAAATTAATTGATGGAAACAACTCATAAAAAACTTCCACATCAGCTATAGGACCCCTAAGAACCATCCCAACACTTCTGGTAACCAACCCCTGGGTCCCACTAAGGTTTTAGACCTCTTTACCTCTGGACGCTCCCATGTTATGGGCCTGACAAGGTCTATGAAGCTTTGGATGCTCTCATGAAAAGGCATGCCAACGTCCAGGGATTATTTTTCTCAGTGCTGTGCCAACGTCCCCAGGATTTGAGCCACTTTTTTAGGCCTAGATCCCAATTCACTGCCTAGAATTGAATGACACCTTCAAAATAGAAAGATAACAATGAAACAATGATGCAATTTCAAATACTTGAACAAGCCCTTGACTGGACCCCTACTAGCCATGACAAGAATTTCGTCAAACATATCACGAATATGTAATCTACATGTGTAAATAACAAATCTAAGCATAGGGGTGTCATACTCATCTGACAATCACTAAGAAGCATTGATGCCTCAACACATTAGCCATTGTTTCATCCATTAGGTAATGGATACATTGTTCATTCATTTACAAGTAAAAACATGATGAGAGCCATACATAGCTGCTGTCATAGAACATATACATAACCAACATAATAGAAACAAAAACACAAAGAAAATCACAACCATATGATCCACATATAAACCAATATAATACTCATAGAAATAAAAGGAGAAATAACCTCACATTGATGATGCAAAATCCAAACCCAAGATGGGACTACCACATTCCACCTGACCATAGAATGGCTGAGCCAAATCTCTCTTTAGCCATTCGTTCCCGTGCCATATTCCAACTCTGAATGTGGTATCTCATAGAACACATCAATCCAAAACCATCCATGGCTTTCAAAGGCCAACCACCTCAACCCATCAAACAATGGTTCCACCTCACGATCGGACATCACAGAGCCATCATCAGATTGGTTTGTACCCAAGCCTTCGACAACTTTAGAGCGTTTGTTCCAACCAAGGTTTCCAGGACTAGTAACTCAACCCACAACTTATTCCAGGCTTCAAGAGTATTTGTCCAACAAGGGCTTCTAGGACTAGTAACTCAACCCACCTAGGGCTTCTAGAGCATTTGTCCAACCAAGGCTTCCAAGACTAGTAACTCAACCCAAGCTGTTACAGGCCTTCTAGAGCGTTTGTCCAACCAATGCTTCCAGGAACTAGGAACTCAACCCAAGCTAAGGAAACATGAGAGCCAACTAGAAAAATAAATAAATAAACCCACAACACCATGGCTATCCAAGAAATGGCAAGGCTAAGAAAATCCAATATCAATATAGGCAATCCTCCATGCTAGTGACAGATCATGACCAATAAACCACATGCATATGTCATGCATGACAAAACTAGTGAGGAAAACATACATACAACTCGATACCTGCAAAAAAAACTCCCTATGGTTTTTGATCCCAATGTCCTCTTGTGTTTCCCTGCTATTCGTATGCTTTGCTCGAAAACTCTAAGTATGCCACACCCTCCAAGAGTGATCCAAGAAAACGCGAAGTATCCAAGAGTGAGAGAGAGAATAATGAGAGAGCTCCCAAACTGAACTGAAAAAAAGTTACAAACTGATCCTCAGAAGCCTTTTTATCAATTAAGCCACTATTTTCTTCATTTTCCATTATTTTCTTTCTATTTCCTCCTCACATGCAACCTGTGACCTTTCACCTCCCTTTTCTCCTAATTTCCATTATTTTCATAAATAAATGTGCCAAAAATGCCATTTTTTCTTTGCCATTGCCTTGGTCAATTTCCTTTTCCATTAATAAACCAATGAAAACCCAAACTAGTATGTCTTGCCCAACATTCAGTTTGGAATAAGTGTCCCATCAACCATGGTTATTATTTTGCGTTTCTTAACTTTTATTACATGGAATTTTCACCATGGATATTACATTACACATTTGTATGAGTCATTAAATAAGTATGAAATCCCTCCAAGGCAAGCATAAGATCTCTCCTTCAAGTTGGCTACAAGATGGAGTAGATAATCTACACAAAATTTCATTTCGTTCACCTTCTTCAAGTCGGCTTATTATAGGCTTCAAAAACCATAAATAGGGTAGTGCTATTTTCATTTGAAGACAAAATTTCAGAAAAGCATAGGTATGAAACATAAGTGCGAGAAAGGTCAACAAGGATGGTCCTACAAACATAGAAGTAAGGAAAGGGAAAAACAAAGTCTTTTGGAGTGGTTTGAGGACTATTTTAGGGTTGTTTCTTTCCACAAATGAGAAGAAAGAAGGCAACATATGTTGCAGAAAGAAACCAAGAAGAACTAAGGTTTGCAAGATTACTTGTGAAGTCAAATCAACAAGCCGAGTTGGAGAAGATAGGTATACAATCCAAGTGAAGAAGGTTAAGGGATTGGATCAACATATATCTCTCTCATGAGTGGTGCAACTAGGGTTTAGAAGGAGGCAGAAATAAGGTGCAAGTCTGAAGTAGAAGGAAGACAAAGTTGAAGAGTAGCTGAGAAGAAGAAAGGAGCTGAAGGATTGTTTATATCCTGGTATTGGAGTGGATAATAAGTCAAGGGTCTTAGTCTTGGTATTCATTAGTTGAAATCTCTATAAGAAGAAGAATTTGTTTAGGTTTTTCCTCTCAAGAGTGAGAGGTTTTGGACCTGGATGATAGCCTATATTTTGTCTCTTGTCTCTTTATGTTTAATTCATTGGTAGTTGTTTGATGAAGAAGAACACTGATAACTTAAGTAAAAAAATACCCTAATCTGATATGAATTGGGGAAGATTAGTAATGCTGTGCTAATTCCCCATTCAGAATATAAAAATGTGCTTGAGGTTGTACTCCAAAATAGCAAGTAAAAACATGAATTTTATTTGTTTTTCTTAAGATAGTTTCATGAAGAAAACATAAAACATGAAACCAAAACACTAAAACGAAGCGTGCATCAAACAATAATACACCAACCATTGATAAAGGAGTTCACTCCTCCTGGGCTACATCTCCTTGGATCATCTCTAAAGGCATGACCTCTTCTCATTATGCTCAAAATTCTTCAGATAAAGAGTACATAAATGTGTTGACAAAAAGAGTGGCTAGTTTCCCCTTCAAGGAAACATTCTTCTGCAAAGAATTGTCACTATAAACACATGATAACCTACAGTTAGTCATGAAACAATCAGGAAACTAAGGGCTCTCAAATTAAGACCCCATACTCTAACTTCCAAGAGCATAAAAAATACTATAATGCACTTGAAGTACTTAACAAGTCTCTTTCTCCATACACATATAGAGAAAAGAAGAAATAAAACTACAACACTGCTTTAATGGCTGATGCAGAAAGCACATGGACGTTGGAATACCCCTACAAGGTTATCTCCATCTTCATACTCCTCCATAAACTGAATCAACACTTTGGTTGACCAGAGCACCCATAGGATTCACTTTGCAAAAAACCTATCCATAAGTTGTCCTTTGACTCTGAAACCTATTCCAATCAGTTCAGAATGCCCAAAATTAGATATATAGCCTCTTTTTGCATCCCATTTGGTCGAAAATTGCCTTATTTATGACTTACCAGTCTCCTCACTATTTTATCCTCCACATTTGGCTTACTATCAGTTAAATTCAATATCTGTAGTCAAAACTAGAAGTTCCGCCGAAATCAGTGGTTCCACCATCATTCCCACCTATCTCGCGGTTAAGTGTCGAGTGATCACATGCAGAGTGGTGGTCTAGCAGTTAAGGCGATGGTTTCGCAACCTGTTGAATATCGCAATCAATGAAGTCCATCAACGTACAGACCTTTACATCAGGCGCTCTATGGACCTGCTGGGCTTATTAAATATGACATATAACATATCACATCCGGGAACCCCATCACAATCGCAATCAATGCTTAAACCTTCAGCGTATCAACCCAACTTGCATTCTGCGATAACACGAACCCGTCGAATTATAAATCTTAATGCATAAAACATCGCATCCGATAGTCCTATCGCAATCAATACTTTCCCTCGACAGATTTCAAAGTCCATACACTGCGATAGCAGCAGGCCCGCTAGGGTTATAAAATAGATCGTATAACAATATTGGGTCCAAAAGTCCCCCCATCACAAATTGTAATTGGCGTTATCATCGACGACACACACTCACACAAAAACACACACACACACATACACACACACACACACACACATATCGGTGGGTACCGGGTGTGATATGCAATTGCGATATATCGCATCGCTACCCTGACTATTCTGGGGGCCAATTCTTAACATTATGCCATATGTGATTACGATCACATCGCAACTTGCTCTGCACCGGGGGACGATTCTTTAACGCCGACCTTTCTTTTGCTTTGATATGCGATATGAGGGGGCCAATGGAATCCTGCCACTTGGCGCCTCCTTATTCGCTGAAGGGTTTTTCCATGTCATCGAATCCTTCCATGTCATCAAGTCAGCCGTGAACTTTGACTTGTTCTAACTTCTGCATACGAGCTCAGATTTGAGTCCCGTTCACACCTTTGGATTCAAAATGACGAGCTCTTTGATATGTAGCTAAGCTTATCAAGATTCTGACACTTTGAATTTTTGGCAAATTTTGAACTCGTGATCACTCTTCCCAACTGAAAAAATTTTGGTCTCCAAAAGTTTAAATAATCTACAATTGCTCTGTACTTTGTCTACACCGCAAGTATCCTACAGGTCATCCTTCCTTCTCCTTCACCTTGGTTCTTCGGAGCCATAAGCGATGAGCCAACACCTGCATCCCCTACAAACCTGTAGTACAATATCTTGCAAATTACATGTTTCGCTATGCGAATAAAGAATTCAAGTTTGATGTTCTTCTCGACCTACCCATGTCACTATAGACATCCACAACAACATCCTTTGCAAGAAGAATTCTAAGAAGATGAGCACCTTGGAATAACTTATCAACAAAATCCTTATCAAGGATAAGATCCTAAAAGACTTTGCCAAATGAACCCAAACAAGCTTCACATAGTGAATACTTGTATAACTTGAGTGATACACACATTTGGAACATAATAAATGTGTTGCAACTACTCATACAATAGTTTTAAAATGCTTTTTTCAAACTACAAGTAGAAATGCATTTTACAAAATGGAATAAACTTGACTCCCAAAATTTTCCATTCAAATTGACTATCAACAAGCCAAACTAGCATTGTAATGCTTAAATAAAACACTGTTGCATATAAGTGATTTATTTATGAACATCACTTTTACAAGTTACCCAACTATGGGGATATGAAACTAGTGCAAATTTTTTTTTACAAACTTCAGTTGGACAAATAGTACACCCATTTCTTACCTAACTAGGTAAATGAACCCTCTATTTGAAATTTCTCTTCTTCTGAAGATGGTTTAGGGATGGTCACATCCTGTGCCACTTTTTCGTTTGTCGCTTCGTCTTTTGGTGCTTGCATGATATGGTTGCCCTTACCAGGATGAAATTGTGGAAACAATTTCCAACACTTCTCGACCCAATGCCCACTGATATTCCAGTGAGTACAAAAATTCTTTTGAGCCCCTCTCGGTTCGCTTGCCTTTATCCTTGGATGAGATTTCCTCCTTTCGGTCTCAATTCCAGTAGACATAGACATCTTCTCGAGGATTTCTTTCCTCTTATCACACTTATCTACACAATGGTTAGATGAAAGGAAAAAGGTGCATGGAAAATTTTTCCTCAACACGTTATTCAAATCCGTGTGTTGTTTTCCATTATGAAAAGCATTTGATTTAAAATTATTCGAATTAAAAAAAATGCGAATGAACATAACAATTATACCTCTTTCTGCTGTCTTTTGGCTTACAGTGCTTGCATGAGAAACTTGCGTGCAAGGAGAACTAGACTTTCATTCTTCTTCAACTTTTACATCTCTCTTTGGAGACGTTCTACACTCCAAGTCCTTCTTACACTTGAGGAACCAAGCGGGAACCATTTTTGGATGCAACTCCCAACGTCTTGCCACCTCGTGTCCTCCCTTACGGCAAAAGGAACACGATATCCATGAACTGTCGCTAGAAGTGCATTCTTCTTTTGTGAGATAGCCTAAGCCTTTGTATTTAAGCTTCTCCTTGGCCAGAATTGGGTTTTTAATGCCTTGTTGGTTTCCTCCAAGGACTCCTCCCTTGTAACCCATATTGGTCAAGAGTTTGGATCTAATGCCTTTATTGTGTTTTTCAAAGGCCGCAAATGAATTTACATCAACACTTTCGCATAAGGAAGAAGCATGTAAATTTTTACCATTTTCTTCATCTTTCGATTGACACACGAAGATGCTTTTGAATTCCCTTTTAATTCAAGATGTGCCCTCTTAGACTCTTCGGCTCCCTTCTTTCAGCTCAGTTTTGGGTATTGATAGGAGCTCATATTCTGCATAATGTGGACAAAAGGTACAAAATTTTTCCATATACCTTCTCTGAAGGACTTTCTACACTAGCATCTTGCATAATAGTTGTAGAAAAACATGAAGATTGTGGAGAAGATGGTGGTTTATCACCATTCTTGTAACTTCTTCCCTTGGAGAACATTCTCCTCTTGGAGGTCTAGAGCTTTCACCTTGCAATTTGGTATTCCTCTCTTCATAGAGGACTTTCACCATTTCTACCATGTCTAAGAAATCCTTTCTAAAAGCCTTCACATCCTTTGACATTCTTGTAAGCTCTCCTCCTTGGGGCCTGCTTTTCTGGAAGCTTCTATTTCAATTTGAGGTAGAACTTGGTGGTAGAGATTGTAACAATATTTCTCTCCTTTCCAAAACCTTCTCCTCAATGAGATTCAAAACACATTCACTTGGAAAAAACAACCAATTCCTCCTTGCACAAAGCAAAACCATAGCTTTGATACCAACCTGATCTGAATTGGGGTAGACTAGTAATGATGTGCTAATTCCCCATTCAGAATATAAAAATGTGCTTTAGGTTTTACTCCAAAATAGCAAGTAAAAACATGAATTTTATGTGTTTTTTCTTAAGATAGTTTCATGAAGAAAAATTAATACATGAAACCAAAAAACTAATTGGAAGCATGCATCAAATAGTAATACACCAATCATTGATAAAGGAGTTCACCCCTCTTGGTGTACATTTCCTTGGATCAGCTTTAAAGACATGACCCCTTCTCATTATGCTCAAAATTCTTCAGATAAAGAGTACATAAATGTGTTGACAAAAAGAGTGTTTAGTTCCCCCTTCACTATAAACACATGACAACCTACAGTTACTCATGAAACAACCAACAAGCTAAGGGATCTCAAATCAAGACCCCATACTCTAACTTCCAGAGCATAAACAATACTACAATCCACTTGAAGTACTTAACAAGTCTCTTTAATGGCTGCTAGAGAAAGCACATGGAGGCTGGAATACCCCTACAAGGTTATCTCCATCTTCATACTCCTCCATAAACTTAATCAACACTCTGGTTGACTAGAGCACCCATAGGCTTCACTTTGCAAAAATCCTATCCAAAAGTGGTCCTTTGACTCTGAAACCCATTCTCGTCAGTTCATAATGCCAAAAAATGGCTATCTAGCCTCTTTTTGCATCCCATTTGGTCGAAAATTTCCTTAGTTATGAATTCTGCCAGTCTCTCCATAATTTTCTCCTCCAAATCTGGTTTACTTCCAGTTAAATTCAATACCCACAGTCAAAACTGGCAACTCCGCCGAGATCAGCGGTTCGACCATCATTCCCACCTATCTCACGGTTAAGGGCCTAGTGATCACATGTGGAGTGTGTTATCAGGAAAACTAGTGTCTATTCAGAACTGCTAGTCCCACTAAGACGGGTAGCTATCTTAGAAACAAACAAACTAAAGTTACTTGTATTTTCCTTTACGAGAGATAGATGAGAAAGAAGCAAAGACTACCAACCTCAGTCTTTCGCTTGGATCCTTGCTTGTTTCCTTTCCCCTTTGACAGAATCTTGCCACTGCTTCCTTACTTGTCCCGCTTCAAAGAACACCTGTAGAATCACAACAACATAATACCATCAAAGCATAGAGATCTATCACTGTAAAAAATATAGGATCAGATATATATTGACCATACAAATGCACATATCAACACAATATTCAGAGATACACAAGAATATGGAGGAAAACTCAAATAGCTTTGTTAAACAACATGGACAGCACAAAAGATGTGAAAGATAAATCATGTGAATTCATTTTTTTATTAACAGGAGATGTACATTTATAATACAATGTTGTGACTCTTGGGTTTCAGATCCCAAGGTCTCTTGGACTACTTAGTCTTTTCGGCTTCCACACTAACCCTTTAGGATTAGGTGTCCAACATTCCCCCCCTTAATCCGAAGGGTTATGTATGAGTCCAAGAAGAGAGTTGTAATACAAAATGTGCAAAAATGCATGGCAGCACTAGGTTGAATGTGCTCTATGAAATGTTGGTATAAAGGGCAGTGGTTTAAGGATGACCACCAACATTGGAACACTTAGTGCAGTTCCCGGGACTCTTCCAAAACTGGCAAGAAACTGAAGTTTTCTGCTAGAGGAAGTGTTCTCAATCTGTGATGGTTTAAGGATGACCAACAACTCTGGAATGCTTAATGCAATTCCTGGAACTCTTCCAAAACTGGCAAGAAGTTGGAGTCTTCTGCTAGAGGAAGTGTTCTCAATCTGTGATGGTTTAAGGATGACCAACAACTCTGCGATTCCTGGAATTATTCCAAAACTGGCAAGAAGCTGGAGTCTTCTGCTAGAGGAAGTGTCCCAGATTGCCAACTGAAGGCATGTTCAGGCATCTTTGTCGCTGGCTACAACTCTGAAACTGGTGTGGCAGGTTGTGGCTCAGGCTCGCTTGATGTGACTTTGAAGCTTGTAGATGACCATCATTTCCCCCCCTGTCAGATACAAGGTGAGAAGATGGAGAAAACTCAACTGCAAGACTGTTCAATACTCTGGAACAAGTTCTGACATGTGTTTGGAATATCTTCTTGGCTGTTGATGCCCATTGCCAAGAAGCGATCCATCCAAGATGAATCTTTGTTCTTGCAGGACGTTTGTTTTTGAAGCATCTGTGTGAAGAATGGCTGGTTTTATGACAGTGCTTACATGGATGAAGATCAAAACAGTGATCTTTCAAATGGCCAACTCGGTCACAGTGTTGGAATTTCACAATCTGTTGTTGTTGTTGTTGGTGTTGCTGTGGAAGAGGGGCAGAGTCTGGAACAGCTGAAGCTGAACTGTCATGAGGAGCAGGTGAACTGTCATAAATGAATCCAGCACTCTGAAACTGAATGGGCTTGGAATAGTCTGGAATATGAAAGGACAAGTCCTTGTCATATCCAAGACCAGTTCTGTGCTTGTTGTGGACAAGCTGTTCCCAAGGTCTGATGATGGGCTTGGGAAGTGCAGATTGAGTTTCTGCATCTGCATGTACACTGGCTGCTTTATTGGGTACTGAATTTGAATGAACTTGAACAATATTGACTTGCTGTTTATGGGAGTCTGCTTCATTGTTCTGAACAGAAACAGGTTCAGAATGATGACTCCACTGCTGTAATTCTTCCTGCTGTAGCTGTGATTCAAGCTGCAAAAACTCTATCTTTTCTTGTGCATATTGCAGACATGTTTGAATGTCTGAAAGAGAGGCTTTGTTAATTTTGACTGTGCTGTTAGCAGTGGACATGATTAGAGTTCTCAATAATTCTAATATTCTTTCAAGCTTAGCCATTTTTCTACACCTTAAAAATCTCCAAATCCCACAGAAAAATGTAAGCTGCTAAATAATAAAAAATCCGCAAATACCAGCAAATGTTAGGAAGAACAGTGGCTGTAGATAAGTGTTATAACATCAAAGAAGCTCCATCATTACAGAGAAAACACCACAGTGATAATATATGCAACGTATTCAGCTCCAAGACAGAGAAATAAATATGGAGTGTCTTCAATATATATACAGCCACACATCCAATGAGATGAGGAAGTTTGATTTCAGTTTAAATTACATTTTGGTAAAGTTGGTCGACCTGCATTGCTGAAGATATTGTGCGAGGTATCTGATTTGTCGATAAGATGTCAACAATTACAGTGCCAGTTCCAATACCGACCCCATCTGAAGACTCTGAACGCCTAAGGAAGGCTTTTGAAGAGTGGGGCACAAATGAGAAGTCAATCATACAAATATTAGGACACAGAACTGCAGCGCAAAGTAATCCGTCAACGTTATTTTCAACTGTATGAAGAGGATCTCTTGAAGCGATTGGAATCTGAGTTTTCAAGTGACTTTGAGAAAGCTGTATTCCTTTGGGTACAAGATCCAGCTGAACGTGATGCGGTCATATCTCATGATGCAATAAAGAAGTGGAATGGAAAGAATATATTGCTTTTAGAAATTTCCAGTGCTCGATCTTCGGCTGAACTATTGATGGTGAGGCAAGCATATCATATTCGGTACAAAAAGTCCCTCGAAGAAGACGTGGCTGAAGATTTTCAAAAAGCTCACACAATGGAGGGAGAACAGATACACGTCCACAGACAGATTGAACCCAAGAGTTTCCACCAGCCCGTCGAATGTCGTTTTATTGTTTAAATCTGAAAATGTGGGAGCTCTGAACATTAGTCTTCCCTGATAAGGCCGTTGGCATTTGCAGGTCCGAGCATTGACCTGGAATCCCGCTGAGCATTTCCTGTCTCCACACCTTTCTAGACTCGTTTGGTAGCTGGTAAGATTGTAAATTTGACAGAACCAAAAGCAGTCTTCAGTCTTCAATACCAAAAGCGCAGTCACCAGAAACGTATCAACGCTTCAGGCTTCAGAGGAATCAATGAGCGCAGTCTTCATTAATAGAACGCAGTCATAAAAACGCAGTCTTCATTACAATAAAAACGCAGTCGCATTTTACAATAAAACGCAGTCTTTATTACAGTTTATATAAACTTCAGGCATTGGTCTTCAACGCAGCTCCGGAAAGTATACACAGTCAGTACTTCACTCTCGGATCCCAACAGAAATGACCAGCATTCATACCACATATACCACACGACGTTTAACAATACATCGTAACAGAAATTAACCATAGAGAAAATATCATCGTTCAACAAAATGCATAGGGGATTGGTTCTAAGAAGAGAAACCAACACTTAATAAAAGGACCAGCGCACAGATTTTGAACAACACACCAATGCACAAGTTTCAAGAGAGGCTAGGATGGCTCAACATTCCATCGCACTTTCCAACTTCAACACACAATCTTGGGTATAGTCGAATGTACTCAGTGCATCAAAACGAAGCCAATCTCAATCCAAATAGTTATGCACAGTACAGGAGACTTCATTCCAACGGATGCACATTAAATCATACACCAGCACATACCATGGTCATATAACCCAACATATACCAACGCTCCAACTCACATATATCACCAGTATTTGAGCAATGCAGCAACCAGCACGAACACGCAACTTTAAAACTCTTCAACTATGCGGTTAATAAATCTCTGAAGCCATAATCAAACCTCGTCCAAAAATAAAGTCAAAATGAGTATGTTTATGAGGATTTGTTTCAAACGATGAAGTGGTAAGTCGGATATTGGTAAAACAGGGCCACATTTTGAATCTTGGAAGAAGCAATACTTCATTACAGTTTATCAATACAATTTATATAAACCTCGGCATATAACTCTATGACTCGGCATCGGTCTTCAATACATAATTCTATGGCATCGGTTTTAATACAATAATACAAAACCTCGGCATCGGTCTACAGATATATATTTCTATAACGCAGCGGACAAAAGGTTAAAGGTAACAACGACGAAAATTGGCAGTTTATCCTTGGATTCGGCTCCTCACACAGCAAAGACTCTTATGCAAACCTCACACCAATTCCACGATGTTCCACGCTGCACCGACGTCCCAGGATTAACCCACAGGCTTTCCTTCACTCTTTACGGAGGCTCTTCGACTTCACACTATAACCGACAGCGCACCAGGGCAGCGAATTCTCCATACAGGCCACGGACAACAAAATCTCAAACGCACCATACATAGTCTTTGAAGTCACAAACAGTTTAAACACATGTATCAGTTTAAAATGCACCACTATGTAAGATAATATACCTCCATGGATAATCGGAATTGGGAATGAAAGTATTTAAATAGATGGAGGGGCTAGAGCGTGGAGGCACAGGCATCATCAACGGCTACCTACAAAAAGCCAAAAAGCCTTCCCGGCTTTTGCTGTAACATACAGACGGGCGGAACAGTAGAATGGAGGCATCGCGCACAGAGCATGGCAATAGCTACGAGTGCCATTCTGTCAACAGTGGTGCCCGTCCTCAACCGTTTCTACATTATATGGATTTTATGTCAGGACAGAGAGCAGAGAGCGGATGCAGCACTGGTGCGCCAGGGAGCAGAGGAGCAGAGGTGTGTCAGGCAGCGTATTCAGGCCAGAGGCAGCGTATTAAATGCAGGTGGAGCAGCGCTTTTAAATGTAGCGTTTCGAATCAGGTCAGCAACGTGAGAGAGGGCAGCATTTAATACCATTCACTGTCACCATGTCAGGCACCAGTAACAACGCCTCTATGCATTCATCAACGCTCAGGTAAAAAACGCATGATAGAGGCAGTGCTCAGGTATGAGCAGCTCAGACACAGAATTATGGGCAGAGGTGCAGGACTGACATGCACATAACAAGCCACAAAAAAACAAGCGGCTCTGATACCATGTTAGACACACATGGACAACACAAAAGATGTGAAAGATAAATCATGTGAATTCATTTTTTTATTAACAGGAGATGTACATTTATAATACAATGTTGTGACTCTTGGGTTTCAGATCCCAAGGTCTCTTGGACTACTTAGTCTTTTCGGCTTCCACACTAACCCTTTAGGATTAGGTGTCCAACAAGCTTTATTGATAAAAATAGTAGAAGAGAGGATTACAATCACTTGGTCTGACCCAACGCCATCCTCCCAGCTTGAAAGCCCTCTTCACCTCATACAAATCAAGATCACCCAACAATGTCTTCAAAGAGAAACCAACAACACTTCTTTGCAAATTACCAAATTCCAACCTTCAGCCTCTGGATCTCTAAGATGAGGGATCCATATATAGATATTTTTAGAGGTGTGAGTCAGCTCTGGGTTTTTGATTAGTGTCATTCCACTGATAGTTCTTGGTTCCACTTGGAGATTTCATTGATCTCTTACTCATCCCTGGGCGAATTTTGAGAGGCAAGTGTCATATGAGAAGTTTCTAGAAGATTCCTTGATCATCCACTTAGCAAAATATCTTTGCCATTTGTCTATTCTCGCTCATCGCACCCTACAGAAGGCATTTTAAGTATGCATTGCACCTCTCGTGTGTACAAGGTGAGATGAATCGCACCCTAGCCATGGAGCAGGTGAGATGATCCAGTTTTGACTAGTTCTGAGCAGTGATTCATGGAGAACTTTTGGGAGATGATGTAATCAACTGACCTTGCTCCTTTAGGGTATGAAACAACAATTTTAGGGACTTAGAAGCCCTTGGTTTATGGACATAGGTGATTGGGGTTGCAGTGCCCAAATATGTCTATAAAAATCCCCCCCTAAAGCATGAGGTCGTAAATCTTTTTGATGTCGGGTGAAATGCTTTATAATGAGGATTCAGGGTTTTTCGAACTGGAAGGTGACCTATAATAAGATACAATAAAATAAATTATATTCATAATATTTTCATGATCTAGCTGAGGTGGGCATTCACATACTCAGCTTGATAAATTCATTTGCATGTACATAGGACAAACAACCGTCTGTGTGCAGACTGATGATTCTGGTAGAGCCATCATCCCTTAGTTTGGATGATTATCTGTGCAACAATGATGTACATTTGATGTATTTATTTTCCTGAATATATCGCAGCCCGGATGGATGAAAGTAGATCTGGGGTCTTCAAAACTCGTTCAATCTTCACCCAAAAGTACAAGTTGATCCATGTGAAAAGATGTTCTGATGTTGAACGTGGAAGGACATCGCCTGATTACCAGGCAATGATGTAAGCTGTTAACAAGTGCGAGAGGAATCACCGATGATGATGATGGCCCTCAAGGTACTGCAGTACAATTCACGTGGTGTGAATACATGAGTCGATGTCAAACACCACGCAAAATCTTTCGGTCGAAGGTCAGTAATGTGAACCTGTCGCCGGAAGTGATAAACTTGCCATTGAGGCATTGTCACACGGAATAAGTCGATCTTGCGGAAAAGATAGACCTTCCTAGAATCTAAAGAAGACCTAATGACAAGCAAACCAATCACACACTATCTTTCTCTAAATATGCTTTTGTAATCAAAGGAAAACAAGTGTTTTAGGCCTACCTTAGGTCCAACGCAAGTTTGTGGATGCCCTCGCTCCTTCGATCCAGATGAGCTCCCTTGTCACGAATCTGCAAACACAAACAAGCAAACAAATTAAATAGCACCTGAAAAGCCAATATCATAAAACATATTTAACATGAAAGTCAAGGAGTTCATGAAACAAATAACATGAGACCATTTGTTGAGAAAAATGAGTTTGATTGTATTAATTCAAAAGAAGAAGAACTTTACAACCTGTGCCTTGACGCTATACAAGCTCCTCCTAGGGTCCAGCAAGAAGTCTCCTCTACTTTGACAAGTTTCACTCTCTTCCTAATGAAGCCAAAAAGGTATGTGATCTCTCCTCTTAAGCTCAACTAGGAAGTCTTAATTTCACCAGCATTTACCCTAAAAAATGTTCAGCTTCTAACCTCTCCAGCAACCAGCCCAATTCCTGAATTTATAGTGCAATGGAGGGAAGTTACTAGGTACTCCTTCAAAGTGATAAATCCCTCCTTCAAAGGGATAGCTCCTCTCATCAATGGATTAGCTCCTTCTCTTTTGGGATGCATGAACCACCTAAGAGTGGCAAATCCACGTCAAAATTCCTTCTAGAATCATCTAGAATTAACCCAAAGTGAGTTTTTTAGAATAAACTTATGCCTTTTTGACTTTCACAGGGGTCTGCACCCACACCTTTAGGGACAGAGTGGGCAGGTCCATAGTTTTTGTAAACAGAAGGTGCGGGACCGCAGGCAATAGTGAGAGAAAGTGCAGAACGAGAGTTTCATTGATTTTCAATGTCTTTCTCTCATTTTCAAAGCTTGACTTGAAGAGCTGAGGTCTGAGACTTGCTTAGGAGGACAGTACAAGTGATGATAGACCCATACTGACTGCAAATAATCATGATGACGATATTTTTGTGTAACGGATTGCCCCCTAAAGTGCGAAGTCTGTAGTAGATGAGGATTTCATTTATCATTCAGGAAGAGTGAAGTACTTTATCATTTCGAGGATCATCTTATGGAGAGCTCGGTTGGAACCTGTAAAAACATTCAATGCAAGATATATATATGAGATCATATCATCGCTGAGGTAGGCAGTCCCATACTCATATCAAAACTGACTTAGAAAACTAACTACTGCTCTGATACAGGAATGATCTTGTAAAACATCACAAGTATAGACTCATGTGGACACAGTATGGACGCAGCCATATGTTTATGAATAATCCATTATATAATGAATACAAAATTCCTCGCAGCCTGGATTGTGGAAACTAGATCCAGGGTCTTCATTTCTACTTCCCAAAACAGTACGATTCTATCCATGCGAATGAATGTGTTGGAGTCGAACATGGTAGAAACCACTTGATTACCAGTCAATGATGTAAACTGTTAACAAGTGTGAGAGAAACCACCAGTGATGTCAATGGCTCTCAAAGTACCCAGTACAATCCATGAGATGTGAATAAATGTGTTGATGTCGAACATGTCACGGAATCCTTTGATCGAAGGTCAATGATGCAACATGTCGTCAAAGGCGCGAAACCCGCCATTGAGGCATGCAGATCCCAAGGTACTGACAATTTCTAGATCATCTTTCTAGATAATGAGTTGAAGTCGATAGAAAGCGATCCGTCACAGGCAAGCCCACAACACGAAATCATAGATCAAGTTGAAGAAATTTAGTTGCAAGGACTGACTCAGGGATGGTCAAGATGGATGACATATATTTTGCAGATGAATGGCTTATTGGTAGTGACCTCCTGAACACATAACGACACAACAGATGGCTTGGTGACAATTGACCCAAAGTTAATACCCAGAAACTGGCTGAAGACTTTCAATGTGGTTTGATCAACTGTTAGGAAAAGGATTTCCCAACCTAGGTGAATAAAAGTGTTGTGTTCAAGAGTGGTTACAAAGTATGACAAACAGGCTCATTTTTCTGTCTTTTCCCCCACCATTTCTGGCAAGTACCTCTTTATTTTTGACAAGCTTGAGGAGGATAACTTTTTCTTGATTATAAGCTCATCCTTCAGATGAGTCCAACTTAGTTTAAATTCGAACCCTAAGAAGGATTGGTTCCTTCCTGTTTGTAATTAAACAGGTCCTTTACTGTGAAATTTTAACGAGTCCAGTATAGGAGAAACTCAGCGTTTTTCAATTTTAGAGAGTCTAAAAAAACTTAAAAAGACTCCAGGGTTGACCTTTTTCGTAAATTTGTGTCTCCCAAGCCCGAAAAAGTATAAAATAATACTTGAGAGAACCACTTGATCTTTACGACCAAGGAGTACTTTTCGTAATTAGTGCCCTTGATCCGAAAAAGTAAAAAAACGATCAACGACACGTCATTTTGTAACCAATATCGAATTTGAAAGGACAAAAATCCGGCAATCTTTTCATGTTTTTACGATTAGAAAAGAGGTGTAAGTGGACCGTCTTTTAATTCCGTTTTAATGAGTTTAAAAGAAAAACTTGGTGATCTTTTCATGTTTTAGGAGTCAGAAAAGAGCTTAAAGGTGATTCTAAATGTTTTTTCGTTAAAAATGATAGATTTCGCCTGAATAATCCATTATCCTGAACAAAAACGCAAGCATTACTCATACCTACTTGAAATGGATAAAAATGTTGCAAAAATACCTTTCCAAAGTGAAACATAAACAAATTTGCAATTTATTTACTCAAAAAACTTATAAAAAGGGGCTTCGTCAATTCGTTTTTACCGTTTGTGTTTTGGGTGAGAAAATAGTGCTTTTGTTCAGAAAACTTCCCGTGAAGATTGCAAAAAATCCAACCGTCGGAATCGAACGCCGTCTTCTCCAAGTAATCCACATCATCCTAATCTTCATTTTTAATCGTTTCATTTCTTGTTTTAGGCTTTCATTTCATTTTTTGGAGGGTTTTTAGGCTTAAAATCCGTGCACGGGGGCCCGCAGGTGTACCAATGCTGGTCCGCGGACTCCGACTTTTTCTCCATTGGGAAAAAGTTAGGGGTCCGCACCTTCCATGTAGACAAGGTGTGGAACCATGCACTGTGTCTAACCCAGAGGGTGCGGTCCTCGCTGCAAGGGTTTTTAACCCAAAATTTCTCAAAATTGGCCCAAACAAAATAATTTCTAGCATTCTAATTTATCTTTTTACTTGATGCAGAGAGTACATCATGCTAGATTGGCATGAACGAGAGCATGAGGATGTGGATGCTTCCGCATGGAATCATCAACCTTCGCTTGATGCTTTGAAGGCATGCGACTTGTACAAATTCTGGGCCATTCCTGGCATGAGGGTTCAGGTGGATTTCTTACAGTGGTTGGTTGACAGATGGAGCATACAGGACTAGTGCTTCTTAATTGGTGGCCACCAGCTCAAAATCGAGCCGGAAGACATATATTTCTTGATTGGTTTGCCTAAGAGAGGTGAAGACTTGACTCTATTCGGGGCTAGGCCAGGTGGCCAGTCTGTCAATAGCCTCCGGCTAGAGTTCTGCAACAGCCAGGCTAGAGACAAAGGGATAGACATAAAAACCATATCCCTTCCTGAACTCATGGTGATCGCATTTACTGTCACCAGACTTTGCGGGGGTGCCGCATTACATATTGCAACCCGATCCCAAATGCGTATGGTAGTTGATTGCTTTCGAGGCACCATCTTTAATTGGTGCGATGTTGTGTGGGCCAATGTGAAAGGCAAAATGACTAGAGCCAAGAACGGACAACTAAAGACCTTTGGTTATGGGGCTTTGGTTGTGAGTTTTGGTCTGGAGAGGGTTCCCATGTTGATCCTACAACACCTTACTGTTGGATCTGGGCTTCCTCGAGAGCCCAAACTGATGCGATGGGTCGCATTTATGGCCCGTCATCTAAACGAGAGGACAAAGGTTGCTCGATTCAAACCTGAGTATTTCCAATGGTTGGAAAACCAGGTTTTTTCTATTCAGGACTTCCCTTATGCTGGGTTAGATTTTTGTGGTGACCCAGACATGGCTCTTCCACCCGGAGAGCAGTGGGATGATTTAGGTAAAATTATTTTCAAAATTTTTCCTATTTTAATTTATTATTATTATTTTTCCATCGTCCCAAAATTGATAGCAAAAGTTTCAAATGCGGATGTGGGTCCACTATGACCAGCCGCTCTCCGGCCTTACGAGAGGAAACAACCAGTTGCAGCCGCGCCAGCCCCACAGGACGAATCAACAGAGGTTTTGGCTGAGTTGGAGGGTCATCTCAAGTGCTTGACAAGAGATATTTCGAAGACCACTATAAACGACATTCCTCGTCAGCTTCAGCGCTATGTGATTGGGGTCCCAGGACCTTTTAGGAGGTTCCTTTGCAAGGTGGCTCGTGCAGTGGTTTCTTATCGAGATCATCACCAGTGATAGGATGATCACCTATTGTGGGCACATATGACATTTTTGTTTTTTGTACTTATCATTTTTGCCGATCATAAGGTATTTTTCAACCTATGATCGAGGACGATGTATTTTTTGACACACTCTTATATATATATATATATATCACTATTACCGGCTTATCTTGTAAATCATGTTATGGAATGGTTTTAAATTTACATGTATCATTATTGCAAATGTCTACTTAACATTCGAGAAGCAGTTGCATCTGCTAATGTATTTAAAGATCTTGGAATATGCTGATATTCAATATAATCAAATTCGCGTTCCAAGAGACGCACTCTCAAAAATAATCTTAATAACACTGGATTTCTAATGGCATACACTCTATTAAGCTGTAATACAACGAGTTCAGAATCTAACCTCACTATCAAACTCCGAATCCCAAATGAAATAGATTCAGATAATAAGTCAATCACTGCACTATACTCGGCAATGTTGTTCGTTGTTTGACCGAGGCTTACCCCATGCATAGATACTAACTCGTCAGAGGGTGAATAGATTACCCAAGCTGCGGAAGAAATGTTCCGTGTATTACGACAAGCACCATCAGCGAAACCAATGTATGTTTGGAGAGGCATCGACATCTGCAATATCAAGAGTAAAACCAAGATAAGCAGGAATAATGACGAAAAAACACTCTCTAAGCTAAGCACACTGTTTAAACTAAAACACACTAGCTAGAAAGAAAAGCTATCCTAACTAAAAATCTCCATACCCATTCTTTAAGCATAATACCTCTTCAAGTAGATACCATTTCTGGGTTTACCCAAAGAGTCCCCGTCAAAGTCTACCGATTCATAGGACCCTTTTGCTAGCTTTCGCTTGACAACATAGGGACCATGCCACATAGGAACGAATTTTCCAGCACCTAATTTATTATTAGCTTGATCATAAACTAAGACTAGTTCTCCTTCCGAAAAATTTCGAGGGGTCACATTTCGATCATACTGAGCTTTCATACGTTTTGCGTGAGTCTCGATCGCCAATGCGACATCACGTCGATTCTCATCTAATTGAGCCAAGTATAAAAAATGCTTTTCCTCTTCGGAAGTGGCTGGAAGTAACTCGATGGCCATTTACAGTGACAGGATTTCGCATTCAATGGGTAACACAGCTTCCAGACCATAAACTAGTTGGAAAGGAGTGAACCCTGTTGATGTTTTTACTAAAGTTCGGTACGCCCAAAGCGCTGAAAATAGCATGTTATGCCAATTCGACTGATGAATCCCAATGATTCGTCAGATCATGATGACTAAAACTTTGTTGATGGATTCAACCATACCATTAGCTTGTGGATAATAAGGAGTTGAACTATCATGACACAAACCAAGTTGGCTTGTAAGTTCAGTCATCATAACGTTTCGAAAATGACGCCCATGATCAGTGATTATCGCTTGTGGGACACCAAACCTAGAAATTATATGATTGAACACAAAAATTGCAGTTGTCTTGCCGTCTGCCTCAAATGTAGGCATCGCCTCGGCCCACTTGGTAAAATAATCTACCGCAAGGATGATATACGCATGCCCCCCGACCGAGTGAGGGTTACATGTAATAAAATCGATACCCCATTTGGCAAAAGGACCAACGACAATTATGGGGTGGAGAGGATCAGGTGGAGCGCGCATCTTTCGATCAGAAATCTGGCAGTTGTGGCATTTTCGGACCGCAGTAATACAATCTTTAAACAAAGACGACCAGAAGTAGCCAGCGCGCAATATCTTTTGGGCTGTGGCATACCTAGAAATATGATCGCCACATGCTCTAGAGTAACAGTCATTTAGAACCCTTTCAGCTTCCTCATGTGTTAAGCAACGTCGAAAAACAGAGTCCGCCCCTCGGCGATAAAGAGTATCTCCAATAATCATGAATTGTTGGGACTAGAATCGAATTTTCCGACGTTCTGACCTTGAAATTTCTAGCCGAAAGGATTGGGTCTGGAGATAAACGATGATATCCCCATACCATGGATCTAAAGTACTGATTAGAAACAAGGATTCGTCCGCAATGGGTTCCTCCGCCACAGTTTCTGTGTCAGCACGCGGGAAGTCACACATTAACTCCACAAAGACTAAAGATTTCTTAGACTTAGATTTTTCAAATTCCAAGTCGAACTCCTGCAGGATAACGATCCATTTAGAGTACTTCCCCCTAGCAATTGCTTGGTAAAAATGTAGATCATAGGGTGGAAATACGAAATTAATGTAGTTTTACGTAGTAAAATGTAGTGACGAAAACGTTGGACATTTGAACAGCTACCAATGCCAATTTCTCCACATGTGAATATTTTAGCTCAGTTGGATTTAAAGTTCGACTAAGGTAGTATATCACATGTTCAGTTCCGAATTCATCTTCCTGAACTAAGACCATTCCAATGGTGGAATGAGAGGCGGCGAGATACAAGAAGTAATCCTGGTTGTAGTTGGGAGGATGCAATAACAGTGCATGGGTCAACGCGTGTTTGAGTGCATCAAAAGATTTATGAGCTATCTAATCCCAAAAGAATGGAGTATTCTGTTTCAACAACTGGGTAAAACCCTTTGTAAGCTCGACGTAGTTAGGAATGAATCGTCGTAAAAAGTTTGCTTTCCCTTGCAAACTTTGGAGTTGGCGAAGACTCGAAGGAGGAGGCAATTTGACAATAGCTTCGACCTTCGAGGGATCGACATGAATGCTGGCTTTCGAAACTACAAACCCCAGAAATCGACCCGTTTCTATACAGAAGACACATTTGTGTGGGTTCAACCAAATTCGATAATGCCTACACCTCATAAATATTTCTCGTAAATGGATGAGGTGATTAGCTCGATGTAATGAATGAGTAGGCAAGTCATTGAGATAGGGTTGCACAATGTGCTTGATGTCATGAAACACATAAGACATGGCCCTTTGAAAAGTTGCTCCAGCATTCTTGAGCCCAAAAGGTAACTTGCAATAAGCAAATGTCCCCCATGGACAAATGAAAGCTGTTTTTGGTTGATCGACAGGTAGAATATTGATTTGATTGTATCCGGAAAAACCATCCATGAAGGAGAATATTTCGCTGCCGGCACAATCATCAATGATTTGATCGATATAGGGAGTTGGGTAATTTTCCTTTGGACAGACTCGATTAATGTCCCTATAATCGATGCATATTCTTATTGTTCCTTGACTTTTGTTAACCGGAACAATATTCGATACCCAATCCGTTAATGGGATCAGATAAATGAAACCTGCTTTGAGTAATTTTTCAACTTCCACTTTAATTGCAGCAACTTTTCTTGGGTGAATCTGACGCAAACGTTGCCAGACGGGTTTAGCATCCTGGTAAGTCTTGATCTCATGAACAACAATCGCGGGATCAATTCCTGGCATTTCCTCATAGGACCAGGCAAAAACATCGTGAAATTCTTGAAATAGGGCCTTATATATTTGAATTTCGTCATCTGTACACGAGACACCTATATGAATGTTCTTAACAATTCCAGGCTTAACCGAAATGTCAATAGGAATAGTTCGAGAGATGTTTCCCAAATTTAGCTCTGAATCAGGATGTTTCATTGGATTATGAGGTTCCTTGACATATTCAGTCGTAAAGATTGATGAAAAATCATTTTCAAAATGATCATTCTCGGGTAAAAACAAAGATCTGTGATGGACATCTTCCCATGGTAAATCATCTACACATAGGATTTCACGAATTTTCTCATCAGAGTGAACAAGTTCAGAAAACATGATTAAATCCGAGCTTGATCTAAAGTAAATTTCTGTTGAAGATGGGTCGGTAAACAATTGCATGGCCTCATACTCAATTTCATATGGACTCAAAGGTATGACATCACCAAATGAGTCTATCTCAGATTCAGAAGGAATGATCGAAGGATCATCATAAACAATGGTGTCTGATGTAATCATATGAATGGTTGCAAATGAAGACGATGCGTTGATCAGAGGAAAAGGAAAAGTTCCCAGTAAACCGACATCTTTAACTAGTCCTACTCCAACATCCTTATACGGGATAGTCGTTTTACCGACATGCTGAATACTTTCAGAAGAGGTTGGGTCGAATGAAAAGTAAGCCAGCTGGTCTATTGTTACGATCTTTCCATTATGTGGAAAATTTATGACCCGAAAGACCGATGAAATGACAGCTGTCATAGCGTAAGACCAACTTCGACCCAAGAGAAGGTTGTAATCTAGAGGGGCATCAACCACCTCCACATCTAGATTAACGGTTTTTCCTTCAACCCCTATAGGAAAATCCTATATAATGCCAAAAGGATGAAACCCACGGCCATCAAAGGCCTTTAGAATCGTCAGGGATTGATTTAGCGAAGGAGAACCAAGCGATCTTCAACACTGTATCGAAATAATACACGTTGAGGCTCCCTCATCAATCACAGTTCGATGAATAGGCCTGTTTTTTGACTATCACTGGAATCTGGAAAGCCATTTGATGAGGTAAGCGCGGTGTACTATTTTCTAGATCAAAAATTATTAGGTGTGAGTCCTGAACGTCAACAACGCCTATAGCCGACAAAAGTAATTTACGCTGTGCTGGACATGATTGCAGCACTTCCAAAGCCGACATTGCTGAGGGTGAAACAGCTAAATCCTCAACAATGTTATAGTTCTGAGCTGCTCTCGCATGTGGATCGAACGCTGACTTTTGAAGTATACCCTTGGCGGGCGGTTTGATTGCCAAGTCTGGATTAGGTTTCTCGATATGTAGTGGATCGGAACCAGGAGATGAGGTTGATGGATTAGAATGAGAAGATTCTGCTTCTTTACCCTCAACATGACTTTTAGTACCATAATCATGCGATCGAGTCGCAATCCTAACATGGGACATCATCAGGATGGGTTCTTCATTGGCACTCGAGGAAGAACCTATCATCTTACTGTCTTGAGCTGGAAAAGGATCCTTCAAAACAACAGGCGTTTGGGAACCTTTGACAATATTCGCAACCTCTGCACGATGAGGGCAGTCTCTTGTAAAATGTTCATCGTCACAAATGAGACAAGGATAACGAGGTTTGCATTTTTCATCATTGGATTCTGATTTTTTAGGTTTCTCCTTTGAATTTTTGTCCATTTTATTCTTCTTCTTTCCTTTCTTCTTCCCACCGGATTTTGATTTGGCTGTAGATTGTTATAGACATTTTTGTGCCTTACAGCATAGAGCATGAAATGTCAATAATCTAAGGGATCCAAAGTCCCTAAACATGTTGTTCTTACCCTCAGAGGAACAAGGTCAGCAAACCACAGCAATGCAAATCAGTTCTCCACTGAAAAACACTCAAAAACAGGTCAATTTTGGATCAAAGCAGCTGCTCCAAAGGCTACCTGCGTTGCATAGCAAGTGCAACAAAGGCTACCTGCGCTGCATTGCAAGTGCAACAAAGGCTACCTGCGCTGGGCGTACTTTGACATGTGGAGGAATCTTTTTCTCAATGTGCCAGTGCCCAGGAAGCTTCCAAAAAGACACTTGATCAAAAGATTCGCCTAATGATGAGTTAAGAGCTTCTAAAACTCCAAGTGGAAGGTAGAAACTCCGAGTGAAGAACCGAAGAACAACTGGAGTTGAAGAGGACAACAAGTCACACATCAAGCTGACTTATCTTCACTCCAAAAATCTATATAAGGATCTCATCCCATGGGATCTGGAGGCCGGAATTTAATGCAAAGAATTGCTGTTGGTTTACAGTCGAGAGTATTGGGTGATTGCTTGAGGGAGGTGAAGAAGAGATTTCTCTCCGTCGGGAAGGTGATGCTGGATTGGACCTCTCATGGTTGTATCACCGCCTGAACCTTACTTCCATATATTAATAAAGCATTTGAGGTTCTTCTATTCGCATGTGTTTCAATGGTGTATTGTCTTACTTGCGTCTTTGATTTATGCTAATCCTTGAATCATTTATGAATGCATGCTTCTTGCAGTTTCCTTTTCTTGTCTTATTTGTAGGATCTCGTGTAGCTGGGCCCGTGAAAAGACTTGGAGCTGGGAGCAAGCGGCAAACAAAGGAGATTGGATCGACCATTTGTGCAAGACATCGGTAAGTGGATCTCTCCCTTTTATCTCTTGCATGTCATAAAGAAGAAACTTTAAATAGCTTTGCTTTCAGCTGTTGCTAAGGAACTGTCACCCTTAGAGTGGGTTAGGGTCATTCCGCGTTGGATACTTTCCCCCACAACAGACTGGTGACTCCGCTGGGGATCGTGTCTTGTTGGTAGCTTGTGTTTCTTGCTATTCATTTCTTAAACAAAGGAGTACCGAATCGAACTGCGTTCGAGTCCTTCGAATGCAAAGTAGAGGGCAGCTACTCTAGCCCAGTGCTGGGCATGTTTATGATTTGAAGAGCTGATCCACAAGGACTCTTTTTAGCTCTTTGTGATAGTGTTCATCTTCCTTTAATCATCCTCTAGTGTATACTTGACTGATAGCCTCTGATTTGGCCAAAAATCGTTCATTTTTGAGCAAACTGTGACCTAGAATCTGAGAGAGACGAGAGTTGTCTCATCAGTGCAGCTGCAACAAAGGCTACCTGCACTGCAACGCAGGTCCCGAAGGGGCTACCTGCACTGCATCTCAGATTGACAGTGTAGCACCTGCGCTGATCCAGTTTTGCCTAGTGCAACTGGGATTCCCCACTGTCTGTTGCCCAGTTTTCAGTATTGTTTTTGCAGCCTGTTGTCAACCTGTATACCCAGCTGAAACCACTTCTCTTTGCCTTCATTCCGCCTCAGTTGTATGAAGAAACCGTGATTGTTCTTATTGTATTTCTTGCTGTCATTCACAGTTTCCCATAACGAAAGTGAACTAGTCTTGCTATGACCTCTTGGATCTAGACCTATGAGAAAGTGTCGTTGTGATTCTAAGAGCTAGTTAATTGTTGTTCATAGCTGCTTGAGCATTTGCTTTCGTTATATGGTTTGAATTTCATTATTTCTTGTGTTGAAACGAGTGAATCTTAAGGTGTTCTTTTGATTATTGGACAAACACTTGTTTTCTTTCGCTTGAAATTGAATTCGAAATTATACAACAGCTTTCTTTTTGTAATACATCAACATTAAGGAAGAAGAAAAGAAATACTTGCATTGTGCATGTGCATTTTGACAGTTTGCATGTCGATTTAGGAAAAGTGCATCAGTGTGTGCTCTATGATCTGTTTGAAAAGATTATGTCTTTCTTTTCCTTCAGTAGTTAAGATTTTCATAAGTTGAAAGAATTGAAAAAGCTTGCTTATCATTCTTAGACTGCATTTAGGAGTTGTATCATACATCACGTGGTGATCCATAAAGGAAAACTGCTAAGCAAGATCAACCTAAAAAGAACTGAATTTATCTAACAACGCTTTGAAACATAACGAAACACAGTAGAGGTCTAGGTAGAGACGTGAACCGGCGTCGTTAAACATAGTGACTGTCGATCTCTACGAAGGTGGGTGATTCCTCTTGAGGGACGATAGCACTAATACGGACTTGTGCTCCCGCGTACCGTCGCGTATATTGGGAGACCCCTATAGGAACAAAGCCTTTATCCATAGGAAGACGTGTCGGCCGCCCTACTGATCGCGATGCAGTGAACACAGCATTCACGAAGATCGACCACTCGTACCGTAAAACGTATTCTGTGGTTTCGCGAAAGGTTTGGCACACCCTCTGCCTAGAACTCCAGAGTAGTTTATTTTGGCCTTTTTCAAACTCTATAACTGAAAAAGTCCATCCGAGCATTTGTCACTTCGGGCTCGTTAATACATCGAAGGAGACTAGAGTCATCTTTAGCTTTTTCTCGACTATTAAAAAATGAAAAAGCAAGTTGTGTCTAAAAGCGTCGTCATAATAAAATTCATTTTAAACGGAACATAATCACCTCCTATTCCTGCGTTGATCTTCGAAGTTAGTCTTTTGGCATCGTAAGTTCTTGTAGAATCGCTAAGAAATCTTTTGGATAGACTAGATATGTCTGAACAACCGTCGACATCTAGGACTGTGTCGTCTGACACAGCAGCAGCAGAACCTCTTGCTGCTACTCCAACGATGTTCGCTGGTATACCATCTGTCCCGGCAAATTGTCAACAACAAGCCGAAGTCCAATCAGGGACGAAAATATGGTTAGTTCCTATTTCTTCATCCGGATTATCATCTGGTACTTCTTATGTTGAAACTCAACAAATTGATCCAATGTGTCTTCAAAGGCCAATTTACCCTTTAAGTACTGGATTTCCACCATGTGGAGGGCAGTATGCTCTTTCATTGTTCCCTCCTAGAGAACAACCATATGAGAGTTTACAACAAGGATTAGGTCAAACTGGAATTACATCCAGCGGTTGGGTACCAATACTGCCTCAACGATCAGGAGTTGCATATTCAATGCAACCAGTACACCCTGAGTCGAATATTCCCACCACACCTGCTATGGCGAATGCGTCGCAAGTACAAGCGCTACCTGTTGTAATACAACGACCTCTTGTCTCAGCGGCTCAATCACAATCTCAGGGTAGTGCCTCCTTATCTGGAGCGACTCAGACTCAAACAAGTACTGTGACCCCTAATCTTGGTCAATCATCCATTATTGGTCAACAGCAAATGGTCCAACAACCAGTGCTGTTTCAATCTCAACAACCTCCAATCCAGCAATCATATCAAGGACCTGAGCAACAAGTCTTTGTAAGTAATGGGCAACCATGCTATAATGGTTTTGCCCATCAACCTTGTCAAAGTTGTCAGCATTATGCTGGTCTGCAAAGACCCATTGCTCAGGCGATACCATCTTATCCTGGGTATGCTTCGCCTAATCTGAACCAACAGTTGCCTTTTGTAGCAACTCTAGAATTACCAGATCTAAACCGACTGATGAATGATCCAATTGCTTATGCCCCTTGGTGGCCAGCGATTCCGCATAAACTTCCATCGGACATTCCTAAATTCAATGGAAATCCAGGTGAAGACCCGTCGAATCACGTCATGACTTTTCATCTGTGGTGTTCATCGAACACTCTAAACGATGATTCGATAAGACTTCGCCTCTTCCAGAGGACATTGACAGGTCCAGCGGCTAAATGGTATATTGAATTGCCAAGAGCCTCTTTCGACAATTTCAGCTCCTTAGCCACGACTTTCTTAACCCATTTTCAATTACCGATAAGGTATGAAACAGGAACAGAACTCCTTACCAACTTCAAACAGACAACGGCCACTCACATATCTGATCATATACATGAGTGGCGACGTCGTCGTAGGATGGTGAAAACTTACGTTCCCGATCAGCTTTTAGCTGAATGGTTTATAAAGTCGTTACTTCCGGCTATAACGGAAGATGTGGCCAAGGGAGCAGTCGTAACAGAGGAGCAAGTCATTGCTCGCGCTCAATATTTAGACTTAGTATATACTCAGTCTGGCACGCTCTACGACAAAATACCTGACGCCCCTAGACCTGAATTTTCAATTCCTCCCCCTCCTAAATCGAATACTGACTCTCACACCAGTAATGGCGTGACTGGCAAACGCAAAATTTCTAGTCAAAATGCAAATGAGGAACTTCTTGCCTCAGAAGTAAATGCCATGTCGACCGACAAAGGCAAACAACTGAAGCAACCAGGGGGCAAGAAGAAAAAGAAAAGGAAAGGGAAACCCCCGACAGGGTGTCATATATGCGATGAGGATCATTGGACGAAAGATTGTCCACATATAGCTGAAGTTAAGAAACTCTTTAAGAGTTCAAAAACCCCAACAGTATTGACTGATCCGTTTCCTAACCCAGGTCAAAATCTGGTTGCTAATCGAAATGCTTCCCGATCCCAAGTGCTTATGTTGTCTACCTCAAAGCAGCAGAATAATGCTTTGACAAGGAATAAAGATTACAGGAATCCAAAGCAGTTGAACAACAAGGCAAATAAACAACCTAGTAGTTCAACAACTTTGACCAAAGTCGTGCCACCCATCATTCCTGAACCAATGATAAAGTCGCCAAAGGGAGTAGTACACAAATCGACATTTAATCCTCGTGCAAAAAGAACACAGGATTATAATATAATAGAGGAACTGGCTCAATCGCCGTCCGCTATGTCGACGCCTGAGGTATCGCAAAATTGCCCCTCCCAAGAGCAAACTTCATTATCAACCATAGGTGGGATTGGCCCAATGGATTCCAATCTTGTGGCCTTTGATCATAAAGGATATGACCCTCAGATACCAGCTCAACTAGCTTTCCTTATTCAAGTGAAAGCCCTCAACAAAACTGTTCATCGAACAATTATTGATGAGGGGGCATCTACATGTCTTATGTCGATGAGTTGCTGGAAAAATTTAGGCTCACCACCCTTGTCGAAATCGTCAACGACCTTAAAAGCATTTGATGGACGATCATACACTCCATACGGGATTTTAAGTAACTTGCAAGTTGAACTGGGGGGCAAAGCAGTAGAAGTTGATGTTGAAGTAATCGATGGAAACCTCGATTACAACATCTTACTGGGAAGGCCCTGGATATATGCCATGGCCGCAGTTGTGTCGACCTACTTCAGGAAGATTGCATTTCCCTTTCAAGGAGGAATTACAGTCGTCGACCAACAAACTTTCCTCCCCGACAGTTCACAAGTTACGGGAAGCACTCCAATGATCCATGGAAGCAATCACTCGCTTCAAAATATTGGAGTAGGTCTCCTAAAAGACCCTGCCTTAATGGGTACTTTTGCCCTACTGCCTGCAAGTAACCTGGCGGAAGTGGCCACAGTGGAAACCTACAATATGAAATCTTCTATATCTAACGGATTCAGAAGATTCCTAAACATTTTGTCAGCATGGATCATCGCCCTAATGGAAATACTGTAAATACAGTGGGCTCCGAGGACGGTTCTTATCTCATGTCAACCTCGTTAAAAAATGAGACAAGGAGTCACGAGGATAGTTCTTTTACTATGTCAACCTCATTAAAAAAATGAAACAAATCCCCTTTTCAAAATTCAAAGGTAAACCTTCATTCCAACCACCAAGTTGAATGCAATGAAGCTTGGGGGGCACCCTCCTTTGACATGCGTTATTATGATGCTGGGGGCATGCAAAAGAACGAGCAGTTTTGGCATAGTTCATGCTCGTTAAAAAATAAATGCAAAACCGAGCAATTTTAACGTGGACTTCATGCTCGTTAAAAAATAAACATAAGCATGTGAGCAAGCTTCCCCCCAGAGTTCAAGCTCATCCAGAAAAAATGAACTGGTAAATAACCATTTGAGACCGTAAATTCATCAGCCATAAAAGCCTTGGTCGTGTTTGTGCACCGTCACCTCCACTTTTCATTTGGCCGATCATTCACATCCACTTGATTGTTTACCTATTTTGAGGAATAGCTGCGAAGAGTGATCCCACCTAGCCATCCTTGTAATACTGCCGTGATTGGAAAATTCCAACCTGTACCTGGAATCTGCTGCTATCCCTGTTTATCACTCGTTCCTCAAAATACGAGTCCTCTTTGAGCTCTTTTCACTGACTCGTAAAATATGAAAAGTTTGCTGAGTTTTGGCCTTCCAGCTCGTTAAAAGGACCGGAAGAGCTATCCCTCCTCTAGATTTTAATATTTTTGGACCTGAGGGATTATTGCACAAAAAGATCGAGCGCTTGCCTAGTTCGGCTCGATAAAGCTATCGAACATTCATCCCTTCTGTATTGTTTATACTTTTTCGGACTTAAGGGATTAGATGACGAAAAAGGACCCCTGGAGTCCACTTTATGTACCATTTTCAGACTCTCTAAAAATGAAAAGGACCGAGTTGTCTTTGTCGCTGGGCTCGTTAAAAATATTAGATAGCGACAAACTTGTCTTTAGACGAGAATGAGTTTCCCTATCGCTAGGCTCGTTAAAACATAGCGATGGGCTTGCCCGAAGGGCAGGTTATAGATCAAGCATATGTTATCCTCCTCAAGCTTGACAAAAATAAAGAGGTACTGGTCAGAAATGACTGGGGAAAAATTGGGAGAACCTCAAAGCTTAATGGTAGCAAGTCGCTCTTGAACATGACACTTTTGCCTCCGTAAATATCGGGTTGGGTTATTATCATTCACCGGTCCCTTCACCATGGTCTCGCCATACCATCCATACATGGGGTAATGCTACCGATCCATCACATCAGTGTCGTTATATGTTCAAGAGATGTCATTCAGAAAGTGTCAACCGGGTCCCATCCACTACCGTACATCATCTTTCATCCTTCCATGACCGCCACCCTGAATCATGTTTCACATATCGTTTTCACCATCATCACTAGCTCCGTTTCGTGTCACTGATGTGGGATTCATTAAGGCCCTCCTTTGACGGATCACTTCTTGTCGACATCAGCTCATTATCCAAGAAGTTGGTCTAGGAACACCCCCTCAGTACTTTGAAGCTTGCATGCCTCAATGGCAAGTTTCTCACTCCCGGCGATAGGTATACATTAATGACCTTCGACCAGGAGACTTTGCGTGGTGTTCGACGTCAGATCCTATATTCACACCACGTGAATTGTGCTGCAGTACCTTGAGGGTCGTCATCCTTATCGGTGATTCCTCTCGCGCTTGTTAACAGTTTACATTATTGACTGGTAATCAAGCGATGTCTTTCCATGTTCGACTTCAAGAAATTCTCACATGGATCGACTTGTACTAAAGTGAAGATTGGACAAGTTTGAAGACCCCGGATCTAGTTTCATCCATCCGGGCTACGATATATATTCAGGAGATAAAAACATAGACATGTGCAGCAGATGATCATCCTACTAAAAGGATGATAATTAAAAGCAGAGAATTATCAGTCTATTATCCGACGATCGTCTGTTTATGTACAACAAATGTATTTATAAAGCTGAGCATGGGAAATGGCCGCATCAGCTAGATCATGAAAAGAAAGTATGAAAAGATAATGTATTGCATTGTATTTTGTTACAGGTCACCTCCCGACGATTGAATGAACTTCGGATCCTCCTAATAAAGCATTTCACCCGATAAACGACCTCATACTTTAGGGGGCAACTGTTATAGACATTTTTGTGCCTTACAGCATAGAGCATGAAATGTCAATAATCTAAGGGATCCAAAGTCCCTAAACATGTTGTTCTTACCCTCAGAGGAACAAGGTCAGCAAACCACAGCAATGCAAATCAGTTCTCCACTGAAAAACACTCAAAAACAGGTCAATTTTGGATCAAAGCAGCTGCTCCAAAGGCTACCTGCGTTGCATAGCAAGTGCAACAAAGGCTACCTGCGCTGCATTGCAAATGCAACAAAGGCTACCTGCGCTGGGCGTACTTTGACATGTGGAGGAATCTTTTTCTCAATGTGCCAGTGCCTAGGAAGCTTCCAAAAAGACACTTGATCAAAAGATTCGCCTAATGATGAGTTAAGAGCTTCTAAAACTCCAAGTGGAAGGTAGAAACTCTGAGTGAAGAACCGAAGAACAACTGGAGTTGAAGAGGACAACAAGTCACACATCAAGCTGACTTATCTTCACTCCAAAACTCTATATAAGGATCTCATCCCATGGGATCTGGAGGCCGGAATTTAGTGCAAAGAATTGCTGTTGGTTTACAGTCGAGAGTATTGGGTGATTGCTTGAGGGAGGTGAAGAAGAGATTTCTCTCCGTCGGGAAGGTGATGCTGGATTGGACCTCTCATGGTTGTATCACCGCCTGAACCTTACTTCCATATATTAATAAAGCATTTGAGGTTCTTCTATTCGCATGTGTTTCAATGGTGTATTGTCTTACTTGCGTCTTTGATTTATGCTAATCCTTGAATCATTTATGAATGCATGCTTCTTGTAGTTTCCTTTTCTTGTCTTATTTGCAGGATCTCGTGTAGCTGGGCCCGTGAAAATACTTGGAGCTGGGAGCAAGCGGAAAACAAAGGAGATTGGATCGACCATTTGCGCAAGACATCAGTAAGTGGATCTCTCCCTTTTATCTCTTGCATGTCATAAAGAAGAAACTTTAAATAGCTTTGCTTTCAGCTGTTGCTAAGGAACTGTCACCCTTAGAGTGGGTTAGGGTCATTCCGAGTTGGATACTTTCCCCCACAACATAGATGACTCTACAACTTGAATATCGGCAAAAATCTCCGCGGAAGAATCTCCTGTCGGGGAATCAGGCAAGGTTATGATAGGAGAAGAATTCTTGGAAGACTTTTTCTTACCTTTAGTGTTAACCATACCAATCATACCATTGGCGGCATGAGATCCCGAAGGAGCTGTAGCGATTTGATTTTGCTTGGGAAGATTGGGGATTTTCTCATGTAACGTACCTGACTGAGTATAGACCAAGTCAAGGTACTGTGCTTGAGCAATTACTTGCTCCTCAGTAACAACTCCGACTTTAGCTACATCTTCAGTGATCTTTGGCAACAAAGATTTTACAAACCACTCAGCCAAGATCTGATCCAGAATAAAAACCTTCAATAAACACCATTGACGTCTCCATTCATGAATATGATCTAAAATGTAAGTGGACGTTGATTGCTTTAACGAAGTTAACAATTCCGTGCCATTGTCATATCTGACTAGCAACTGAAAATGAGTTAAAAATGAGGTAGCTAATTGAATAAAATTATAAAAAGTGCCTCGTGGTAACTCAATGTACCACTTGGACGCAAGACCAATTAGAGTGCGCTGGAAAAGTCTTAGACGGATTGAATCATCTGAAATGGAGTTAGATGCACACCAGAGGTGATAAGTCATCACATGGTTCGATGGGTCCTCTCCTGATTTGCCTTCAAACTTAGGAATATCACTAGGCAACTTATTCGGCATTGGTGGCGAATACGGAAGATAGTTAATGGGATCGTTCGTTAGGCGCGACAATTCAGGCAAGTCCAAAGTTGCAATAAATGGTAACTGACGATTAGGGTCCCTAAAACTCTGGGTCATGAGACTAACCCCAGGAGGAGGATATCCAGGATAACTAGGAATAGGAATTGCATTTGGGATATTGTATCCTCGCGGAAAACCAGGATTAACCGGACCGTACTGGGGTTGCTGAGGTTGTTGATATGTGTACCCAAGGTACGGTTGATACTGATAGACTGGCTGTTGCACAGCAGGACCGAATTGGTACTGTCCCTGGTATGGTTGATAAGTAAATTGTGCTTGACTTGTGACAACCGTACTTGAACTAGGTTGTCCTACATGAATCTGAACTGAAGTTTGAATCGTAGATCCAGATGGTGGCAAAAATGTCTGAGGAGTAGATACAGGAACAATAGAAACCAGAGCTGTCGATACTCCAGAAGTAGGTGGGGTAGATTGAACAGATGTTGCGGCAGTTGCAACAGTCGTTTGAGGCAGAGTACGAGCCGTACTAGGCCCAGGCTGAGAAACTACCGAAGGTACAAAAGTTTGAATATTAGACTAGACTAGTTGCTGGGGTGTACCAGAAACTAAGGGTTGTCCAGTTTGAGATGACAACTGTACATTTGGCTGCAACACCTGTTGAGTTTGTGATGGATCCCACACTATATTCATTCCGGGGTACGGACCCATAACAGGTTGAGAATTTTGAGGACCATAACCGGGTTGAGGGTAGGATTGATAAATCAAAGGTACATTTCCCGTTCCTTGAACAAACGATTGACCGGAGGGTGGTTGGAAACCTTGGTTCGAGTACTAACCTTGGGGTTGATACCCTTGAGGCACGTACTGATACTGGGGTTGACCTTGAGGTATAAATTGATACTGGGGTTGACCTTGGGGTACATATTGAGTCTGGGGTTGACCTTGGGGAACGTATTGTCCCGTAGGTATGTATTGTCCTGTAGGTATGTATTGTCCTTGAGGTTGCCCCCCAAACGCAAATTGGGTACCTTGAGGTTGCCCCCCAGGCGATAATTGAGGCTGCCCCCCAGGCGGTAACTGGCCACCTTGAGGTTGAGGATTGGGAATAGAACCTAACATCATGAGAATATCTTCTACGCTCGACAACTTAGTACCATTGCTTCCAGTTAATAACCCTTGCTCAATGGGTTGAGGAGATGCTCTCGAAAAAGTACCAGAAAGCGACTGATACCCAAAGGGAATAGAAGGACCGCTGTACAAAAAGGATTCGGGCGATTGAGTAAACATGGACGACTGTCTTGACATATTTAACGGAGGATAATAACCTCTAGGCGGACTGTAAAAAATTGATTCACACTCCCTTAGCTCAATAACCGGTTGATTTTCAAGGATAGGGATGGCTACTTCTTCTTCCGGAGTAGCAAGTTCTTCAATAGCTATAAGTCCAGAAAGAAGATCTTGGGTGATTACTCTTTCTACCCTAGGTGAACCAGGACCACTAGAAGCTAGAGAAGCAAACCCCAATGTCGGAGTAGCAGCAAATTCACTTTCAGGTTCAGATATTTCAGGTTCCTCACCTATATCACTAGTAGACGAAAAGCTACCAGTAACTTCGGAAAGAGACACTGATTGTGGATTATAATCTGCTACTAAAGCTTGAAAATGAGGATGTACCACCAAAGAAGACTCTCCTTCTTCAGGTGACTCAACTCTACTATCTCTAGGAGTTACGAGGACTTTCAAGCCTTCAAGCTGGCTCGGTGAAAACTCAGGAGGTTGGCCCCGAAGTCTACGGAACTTCCTCGGTAATTCAGCCACGATTAAAAACTTTTAACTACTTCACACGTAAACAAAGTAAAATCTCAATGAAAACCACCTAAAGCCTCTAAAGAACCAAACAAATTTGAATCACACACCTAAAGAATCTAGGAGATCAAACACACACAAATAGTAACTTTCCATACTGAAAACACTAGTTGGTGATGAAATCCAACGTCGCAGAGTTCAATACAGAAATGGCGGTTGGAACAGTTACCCCGACAACCTGCTTAATGAATAGACTGGCACAAGTTTCTCCACTTAACCGTCTCGAGTGAAGAGAATCCCCCAGAAAATCCAAGTGAGTCTAGCTGACGTCTACTCTAGGTACAGTGGGATCTTCCCACCACTGTCACCTCAGGAAGAATCCTAAAGAATATGGCCACTAAGGTTACCAACTGAAACAAATATACTTGGGGGAATAGTCTACGATCCGATACGCACGCAAGGGCAGAGTAGCAAGCTCAATCCCTTTGAAGGCTCCTTGACATAATCCAAGGTTTACCAACAAGTGACCCCAGGCTCCTCGACAATGGTTAATCCGAGGTTTACCATTTTTAATACGTGAATATCTGGCATCGTTCCCAATGAGGAAGGATTGATTCCCACATTGGTTCGGACACGATCTCGTGCTTCTCCTTTAAGAGGAGCTTTCCTAGAGCATAAATGCAACAATTGGATTTCTTCCCTACCACAAGATACAGCTACTTGTTTGTTTTTACTATCTTGGAGAGTTAATTACTCTCCTACTCCAAGACACTAGCCTAAGCTAAGTTGGTGTATCAGAGCCCTAGAAATAAAAATGTTACTAGATGAATTTTACTTTAAGCGTTATTTTTATTGGTTTTTGTTTAAGTCAAAAGGTGCGGAGATGAAACTCGTGGTATGAAGACTCGACTCAAAATCACTAAAAATGCACCTAAGATGATTTAAACAATCTTTTCTCTTCGATGAACTTCTAGCTAGGAAAGAGTTTGAGAATGCAAAATACTTTGTAAACACAAATATTTCTTAACGCACAAATTAAAAGAAGAGATTTTGTCCTTTCCAATGCACTCAAAACGAGACAACTAGTTATTTCACAAAAATTTCCCTTTTTCGTTTCAAAGCACTCGGTTAAAACAAACTTTTTTCCAAAAGAGATATATTTTATTTTATAAAACACTCAAAACTATGCAAAGAACTAACTTTGAGATCTATACACTATAAAAACCTATTTGAAGTCAAAGCCTACAAGATGTATTTTTAAGGATGTTTTACTTAGCTAGATGTAAGCTAAGGACCAATTTATGCAGAATCACAAATCAGTCAAAAACAACCAATTTTGTTTTTTTAAAAATGAAAATCCAAACTTTTAAACACAATCTTTTCGAAGTTTTGTAAAGAGAAAACACAAAGCAGATTCCTTAATGAGGGTAGATTTCATTAATGGTCAGACTCATAAGAAGGCTGGTAGACACCAAGGTGATCTGAGGTCCCTACAGCTTCTAAGATCAGAGCTACTACAAGACCAAAATGAAAAACAAACCCAACAAGCAAAACTCCTAGGAATTTCACCTAAAACCTTAACACTAATGAAATCAACTTAAGGAAAGCTTCTGACAGGTTATATGTAGGTCTGGGCAGTGGAAAATAACTTCTAAACAAAAACTAAGCTAACTAACAGAGGAAATCTTAGGTTTTTCAAAATTTTGACAGGGTCCGCAGGCCCGCAGTTAACACAGGTGTGGTACCACTCTGTGCTAAAAGCAAAAGTGCAGATAAGTACGCACTGTGTCAAAAGGCTAGGGTGCGGTCCTCTCCCAAAGCTATGAAAAACGAAAAATAAACCTGGATCTACAAACTCTACCCAATTCCACACACAACAAGCCAAAAATAGAAACAAAACACAGTTTCTCAGGTCAAAGTAAAAACAAGGAAACAATCAAGTCCCCAGTGGAGTCGCCATTTTGTCACACAGAATAAGTCGATCTTGCGGACAAGATAGACCTTCCTAGAATCTAAAGAAGACCTAATGACAAGCAAACCAATCACACACTATCTTTCTCTAAATATGCTTTTGTAATCAAAGGAAAACAAGTGTTTTAGGCATACCTTAGGTCCAACGCAAGTTTGTGGATGCCCTCGCTCCTTCGATCCAGATGATCTCCCTTGTCACGAATCTGCAAACACAAACAAGCAAACAAATTAAATAGCACCTGAAAAGCCAATATCATAAAACATTTTTAACATGAAAGTCAAGGAGTTCATGAAACAAATAACATGAGACCATTTGTTGAGAAAAATGAGTTTGATTGTATTAATTCAAAAGAAGAAGAACTTTACAACCTGTGCCTTGGCGCTGTACAAGCTCCTCCTAGGGTCCAGCAAAAAGTCTCCTCTACTTTGACAAGTTTCACTCTCTTCCCAATGAAGCCAAAAAGGTATGTGATCTCTCCTCTTAAGCTCAACTAGGAAGTCTTAATTTCACCAGCATTTACCCTTAAAAATGTTCAGCTTGTAACCTCTCCAGCAACCAGCCCAATGCCTAAATTTATAGTGCAATGGAGGGAAGTTACTAGGTCCTCCTTCAAAGGGATAACTCCTCTCATCAATGGATTAGCTCCTTCTCTTTTGGGATGCATGAACCACCTAAGAGCGGAAAATCCACGTCAAAATTCCTTCTAGAATCATCTAGAATTAACCCAAAGTGAGTTTTTTAGAATAAACTTGTGCCTTTTTGACTTTCACAGGGGTCCGCACCCACACCTTTAGGGACAGAGGGGTCAGGTCCGCAGTTTTTATAAACAGAAGGTGTGGGACCACAGGAAATAGTGAGAGAAAGTGTGGAACCAGAGTTTCATTGATTTTCAATGTCTTTCTCTCATTTTCAAAGCTTGACTTGAAGAGCTGAGGTCTGAGACTTGCTTAGGAAGACAATACAAGTGATGATAAACCCATACTAACTGCAAATAATCATGGTGAAGATATTTTTGTGTAACAGGCATGCAAGCTTCAAAGTACTGAAAGGGTTGTTCCTAGGTCAGCTTCTTGGATAATGAGCTGATGTCGACAAGAAGTGACCCATCATAGGAGGGCATTGATGGATCCCACATCTACGACATGGAACAGAGAAAATGATTTTTTAGAGGTGAAAACGATCTGATGATACAAGGTTCAGGGTGGCGGTCATGAAGCGTGAAGGTATTGCAATAGATGAGACACAAGATGGGGAGGTGAATTCTCTGAGCGACTTCTCTTGAACATATTAGCGACACTAAAATGGATTGGTAGAATTAACCCCAAAAGTGGATGGTACGGTGGACCAATGGTGATATGATCGGTGAACGAAATAACCCAACCCGACTCAATCATGGTGATGGAGTGAAAGTGTTATGTTCAAGAGCGACCTGCTACCAATAAAGTTTCTTCAAGTTTTCTTCCCAATTTTCCCCAGTCATTTCTGACCAGTACCTCTTTATTTTTCTCAAGCTTGAGGAGGATAACATATGCTTGTTCTATAATTTTCCCTTCGGGAAAACCCGTCGCTATGTTTTAACGAGCCTACCGATAGTGAGACTTGCTCTTGTCTGAATGGACAAGTTTGTCGCTATTTTTTTAACGAGTTTAATGACAAGGATAACTCAGTCCTTTTCAATTTTATAGAGTCTGAAAAGAGATGGAAAGGAAACTCCAATCTTCCTTTTTCGTAATATAATCCCTTAAGTTTGAAAAAGTGTAAAACAATGTGAAAGGGATGACTCTTCGATAGTTTTAACGAGCCGAACAAGACAAACGCTCAATCTTTTTGTGTAATAATCCCTCAGGTTCAAAAAGATTAAAATCTAGAGGAGGGATGGCACTTCCAATCACTTTAACGAGCTGGAGAGGCCAATTGCTCAGAAATCTTTTCATATTTTACGAGTTAGATGAAAAGAGTTTAAAGGGGACTCATTTTTTGAGGAACGAGTGATGTTGTAGGATAGCAGCTGGTTCCATGTAATGTTTGGAACTTTTCAATCATGACAGTGTAAGGAAGGTGGCTAATAGGATCACTCATCGCAACTGTTCCTCAAAAGGGGTAAACAATCAAATGGAGGTGTATAATCGGCTAACAAAGAGTGGAGGTGATGGTAAGAACAAGACCAAGGCTCAAAAGATGATAATAATGCGATCGCAATGGTTATTTACCGGAGGTGGGTTCATTTTTTAACGAGCAAAAACTCTGGTGGAATATATGCTCATTGCTAGGTTTATTTTTTAACGAGCTTGAACTTTGCATAAAACTGCTCGTGGCCTGGTTCATTTTTTAATGAGCTTGAACCATGCAACAGCATATGCTCAGATTCAGTTTCATGTTTACACAAGCTTGAAATGAGAAAATATGCTTGTTATAAGTTCACATGCCCCCAGCGTAATGACGCAAATCGAGGTGCATGCCCCCCAAGCTTCATTGCATTCAACGCGGTGGTTGGAATGAAGGTTTACCTTCGAAATCTTTGAAAGACTCGACTTGGATTTTACGAGATCGTAATCAAAGACTCGATTTGGAAAGGGATTTGTTTCATTTTTTAATGAGGTTGACACAGTAAAAGAACTATCCTCATAATCCACCGTATTTACAGTATTTGATAGAAAATAAAAAACTAAAGGATGATTAAGGTTGCTGGAATAATCTTCGTGGTGATCTGAAAGATGGGAACGATGGGTGTAATCTTCCCATGGTGCCTCTCCTATCATCATTGACTGAATGATTCCTTCGTCTGTAGAGTGTACATGCGACCAAGGCTCTGAAGAGGTGCCATATTCCTTAGACCTATCTATCCAAAAACTCGATGAGAATTGATTTGGGTTTTCCCCCAGGCCAAGAAAATTGATTGCTACAATATTTCTAAAATGGCGATGATCCATGTTGACAAAATGTTCGGGAATCTTCTGAATCTTTAAGATATAGAAGATATCATATTGCAGGTTTCCACCGTGGCCACTTCCATCAGATTACTCTGAGGCGGTAGGGAAAAAGTACCCATCAATGTAGGGTCTTTTAGCAGGCCTACTCCAATATTTTGAAGCGAATGAGAGCTTCCATGGATCATCGGGATGCTTCCCGTAACTTGTGAACTGTTGGGGAGAAAGTTTTGCTGGTCAACGATTGTAATTCCTCCTTGAAAAGCAAATGCAATCTTTCTGAAGTATGTTGACACAACAACGGCCATATCATAAATCCAAGGCCTTCCCAGTAGGATTTTATAATCGAGATTTCCTTCGATAACTTCAACATCAATTTCTACTGTTTTTCCCCCCAGTTCAACTTGTAAGTTACTCAAAATCCCATATGGAGTGTATGTTCATCCATCGAATGCTTTTAACATCATTGACGATCGCGACAAGGGTGGTGAGCCTAAAGTTTTCCAGCAACTTATTGACGTAATACTTGTAGATGCCCCCTCATCAACAATTGTTCGATGAATAGTTTTGTTGAGCGCTTTCACTTGAATGAGGAAAGCGAGTTGAGCTGGTAACTGAGGGTCATATCCTTTATGATTAAAGGCCACAAGATTGGAATCCACTGGGTTAATCCCACCTATCACTTATAATAGGACCTGATTTTGGGAGGGGAAATTTTGCAGTACTTCAAGTGTCGACATAGCGGACGGTGATTGGGCTAGGTCCTCTACTATATTATAATTCTGTGCTGCTCTGGCACAAGGATTAAATGTCAATTTGTGTACTACTCCCTTTGGTGGCTTTATCGTTAGCTCAAGAATGATGGGTGGCACAACTTTGGTCAAAGTTGTTGTCGAACTACTAGGTTGATCAGTAGCCTTGTTGTTTGACAACTGTGGATTCCCGTAATCTTTATTCCTTGTCGATATCAAAGCATCATTTTGCTATTTTGAAATGGACAACATAAGCACTTGGGATGGGGAAGCATTGTCGCTAGCAACCAGATTGGTTCCTGGGTTCAAAAATGGGCCAGTCAATACTGCTGAAGTTTTTGAATTCTTAAATATTTTCTTAACTTCAGCTTTATATGGACAATCTCTCGTGCAATGATCCTCATCACATATGAGGCATGGCTGACTAGGTTTCTTTTGCCCAGAAGGGTTTGCAGAAGATTTTTCAGGAGATGAATCGTCCTGTTTCTTCTTTTTGCTCTTCCCTTTCTTCTTGCCCCCTGGTTACTTCAGTTCTTTGCCTTTGTCGGTCGGCACGACATTAACCTCCGAGGCTAGAAGTTCTTCATTTGCATTTTGATTGGAAATCTTACGGGCTTTTCTAGATGTAGCCTTTGTCGACTTTGTGCTTTTCGTACCTATCACGCCATCGCCGGCATGAGAGTCTTTGTTTGATTTAGGAGGAGGAGGAATGGAAAATTCTGGCCTTGGAGCATTAGGGATTTTGTCATAGAGCGTGACAGATTGAGTATAGATCAAGTCTAGATATTGCGCACGAGCAATGACTTGCTCTTTAGTGATGACTCCTCCCTTTGCCACATCTTCTGTAATAGAAGGTAACAAGGAATTAATAAACCATTCAGCTAGTATCTGATCAGAGACATATGTTCTTACCATTCTACGACGACATCACCATTCATGAATATGATCAGATATGTGAGTGGCCGTCGTCTGTTTGAAATTGGTAAGAAGTTTTGTTCCTATTTCATACCTTATTGGTAACTGAAAATGGCTTAAAAAGGTGGTGGCAAGGAAGTTATCAAACGAAGCTCTAGGAAATTTGATGTACCATTTTGCTATCAGACCAGTTAAAATTCACTGAAAAAGGCGAAGCCTAATCGAATCATCATTTAGGGTGTTGGAGGAACATCATAGATGAAAGGTCATCACATGATTCGACAGATCTTCACCCAGATTTCCATTGAATTTAGGAATATCTGAGGAAGTGTATGCGCAATCACCAACCACCAAGGGGCATAAGCGATTGGATCGTTCGTTAGCTGATTTAGATCTAGTAACTCTAAAGTCACCACGAAGGGCAACTGTTGATTCAGGTTCAGCGAAGCATACCCAGGATAAGATGGGATCGCCTGAGTAGTGGGTCTTTGCATACCAGCATAATGCATTTGATGCTGATAACTTTGATAAGGTTACTGGGCATAACCAATTTGGGATGATTGATGATAATCGTTTTGAATATACGGCTGCCCATTACCTGCAAAGCTTTGTTGCTCAGGTCCTTGGTAAGCTTGCTGGAATTGCGGTTGTTGATGTTGCACCAGCCATGGCTATGAAACCATTTGTTGTTGCCCAATACTAGATGTTTGACCAAGATGAGGGGTAATAGTACCCGTTTGAGCCTGAGTCGCTCCAGTTAAGGAGCCACTAACCGGTGATTGCGGTTGCGTCGTAGAGACAAGAGGTTGTTGTATTACGACCTAAGAAACTTGAGGCTGGCATACAACAGGTAACGCCTGTACTTGCGACACTGTCACAATAGCTGGTGTAGTGGGGATATTCGACACAGGTAGACTCGGTTGCATTGAGTATACAATTCTTGGTTGTTGAGGCAGTATTGGCACCCAACCACTGGATGTGATTCCATTTTGACCCGAATTTGGTTGAGAACTCTCATATGGTTGTTCTCCTGGAGGGAACAATGAAAGGGCATACTGCCCTCCATACGACGACAATCTAGTGCTGACAGGGAAGATCAGCCTTTGGAGACTGGACTGCCCAAATTGATATTGTCGTGAAGGATCAATTTGCTGAGACTCAACATAAGAAATTCCAGATATTATTCTAGACAAACAAACGGGAACATACCATACTGTCGAAACATTCCCTAGGTGGACTTCCTCGGAGTGGCGGCAGGTGGTTTTGCTACCACTGTATCGGATGACAGAGTCCTAGATGTCGATGGTTGTCCAGACATATCGAGTCTATCCAAAATACTTCCTAGCGATTCTACAGGAACTTTCGATGAAGGGGAACTAACTTCTGAAATAGAAGGATATAGATGGATCCCAGTTCCAAAATGTGATGGAGTGCTGGATGGAAGATCCTCCGCAATCTCTTCTATAGCAATCAATCTAGGTGGAAGAAGTAGACCGTCATGTTAGTAAAATATTTTTGGTGCCAAAGAAGGTATAGATTTTGCAGCGACAGATGTTGGAGGGGTAACACCTTCCGAATCAATCCTAGATGGAGCTGGTTCAAGAATAGAAGTGTTTACTGTTACATTAGGATCAATTCTAATGTCCTCTTGTAACTGCGGAACTTCTTCTGTAGAGGCAGGGATACCAGAAATAGTTTGAGTAATTGGAGTATTCGAGGACGTTGAAACACAAATTTCAAACAAACCAGGAAACTTTCACCCAGTTAAATGAGTCCACTTGGCCCGGAATGGTTTCATTTCTGGAGTAAAAGATGGCTGACTCGTTAGTCGCTAAGAACTACGGGGTTTTGATTTAATTTCTTCCACGATTGCGGATTACTTGATCAACTCAAAATAAAAGGGGATAATAATATTCCAAATTAAATGAATTTTAGACGCTTTGACACAACTTGCTTTTTCAATTTTTAAGAGTCAAGAAAAAGCTAAAGATGACTCTAGTCACCTTCGATTTTTAATGAGCCTGAAGTGACAAGTGCTCAGATGGAACTTTTCCTTTAAGGAGTCTGAAAAGGAATGAAAGAGACTACTCTGGAAATCTAGACAGAGGGATTACCAAACCAATCACAAAATTGTAGAATACTTTTTACGATACGACAGTCAATCTTCCCGAATGCTGTGTTCAATGCATTGCGATCGATAGGGCGGCAAGCACGACTTCCTAAGGATAAAGGATATAGCCTATTGTGGTCTCCCAATATATAGTCGACGGTACGTGGGAGTACAAGTCCATACTGGCACTTGTCGTCTCAAAGAGGAGGAATCACCCAACCTACGATGAAAGTGATAGTTACCAGGCTTTATGGTGCCGGAATACGTCTCTAGCCTAGACTTCTAGATGTTGTGCGTTAGGTTCCAAAGCGTTTTTATGTTCATTGAATTTATTTTACAGTTGATCTTTCTTAAGAACTTTGCCTTTAAGGTTCACCGCGTGATGTAGATATACAACTCCTAAATATGCAATCTAAGATGATAAACAATCGTTTACTCTTCTTTTTGCAATGAAAATCCTATCTACTAAGGAAAGAGAAGTGAAATCCTTTCAACATAGAGCAGAGAGCACACACTACATGCATTTTCCTAAATCAAAATCAACAAGCAGTCTAAATGCAAATGCACATGCATGTATTTTTTTTTCCGCTTTCTTAATGTGTGAATGACAAAAAGAATGCTAAATAAAAATCTGAATTATCTCTTCTTTCAAAGCGACAGTACTAACGGTTTTCTTTTCAAAAAACGAAAGGAAGACAAGACGAAACTTTGTGATTTTGAATTGAAATTGCTTTCGACACTTGAAATACTATTAATTCAGATCAAATACAAGAGTAACAGTGTAATCGACTATAAAAAAGAGGAGGATTCTTTTCTTTAACTAAAAACGACACTTGTGACACTTTCAAATCAAAAGATGACAGTTCGATTAAGTTACTATTTTGTAAAGGAGAACTGTAATTGGTGAAAAATACATAAAAACATTCACAATCCTTTGTACAATAGAGGCTAAATAATGCAAAGGAAGGGGGTTTCCACAGTGGTCTATTGGTCACAGACAACAAAACTCCTGAATAAAGCTGAAGACAGTAAAGAAAAAACCAAAATCTGGAGGCAGAAACAGTCTTACCTCATCATCGCACCTGTAACACAGGGAAACAGGGATGCATCCCACCTACTGCACACGGGAGGTGCAATGCATCCAGTCTGCCAAAAGGAGACAGTGCGATGGTTGAGGAACGAGACTTTAACTTGGTTTTTGGTCACAATTTGCAGCTTAGTTCAGGGATTTAGGTTGAGCTAATGATAGTCAGTAAATACAAAGTATAAGGGTTGATCTGATGAGGTTACTTGAGCTACCTCTAGGGCACTTAGGATGTTTGCAAGTCAGTTTTTCAGTTCATAAAAAAACCCGGAGATTGACTGAAGCAGCATTGATCTACTTTGCACTTGCATAGCAAATGCAATTTGAAGGCTAGCTGGCTTAACTTCAAGATCCATCTGTATTTTATGAAGCAAACAAATAGAGACAAGCAAACAAACTATTCGTTCCCCAGCGGAGTCGCCATTTTGTTATCGGGAAAACTAGTGTCTATTCAGAATTGCTAGTCCCACTAAGACTGGTAGCTATCTTAGAAACAAACAAACTAAAGTTACTTGTATTTTCCTTTACGAGAGATAGATGAGAAAGAAGCAGAGAGTACCAACCTCAGTCTTTCGCTTGGCTCCTTGCTTGTTTCCTTTCCCTTTTGACAGAATCTCGCCACTGCTTCCTTACTTGTCTCGCTTCAAAGAACACCTGTAGAATCACAACAACATAATACCATCAAATCATAGAGATCTATCACTGTAAACAATATAGGATCAAATATTTATTGACCATACAAATGCATATATCAACACAATATTCAGAGATACACAAGAATATGGAGGAAAACTCAAATAGCTTTATTGATAAAAGTAGTATAAGAGAGGATTACAACCACTTGGTCTGACCCAGTGCCATCCTCCCAGCTTGAAAGTCCTATTCACCTCATACAAATCAAGATCACCCAACAATGTCTTCAAATAGAAACCAACATCACTTCTTTGCAAATTACCAAATTCCAACCTTCAGCCTCTGGATATCTAAGATGAGGGATCCATATATAGATATTTTTAGAGGTGTGAGTCAGCTCTGGGTTTTTGATTAGTGTCATTCCATTGATAGTTCTTGGTTTCACTTGGAGATTTCATTGATCTCTTACTCATCCCTAGGCGAATTTTGAGAGGCAAGTGTCATATGAGAAGTTTCTAGAAGATTCCTTGATCATCCACTTAGCAAACTGTCTCTGCCATTTGTCTATTCTCACTCATCGCACCCTACAGAAGGCCTTTTCAGTATGCATCACACCTCCCGTGTGTACAAGGTGAGATGCATCGCACCCTGGCCATGGAGCAGGTGAGATGATCTAGTTTTGACTAGTTTTGAGTAGTTTTTCATGGAGAACTTCTCGGAGATAATGTAATCAGCTGACCTTGCTCCTTTAGGGTATGAAACAACACTTTTAGGGACTTAGAAGCCCTTGGTTTATGGACATAGGTAATTGGGGTTGCAGTGCCCAAATATGTCTATAACTGAGTGCTGGTTTGGTAGTTAAGGCAACGGTTTCGCAGCCTGTCGGATATCGCAATCGGCAAATTCCATCAGTGTAAAAACGCTTACATCAAGTGCTTTGTAGACCTGCAGAGCTTATTAAATACGACATATAACATATCACATAGAGGAACTCCATTGCAATTGCAATCGATGCTTAAACCTTCAGCTTATCAACCCATCTTGTGTTCTGGGTGTTAGGATATTCCGACACATAGGAAATAGTTAAGTTCAACTTGGTCTAGTATAGAGTTAGGTATAGAGTTAGGTAAAGTGTGTTTCTTTACCTTGTACATTTTGTAACTTACAATCCGACGGTCACGATATGTAGTGATCCGATGGTTCATTCTCTCCTCGGTATTACCGACACTTGATCCGTGGCTTGACACCCGATTGGTCCATGATTTCTATTTAAAGCGCATGGAGGGTCTTTTGTAGGGTAATCCGTGCATGAGAGAAACATATGTAAATTTTCATTCTTTTATTAATAAATTGCCTGAAGTGGCCGCGTTGGCTCAGGCCGTGGACTGTTTCCATCTTTGAGGGTTTTAACCATGTCAAAAATACTGGTGTATTGATCTGCGATCTGGTTGTGAGCAGTGTCCTTTGGTGTTCTGTCTGAGGAACTTACCCTGTAAATTCCTACATGGTATCAGAGCTATTTGAGGGCCGCGTCCGTTGCTGATCCAAATATGAAGCCGGTAGAACTGCATCTGACTGCCATTTCCTAGATCTACTGTTTCTGACTGCTTTCGGGCCGAGAGGACTGCTCTGTTGTGTTGGGAGCATCTGTTCCAATGAGGAACCCCTTTCGTTTCATGTGAAAAGGTTTCCGGTAGCCCTAGCTGTGTCATTTTTAAGATCTGGAGGTATACAATGTTTATTTGCAATTTACAGTTATTTTCTCTCTGTTTATTTCGGTTTCGGTTTATTTAGCATTTTTTATTACCGGATCTATACCTTTCATTTCGGCGTATGCTCTTTGCCCTATGACTCTGTGCGATCTGGGCAAATCAGAAACAGAAAGGAAGGATTTTTCTCATGCGTATGCTCTTTTCCCTGCACCTTAGTGCGATCTCAGAAAATCAGAAACATTGAGAAAAATATTTAGTTTCCGGCTAAAGCTAACTTTGAGCCGCAAGGTTCATTTTTGAAAATATTTCGTTTTTCAGCTAAAGCTAACTTCAAGCCGTAAGGTTCGTTTTCTTTGCATGTCCGTGTTGGGTTTTGTGTTTTTGTTTTGTAGGAAAAAAGAGCTTTCTCAAAGCAAGCACGCAACCCAAATCGCCCCCCCCCCCTCTCTCTCTCTCTAAATTTTTTTGTATAGCTCAATTGGTTCAAAGCTATTTTAAGAGAGTAGAGGTCTTGGGTTCAAGTCTCCATTTTGTGGGGGCAGGCTTTTTTCATTTCCGCACATTTCCGCACTTCGTCGGCAACTTCATCAACTTTTTTCAAAAAGCCATAACTTCTTCATCCGGAAGCCGTTTTCAGAGCCGTTTTTTGTAAACCAGCCTAATTTTTCGAGATCTATCCATTGGAACACTTAGTTTCAGCATATTTAGCTTCAGTTTCCATTGAAATGGAAAGTTAATACCAAGTTACCCTTGACAACACCAACTACTTCCAATGGTTGTCCTACATTGAGGATTTACTTAGAAGTAAAGTCTTCTACAGAATAGCCTCAAGCCAAGAAAAGAAACCGAAGGATGAAGATAAGGCTGCTAAATGGGAAAATAGGCAAGATCAAGCACGTGGATTGATAGGGATGCCTATTTCTCCAGATCTTAGATTCCATATTGCAGAACTTGATACTCCCGATGAAGCAATGAAACAAATCAATAAAGTTTTTGGGATTAAAAATGAACTTAGAGCCCATCAACTTGAAAGTGAGTTGCTTATATTGGACCCTAATAATCTTTCTTGTATTGAAGATTTCTTGTCCAAGTTCAAGACCCTTAGATATCTCTTGGAAGGTGTTAAGGTTAAGAAAGAAGATAGTAACCTTATCTATTCCATTCTTACTAAGTTGGGACCAGCCTACTCTGTGTTTGTTTCCACCTTCCATTCTACAAGAGAAGCCTTCATTTCTCAAGGAACAGACTACAAGTCCCCTTCCTTTGACTCTTTTTGTGATTCTTTAATAAGAGACAAGAAAAACTCTTACACCTTGGTCTTCTTAATCTTGGAAACTCTTCCAAGAAAGTGTTAGCCGCCCAACAACAACCAAATTCAAAGAATCCTAAGAAGTCATATCCTAAAAAGAATGGTCCTAAACTAAACAAGGGTCCTAAGTAATTTCAGCCCCAAAATGAAAAATCATTTCAACAAAATGATAAGACAAATAAAAACAAAGGGAAGAACACTGATAGACATTGCAATTTTTGTAATCGAGATGGCCACTTAGAATCAAAATGCTTTAAGAAGATGGAAGCCTTGGAAGCAGCAATGAAGAAGCATAACATCCATTTGGGGCAATCTTCAACTTCAACTTCATCTTCAGGAATGGCACTTTCTGCATGTGGTTGTCAAGCATCTCGGTCTGGCTATGCATTAAATGTATCTTCTTCTTCTCATTCTCATGAGTGGCTCATTGATTCTGGAGCTTCTTATCACATGGCCAAAAACAAAGCCATGTTTTCTTCTTTAAATGATTGTAACACCAAAAATATATATGTTGGTGATGATAGATCTCTTAGTGTTGTAGGGACTGGAACTGTTCATCTAGACAATGGTCAGTTTAATGATGTATTATGTGTTCCAACCTTATCCTGCAACCTTCTATCTGTATATCAGATAACTCATTCAGGTGAAGGTAAAATCGTTGAATTTTCACCTCATGATGTTGTAATCAAGGACTTAAGAGATCCTAAACAGATTTTGGCTACTGGCATTGCTGATGATTCTACAAGGTTGTATAAGTTTCACAACTTTGGGTCATCAAATCTTCCCTCAGTATTTGTTGCTCATAACGATGAAGTGAGCAAACTTTGGCATGAGCGATTTGGTCACTTAAACTATCGCTCTTTTCAACATATATGTAAAGAAAATATGGTGACAGGTCTTCCTATGGTATCTTGCAGAGATGGTGTTTGTTCCGGATGTGTACTCGGAAAACATCATCGGGACAGTTTTGAAAAACGAGCCTCTTGGCACGCCTCAGCCCCTTTACAGCTTGTGCATAGTGATTTATGTGGTCCACTTCTTGTTGTTTCATTCTCTGGTTGCAAGTATTTCTTAACTTTCATTGATGATTTCTCCAGACGCACTTGGGTATACTTCTTAAAACTCAAGAGTGAAGTATTTAACACATTTTTGGCCTTCAAAGCCTTTGTTGAAAAACAATCTGGACATCAAATTCTTAAGCTAAGATCTGATAATGGCGGAGAATATGTTAAAAACACATTCATCAACTTTTGCACTGAGAATGGAATTCAAATGCAACATACTGTTCCATATACTCCACAACAAGATGGTGTAGCTGAAAGGAAGAATCACACCTTAAAGGAAATGGCTAATTGTATGCTACAATCTAAAGGACTTGGTCTTAGTTTTTGGGAAGAAGCAATTAACTGTGCAAATTACATAATAAATCACACTCCTACTAAGGCTTTAAAGAATATCACTCTAGAAGAAGCATGGAGCTCAATCAAACCAGATGTAAGTCACTTTCGTGTTTTTTGAAGTGAAGCGTGGGCCCATATTCCAGATGAAAAGCATAAAGCTTTAGAACCTAAGAGTGAAAAATGTACTTTTGTTGGATATTCTGAAGATGTCAAAGGCTATAGACTTATTCCATTTAAGTCCAAAAATGTTATCGTTAGAAGAGATGTAAAATTTGATGAAAATATATCGGCCTGCGAGCCTAGTCCGGCGGATGTGCCACCTCTCCCTATCTCTTCTACTTTTGAAAACATTTCTTCTTCAAATGATGAAAGTGAGGATGACAATCCTCCCCCACCATCTCAGGATCCTCCTTCAGCTCCTCAACTTCCAAAATGGGTTCGTGCTACTCGAGATGCAGCAGGTGATCTTGCCAGTGATCCTACAGATCAGTGACGCACACGTTCTCAGTTTGACAGAGCCTCTTCTTTACTGGCTCAAGCTCCAGTAAATTATGATCCTGACACTTTTGCAGAAGCTTCAGGCCATCTAGATTGGGAAGCAGCTATGAATGAAGAATATCATTCATTATTGGCAAATGATACATGGGATCTTGTTCCTCTACCAAAGGGACGAAAACTTGTTATATGCAAATGGGTTTACAGAACCAAGTATGGACCGGATGGGAAAGTTGATAAACATAAAGCTCGTCTTGTTGCTAAAGGTTTTTCACAGGTTGAAGGCATTGACTACATTGAAAACTTCTCCCCTGTTGCCAAAATGAACTATATCCACCTTGTTCTTTCCCTTGCTACCTCGTTCAAATGGGAAGTCCATCAGATGGATGTTAAATCTGCCTTCTTGCATGGGGACTTGCATGAAGAAATCTACATGGAACAACCCATTGGCTTCATAAAAACAGACTCCAGCCTTGTATGTCGGATTAAGAAATCCCTTTATGGTCTCAAGCAAGCTCCTCGAGCTTGGTATTCCAAAATGGATAGCTTTCTTTTAAAATCTGGCTTTTCTAGGTGTCATTTTGACAATACTCTCTACACCAAGAAAGTGGGCAAGTCTCTTATCATTCTTGTTCATTATGTTGATGATCTTATCCTGACTGGTAGTGATCCCAACCTTATCAACCATGTGAAGTCTAGCCTTAAAAGGAAGTTTGAAATGACAGACTTAGGACACTTACATTATTTTCTCGGTCTTCAAGTCTTGCAATCCAAGGAAGGTATTTCCTTTTCTCAGTCCAAGTATGCCTGTGATATTCTATGCCACTTTCACATGGAAGACTGTAAGCCAGCCCCTTCTCCCTTTCAGTCTGGAGTCAAACTTTCAGTCACTTGTACTTCTCCTGAAGTTGATGCTACCTTATACCATCAACTTGTAGGAAAACTTTTGTATCTAACTCATACTCTTCCTAACCTTTCCTTTGCTGTTGGCCTTGTTGCTTGGTTTATGCAAAAACCACGTGAAAGTCATTGGAAAGAAGCTGAAAGAATACTTCATTATGTTCGAGGTACAGTTCAGTTTGGGATTCATTACAGTGCCGAAGCATCTCCTCTATTGGTTGGTTTCACTGATTCTGATTGGGCTGGTGACCCTGATGATCAGAAGTCTACTGCCGGTTATGTGTTCACTCTTGGTTCAGGACCTATTACATGGGCTTGCAAGAAACAAGGTGCCATTTCTCTTTCATCAGCAGAAGCAGAGTATCGTGGTGCTGTAGAAGCTAGTAAGGAAGCCTTGTGGCTTCGTCAAATCCTGTCAGAGTTTGGCTTTCAGCAGCAGCATCCGACTACACTTTGGTGTGATAATCAAAGTTCCATTCAGCTATGCAAAGATCCAGTCCAACATCAGCGCAACAAACACATTGAACTGCACATGCACTTCATCAGAAAGCTCATTCATTACCATGTTCTTGAAGTGCAATATTGTTCAACAGATGATCAAGTTGCAGACATCTTCACAAAGGCTCTCACAGAGGCGAAGTTCACTAAACTTCGATTTATGGTTGGAGTTCAGGAAGTTGTCACTAAGGGGGGATAGGCTCTAGTTCCTCCTTCCTTCTCCTATTGTGTCATATTTGTAAATCCTTCAATCCTATCCTAAGTTGTTCTTAAGGGGGGATGTTAGGATATTCCGACACATAGGAAATAGTTAAGTTCAACTTGGTCTAGTATAGAGTTAGGTAAAGTGTGTTTCTTTAGCTTGTACACTTTGTAACTTACAATCCGACGGTCACGATATGTAGTGATCCGACGGTTCATTTTCTCCTTGGTATTACCGACACTTGATCCGTGGCTTGACACCCGATTGGTCCATGATTTCTATTTAAAGCGCATGGAGGGTCATTTGTAGGGTAATCCGAGGATGAGAAAAACATATGTAAATTTTCATTCTTTTATTAATAAATTGCCTGAAGTGGCCGCGTTGGCTCAGGCCGTGGACTGTTTCCCTCTTTGAGGGTTTTAACCATGTCAAAAATACTGGTGTATTGATCTGCGATCTGGTTGTGAGCGGTGTCCTTTGGTGTTCTGTCTGAGGAACTTACCCTGTAAATTCCTACAGATAACACAGACCCGCCAGGATTATAAATCTTAATGCATAAAACATTGCATCTGATAGTCCTATCACAATCTGTACTTTCCCTCAGCGTATTTCAAAGTCCATACACTGCGTTAGCAGCGGACCCGTCAAGGTTATAAAATACAACGTATAACAATATTGGGTCTGAAATTCCCCCCATCGCAAATCGCAATCAGCCTTATCGCCGGGTACACACACACACACACATATCGGTGGATACCAGGTGCGATATGCGATTGCGATATATCACATCGTAACCCTGACTATGTCGGGGACCAATTCTTAACATTATGTGATATGCGATTGCAATCACATCGCATTGCAACTTTCTCTACGCCCAAGGCCGATTCTTTAGTGCCTTTATTTATTTTTCTCTGATATGCGATATGTGAGGGCCAATGGTGGCCTGAAACTTGGTGCCTCCTCATTCATTGAAGGGTTTTTCCATGTCATCCAATCCTGCCATGTCATCAAGTCAACCTTGAACTTTGACTTGCTCTAACTTCTGCATGCGAGCTCAGATTTGAGTCTCGTTCGCACTGTTAGATTCAAAATGATGATCCCTTCAATCTAAAGCTAAGCTTATTAAGATTATAACACTTTGAATTTTTGGCAAATTTTGAGCTGCTGATCAGATTATTATTTCCTCCTAGGTGGAGATGCCATGAAATATTCTTCCATTGCGCTCCTTCCACATTTCCCAATTGACCAGACTAGGAATTAAATTCCATGCATGATTAACAAGACGATGTGAGGAGAAGAAAGATCTCCAGTTCGCAATGGTGCTCTGAATGGATGATCTCGATCTGAGCTATTGAAAACTAGTAAAATCCAATCCCATAATTTGGACGCATATGGTAATACATTCAGCAGGTGGTTGGGGGTTTCTTCTTCTTGTTGGCAGAGAAGGCATCTTGAGGGATTGATAAAACCTTTTCTTCTTAGGTTGTCCCATGTTAAAATATTTCTATGAATGACTAACCATAGAAAGATAGATATTTTCGGCCAGTGCTTCCTGTCCCAGATTAAGTTCCACTTTGGGTTTGGCTGAAGTTGATCTAGCTTGGCAATGTAATTGTAGGCTTATTTTAAATTGAAATGTCCTGCTGAATTTTCCCCCCATCTAATCTGATCCTTGGTAGAGTCAAGGAGGATTTTTCTTTTTTAAAGTTATGATGAGAGCTCCAACTAGGCTTGGGGATTCATATGGGGATTCCAATCCTCTTGATCCATCTAGATTCTCCATCTGTCCTCTTTGTCACTTGTTTTCCAGTATTGGATGACTTTGATATTTCCTTTGTTTTGCATATCAATCTTGATTTGGTGATAATGATATTGATCAAGTTCTGGCCTTTGTTGCCAGGCGTACTCCCAGAAAAGAGCCTTGTTTTCATTGCCTATTTCCGAGAAACTATGCTTTTGAATGATATCCTTGTTCTCCCACGCTTGGTTCCAGATGACTGAGCCTTTTATATTTCCATTTAGCCTGATAATTTTCTCTTGCGAGAGGGAGGGGGTGTACTTTGCTTTCCATAGGATTCCCCAAGGGGAGTTGGGGTTTGCAATCCATCTCCATAAGTTTTTGGCTCCCAGGGCCTTTCCCAAGAGGTCTATGTCTCTAAGACCAAGGCCACCATCTTTTTTGGGCTTGCAAATTTTTTCCCATGCCACCAGAGCCCATTTCTATTTTTCCTCTGCACCTCTCCATAAGAAGTTCCTCTGTAGGTTTCTGATTTTGTTTGAAATCACTTTTGGGGCTGCCAAAGCCGAGTAAAAGTAGAGCAAGATGGCTTGTAAAATAGATATGACCAAGATAAGGCGACTTTCTAGGTTGAGAGATCTAAAGGTCCAATTGGCAATTATTTTCTCCAACTTATTGATTAGGTCCTCCCAAGTTGCTTGAGAGAGTGGTTGGTTTGTAAGGGGAACTCTATGGTAAGTGGAGGGGAGGGTACTGATGGGAATGACCAGGGGTTTGGAGATGTTCCTACAGATGGGAAACAGGGTATTAAAGAAGAAAAACTTGGATTTCTCAGGTTGATAGAGGTTCCAGAGGAAGCTTCTTTGATAGTTGGAAGCCACATAAGAAGGGTTTCATCCACAAATTGCTGGTGCGTGGAGGGGGGAGAAGAGGCATGGGGTTGGAGACTAGAGAGTTTGTTAGCTTGCAAGGTAGTAGAGATTGAGAGGCTTAGCCCTTAAGCCATTATTACAAAGAGGAAGGGAGAGATATGATCCCCTTCCCTTGAAAGGATTAAAGGGTTGTGATGGGCAACCATTCATGAGGATGGAGAAAAAATCTCTCGACACCATATACATGATCCAATTGATGTTGTATTTATCGAACCCAAATGCTCCCAGGACCTGTCTCATATAATCCCATCTAATTTTATCAAAGGCTTTGGACATATCCAGCTGAATCATCATACGAGTTTTTTTTTTAGTTTTGAGAGAGTGGATAAGCTCATGATAAAGGATGATATTATCCATGATTTTCCTTCCTTCCACATAGCCAGACTGATGATCGGAGTTTAGGAGAGGAAGGGTGACTTTTATCTGATTGGCTAGGACTTTTGAGATGATTTTGTAGATGACATTGCAGAGGGATATGAACCTAAATTTGTCCGAGGAATCAACATAATTTCCCTTGGTTATTAAAGTTAGGAAAGTGGAGTTAAGGTCTTTAAGGATAGACTTCTGAATGCAATATTCTTCCACAAGGGCATGGACATCCAATTTGAGGATGGGCCAACAAACTTTGTAGAAATAAATAGTGAAACCATCCAACCTAGGGGCTTTTCCATTGGGCATTCCCATGACCACATATTCCACTTCCTGGAGGGAGAATTTTATAAGGAGCATATTGTTATTCTCCTCCGTGAGGATTTTGGGAATATGCTTGGTGATTTTTTTAATGTCCTGATCCTAGTCATTCCTTAGCTCTTTGAGAAAAGAGTTGAAAGTGTGATTGAGCTTTGTTTCCAACTCCTCTTGAGAGTGAATGATATTACCATATTGATTCTTCAGAGCCAATATTATGTTGTTTCTCCTATGTTGTATAATTGTTTAATGGAAAAATGCAGTGTTCCTTTCCCCACATTTCAGCCAAGTGATTCTGGATTTTTGTTGCCACAACTTTTCTTCCTGGATGGCTCTTTCTTCCCAACTTTCTTGTAATATTTGTTCTTCTTGCTTACTGTTTTCCATTAGCCCTTCTTCAATTATGTTTTGTTGGAGAAGTTCCAATTGATGTTCCAAGTTTTTTTTTTTTGTCTGTGATGATGTTGTTGAATGTTTCTTTGTTCTATTTTTTGATTTCCTCTTTGATAAGATTTAACTTTTGTTGGAACATGTACATTTTTTTTCCAGTTCTACTGGGAGGGTAAGACCACCATTGTTTCAATTTTTCCATGAAGTTTGGGTTATCCAACCAGAATGCTTCGAATCTGAAAGGCTTATTTTTCGGACCACTGGAAATTTGAATCTTGAGAGAGATTGGCCAGTGATCTGAGCCTGCTTGTAGTAGGATTCTCGCTTCTGTTTCTCAGGAGGTAAGATAAGTTGCCTCAAATAAAAGGAAGTGGTCTAAATGGGAGGCAATTTGATGGTCTCCTCCTCTTCTATTATTCCAAGTAAAAATGTCATTGCTAGTGGGAATATCTATGAGGTTGGGGTCTTCAAAGGTGATTAGGAAAGCCTCAGAGTCCTTATCCAGCTTCCGAATACCTCATTTCTTCTTAGACAAATTTGTTATCATATTAAAGTCACCTGGTATGATTTTGAGAGGAAGGTGTAAATGATCTAGGATATTGGAGATGGATTGGAGCATTGGAATGATGAGTGGCCATAGAGGATATGAGGTCAAACTTGGAGTTTTTCCAGAAGGTCATTATACCCCCCGTAGAATCGGTAGCCGAGTTGGCTAAGGAGATGTATGGCTTGAAACAAGAGTTGAGAAGGAGAGGGGGGTAAGCCGACTCTAGTTTCTTTTCTTGAATTAGAAGGATGTCAGGATGATTAGACATGATTATGTTTTGTAAGATTATTTTCTTCCCAAGAGTGTTCAGTCCTCTAATATTCCAAGAAATGCAATTCATTGACATGGAGATGGGTTTAGAGCCAGAGCTTTTACCTTTCCTTCATTGATTATTTTGGTGCCTAGTTCTTGGAGGAGCTGACTGGTAGCCTTTCGACCTCGATTTCTGCTTGAGCCTTTGAGGTTGAGTCCTCCTATTGGAATATTTTCTAATATTCCCTTTGATGCTATGATTTCTTGTGTTGGATGGTGAGCTTTGAGTTTTAAATCTTCCTAGAGGAGATAAGCGCCTTCAATTTTTTGTAGTTGGTGTTCTGATATGGCATTTATTCCTTTTTGTTTCCATTCCTCTACTATTGTTTCTAAGTCTAACCCTTCCAGAGCTTCCCCTATGTCACTTTCCTTTGATGTTTCCTCTATCTCTATTTGCTCCATTTCTGTATCATCTTGCGAATTCTCCTTTTCTCTGTTGGTATGACATGTGTCCCTCTCTTCGTATTCTCTGTTTGTTGGGTTCGTTTCTTCTTCTCCTTCTTAATCTCCTATCACGTCGTTAGGATCCACTTGCACCTGGGTGTTGTTCAATGCATTGAACTGGTTCTGACCCGCATCACTAGATTTGTTCTTCTTGGGGATAACCTTTTTCCTGTTGTTCTTGTTCCTAGAGATGACTTTAGTATATCCTTAACTATCTTTTCTTTTACTTGCTTTCTCCTGAGATTGAGGGGTTTTGTTCATAGCACAATCTCTGAAGAGATTCCCATGCTTGTGACACTTTCTGCATCAGAAGGGAATATGTTCATAGTCTATACTTTGCAGCCAGACTTCGTCCCTGAATATTAATTTAATTGCTTCTAGCAGGGCACCATAGACATCTATGTATATGCATATTCGAGCATAGGAAACATAGTGACCTGTTCTGGTGTCTTCAGACATTTTGATGTACTCCCCCAACTAGTCTCCTATACCTTTTAAGATGGAAGGAGTCTAGTAATTAGTTGGTAAGGAGTAGAGACGGACCCAAACTGGAACTCTCATAAAATCATCCTTTTCCGATGTGAAGTTGTCCTTCCAATATCTCATGTATAAACTGGCTGAATTGTAAATAAGGTCCTCCTTCAAATATTCTATCTTTGTCTTCTAGGAGGTCAAAAATGACTGTGAAGAATCCTTTGGAGCCCAACTGAAGTTGTATCTCCCCTTTGGGTGTCCATTTTATTTTTATCCAGCAGTTTAGGGCTCTTTTAGTTGGCCAGATGCCCATGAACTTGCATATTATTGCATGTTCTTGCATATATTCTCTATAGACCGCTACTCTAGTGTCCTAGATTTCCAGTTCTGGGATTTTCTTGGCTATGGGGTTGCAGTTATTCTTAGTCTTTTTCCTACGATCTTGAGGCTTCTCCTAATTTTTTGTAGGATTGATATCAACGAGGAAGGGAAAGTCTGTGACCTTACCTTTTTTTGCTCGAGTATCCTTGGTTATCCTTTTTGCCATTTCTTATTTCCTCGGAGGCAACTCTTTTTGCTGTGGATGTGTTGTTCCTTCTTTTTTAGAGTTTCCTCCAGGTGGCGTACAAAAGGTTGAGCTGGAGGCAAACTTTGTGAAGAAGGAAACGTGGTCTGGAGGCCGACCAGTGACCATATCTTTGAAGGAGAGGGCACCAAGATATTGATGCAGTTCATCCATGGCGGTTAGGGCATTGATAGGCCCCAACCAGACGTGCAAGGTGAGGCCATGAAGAACACCGATGCAGGGGTTAGGGAAAGCCTATGTGCATGCTCAGTCGAATCCTTTATGATCAAAATTCAGCCTCTTAACATGTTATTTACACCTCCAGTAGTGAATAGGAATGTCTCAATGTTGGATTTCATTATATTTATGAGTGTTAATACCATCTTGAGGAATGGATTCATTTGTTTTCACCATAGGCTTCACGAGCCATTCTGAGATTTCCTCTATTGAATTTGAATCTTGAAAAGTGGAAGGAGTATGAGAAGATGGATTAGGAATTTGATGTGAAAATTTCTCATCTTTATTATCATCGTTCGAAGGCACCCTCATTGAAATTAGAAAAGGAGGAGGACAAGGAACAAAAGGAGTAGTAAATTCCTCCTCTAAAATTAGAGATGTCTCATGATTTATAAGAGTAGAAACACTAAGGTGTTCAGGTTCATCGTGCAAAGAGATATGAACCAAATGTTGAAACTTTTGTTTCAAGAAACCCCAATCCATATCTTCTTCAGGAAATTCAAAATAAAGGTGAAGGAGAAATCCTCAACTAATTCATTAGGCTTCATTCTTAACTGATTAATTCTTTTAAGAACATCTTGGTAATCATACCTATCGAAGGCTTGATAAAGCTCCTAGAAGAAATGATGAAAAGAATGGATGGAAGTAGATGGTAAGGTATGACACCATCTATTAACATGACCTTCAAGGGTGAAGAAGAAAGTCACACATGAAAAATAGTCATCATCAATTTTGTAATATTCACAAAATTTAAGAAAATAAAAAACATGCTTGGTTATGGATGTTCCATCCTGACATCAAAATTCAATTGAGACAAGTGATAAAGAGGCTCATCGGGGATTGAAAGTTTACCAGGGGATAGGTTAGAAAAACACCCCAAGAGTATTATTTTATGATGGGCCATTTAAGATAAGAGATTCAAAACAGATTCAATGGGCACAACTTATCATCTAGCTCTCCTTCTAGCACCATTTGTTAACGATGCTAGAAATTTGTCAACCAAGGGGGTCTCCCTGATGTGGAGTCCGAATTAGAACTCACACCATTTGGAATAGGATTCCCCTCCAGAGTATCGACCTGGTTGCCATATATTCTTATAGATTTACCTTGTCTTAATCTATCAACAAGAGAGAGAAGCGCATGTGTGCCTTTGTAAAAAGTAAGTAAGTGTGCCCAGTGAATGTTCGGTTGCAGGTGTATCAAGGTCCTTCTACTGCATAGGAAGGAAAAGTGAGCCTCTAAGAGAGAGGTAATAGTACCACCTAGTAGAGGCGCACACAAGCAAAAACAAAATCACCTAACATCAAGTAGAATAGTCTACGTAGATACGACGATTGTTACAACCATTACAACACATTTTCAAGAAGATAAGCACTAAAATAGCCAAAATAGTTCAACTACTTTAATACAGGTGAAAATAAACATGAATCATAAACATTCACAGAAAAATCTTACAAATATTCACAATCGATTCGTGAAAATGTGTTGGCCATCAAGCTTCAAGTATTAAGTAAAAATCCCAAGATACATGAATACAATGAATATCACTAGCTCTGATAGTGGAGCATTGGAGCCATGACTTGCTCCCCAAAAGTACTGACATTGTCTCTTTGATGCCTTATGGGAGAAGCTAAGGTGAAATTTCATTTTCTTGTACAATGAGGGTGCATATATAACAAATGAGTTGACCATTCACCTCCCTTATGACTCTTTGACTACCCTCATGATTCTTTGACTTCCTACATGACTTTACACATTACATGGATGACTCTTAGACTTCCACTTTTACAATACATTTTCCAATGTTGAATTACATATTCTTTAAATGATGTGGCACATTATGGCTGATAACATGACATGACATGACACTAGCGACATGGGATTCATGATGACATGGCAGTGTCAAGTCACTCTTTGTTGTTGCTTCCTTTCTATATTCTTGAAATATGGAACATGATTTTCTTCTTCCTCCTCATGAATTGAAGATAAGGAGTCTCCAATATAGTCTTGGTACTCAACGCTATTGCAAACTGATGTCCCTTTGTCTTCTCTTAATGGATCAACTTTTCTTTGAAGCTACAAGGGTATCTTCTAGCATGGTCTCCTTCTCCCTCTCCTTCATCATCATCCTATCATAGCACGATAGAATACCTATGTCTACAATCTACTCATGACAAAATGACATCAATTTGATAAACCCATAATGTAAGATGTTGCATGATGATCCACTGATTAAGCTGTGACTGGGTGGCAAGCTGAGAAAGGGGCTCAATGACTATGCAATTACGCAACTCAGGAGCTCAAGGTCTAGGCTTGAGCATTGAGGCTACATAGTGCGTAGTTCAGGTTGGGCTGGACAAGTCAACTAAGAAGTTGAGGGGTTCAAGGAGCCAAGAGGAGGGATTAAGCATTGATTTTTCCTACTGCACAGTTCTGGAAAGCAAAGGAGGTTAGGTGATTGTGTAATTACATAGTTTAGGAGCTCAAGGCTGAGTCCTGAGCCTTGATACTGTGCAATGCACAGTTCTGGTTGGGTAGGAGAGAGAATTTGCAATATTGGAGGTAAGAGGTTGAGCTTGATCATTGTGATTTCATAGTGCACAATATTGAAAGGCAGAGACTGCACATTTCTCAGTGTCAAGGGAAAAGGGTGTTGCTTGAGGATTGAAACTACATAGTCTGTAGTTCAAGCTAGGCATAATGAGGCTAAGCGACTCAGTTAGGGAGTTTTCCCAATTTGACTTAGTGTTGGATCAGTCAGATTACGATGAGCAAAAGAGAGACTTTGGGCATGATCACACACTTAGATCACTTAATGACACAACAACGAACACTCAGAGCATATGAACAACATACCTTCCTCAATGCAACAGCTTTGTGATGGCTCCTACCAAGTGCAACACAAAAGATGCACTTTGAGACGAAAGTGGTGACACTTGTGCGACAATGCTTGAAACTTTGGTAATGAGTGCAAAATATGTTTACATGATAAGACTAACTCATTATAACTAAGATTTTCCCTTGAAATAAGCCAAAACTCCACTTTACAAGATAAGCGGTAATTCTCATACTAAAAGACGACACTTGAGATATGACAAGAAAAGTGGGAATGACACTTGCGATATGCGAATGACGATGAAAACAACACATGTTAGGATGCAAATAACATGAAAATGACACTTGCAAAGTCGTAAGCATGAAAATGACACTTGCAAAGATGAAAGTGCGTAAAAGGCAACAATTGGAGAAACTCACTGAAATAACAGTAACATTGCAAACAAAGTGAGCGACTGTTAATGACAGTGCACACTAACTACTGACATGGGTTGAACATTGCACTTGTACTATCTTAATGGATTGTGCCACGCCTATTTAGGATTGCGTGAATGAATGATTTCATGAATGCATTACGAACTGAGAATGTGTGAGTAGGTGAATTCGACACTTACAATCCAAAAGCAAGACCAAAGACTTAACGAAACATCGATTGACCAAGGAGTAACTATAGAACAACTGATCATAAGATCCAAAAGAAGATCCAAAATTAAGTATTGGAAAAATTTTGGATGGTGTTTGTCACAACAACAACACAACCTCTAGTATGCCCTACATCTGGAATCCAATCCACTAGTTCCACCAACACTTCGATATCTATGAGGGTGTGTCTCTCATCAGCAAGTTCCCTCCCTTCCTAAGTAATTTTCTCTTGAAATGGTTACTGCATGTATAAAAAATCAAGGCAACAAGTTATTATATCCCATTAGCATAAGGCCTAGTGAGATGACAACAACCTACCCCACATATTTGCATTTGGAACACCTCATCCAAAGAGTTATTTTGTGGCTAACATATTTATTTTACATAAAAAAAAGAAGATAAAAATAAAATAAAATTAAAAACAAAATAATAACTAAATAAATAAAATAGTTATCAATCATTTGTTAAAGGGTTATTCTTACAAAAACACATTTTGATGCCACACATCAAATTGTCACCGACTTAGAAATGTTAATGTGGGATACAATCTCTACTTTGAAATATTGGTGTAGGATGACAATTTCAAGGTATTATCTAGATGTTTTTCAAGTCCAATCAGAAGAGTATCTTAAAAGAAATTGAATTTCATTGTCTATTTGTTTGTCAATTAAGAAAGTTGTTATTCAAGAAAGTTATCATCATTGTAGACTTATTATAAACTTAAATAATTATTCAAAATTATCAATAACGATTTTTATGTCAAGTAATCTTCAGTAACACATAAATATCTAATAATATGTATAAAAAATGGTTAATTCAATATTAATCCCAAATCGTTAATTTTTAAATAATATTTAGTAAAATAACTGTAATTTTAATATAAAGTAATTATATATTGCAATTTATTAATATTCAAAAAATTATAAATTATAACTTAATTATGTTTAAAAAATAAGTTAGTAGATAAATTGATTTCCTATAAAATTTAAATAAATTGTGTAAAATTGTATATATTAATATGAATATTATGTAGTTCAAATTTAATTTAATTTTAATACAAATTTACTCAATCTTGTGTAAAAATTAAGTATTTAATAAAATTTAAATAAATTGTCTAAAATTATATATATTAATTTGGATATTATGTAGTTATGAAAATTCAAATTTAATATGGATATTATCCCTGGCTGGAATTAGTTTCCATCCTCAACCCTTTTTAATTAATATTGAATATGCAACATAACAAAAACTAAATCCCAAACCAATTAAGTGATAAACTCTTAATGAGTTGATTTTTGCATTTAACTATCAACATCTAAAAAGATAATAAACATTTAGATAATCTTTTTATTAGTTTTTAAATTAAAATTTATATACAATACCATATAAAATAATCAAATCAAATTATTTACTAATTAAAAATAAAATTTGTATTAAGATTAAATTAAATTTGAATTTTCATAACTACTTAATATCCATAATAATATATATATTTTACACAATTTATTTTAATTTTATGAAGAATTAATTTTTACTAACTTATTTTTTACACACTGAGTAAATTTATATTAAAATTAAATTAAATTTAAATTATCATAACTACATAATATCCATAGATTGCTCCCTGTACAATCACATTAGATCTCAATTTCATAATCTTTGTTTCACCGATCTCAATTTCATAATCTTTGTTTCACCTTCCTAGCCTTTTACTATGTCAAAATTATAGTGAGCTCAAGAGGCTTCTCTCCAAACTTTTTTAGTATAGTAATAAAATCTTAAATCAAACTAAATAATTGGTTTCTTTAGGCCAAAATTTGATCTCAATGAACATTAACCACTATCATTATCATCATATAATTTTACACAATTTATTTAAATTTTATAAAAAATTATTTTATTTACTCACTTATTTACAGGGAATTAAATTAAAATTTATAATTTTTTTTGAATATGAATAAATTGCAATATATAATTATTTTATATTATAATTATTTTACTAAATATTATTTAAAATTTAATGATCTAGTATTAATATTGAATTAGAAATTTTCTTTTTCTTTTTAAATATGTATTAATTACTGAAAATTTATTGATAATTTTGAATAATTATTTAAGTTTATAATAAATCTACAACGACGCTAACTTTCTTAATTGACAAACAAATAAACAATGAAATTCAATTTCTTTTAAGATACTCTTCTGATTGGACTTGAAAAACATCCACATAATACCTTGAAATTGTCATCCTAGACGAATATTTCAAAGTAGAAATTGTATCTCACATTAACATTTCTAAGTCGGTGACAATTTGACGTCCAGTATCAAAATGTATTTTTGCAAGAATAACCTTTTAACGTGGATAGCATTTTGGTGTCCTTTATGGAATGTGAGAATAACCTTTTTACGTGGATAGCATTTCGATGTCCTTTATAGAAATCAAAGTACATGGGTAATTTTATGAGAACTATTGGGAGATGAATATTCATTAAATGTATTTTTTTTAGATTTAATATGTTAAAATATATTTTGGTTGGAAAGATTGAAGAGACAAAGCATAAGTTTACATATATATAAAATACGAGTTGTTATTTTTTTATTGATCATACAAAACATGATTTTTACAATGAATCTGTTGAAGGGTATTTAACCTTTTTCAACTTACGAATTGCGTAAAATATCTTGGCATGCAATTATACGCTCAAAGTCGTCTATCACTTAACTCGATTTGACTCAACACTCAGTCACTCAATTAACTAACTCTCTATGTTTAGCTAACTCCACATGCAGGAGTATTTACTATTTCTAACACTCCCCCTTAATTACAACCATATGACTCAACATAACTCAACATGACTTCACTATCACATAAACATTTCTGCTCGTCTATGTCTCAGCTAGCTTTACAATGACTCAAGAATTTTACAATTTTTCATTTTCTTCTTCTCTGCTTCCAGATTCTATATCCTCAAAATTGCTTCATTCTCTGTTGAACTTTCTTGCTGTAGGATTTATTCACTTGTTGCTGCTGCATTTTTTCTTTGATTTGTCTTGAACTTATTCTTAGAAATAATTGGATCATGTCTTCTTCAACTTTCTCTTCAAATATTCGTTCAACTATGCACTGCTACCATAACATTGCATCTTCAAATTGTCTTCTTTGCTTTGCTTCTTGCGCTTCATATTCTTGACTTTCTTTTTGCCATATTTCTTGGTAGCAAAATCTTACCTCTTCTTGACTCCATGCATCAAATTTATTAACAACCTTGCTTTCAACTTCTTTTCCCATGCTATTCTAAACACCTGCATATTCAAAAACAATGTTAAAAGCATCTTTAATATGACTCTCTTCAGTGAGAGCTTCCTACTCTACATCTACCTTCTTTTCAACTACATGGAGGTTGTCTTCCACTGTTATGCTGTTAGTGGATATTCTCATAAAAAACTCTTCAATCACTTTATCATGTTCTTGATCATCAACTACTGCTAGATGACATACTACTTCATATCTTGCTGCTACAGTGGCAACTTCAACCTTCAATGTTTCATCAAACATTGCGCTTACCATATTGTCACAATCAATCCCTGTTTCAAAAAATAAACCACACATATCATCAATATAATGTTCAACCACACTATGGTGGGATATTCGAGCATGCATGTGCTCATTATCAATTTCATTGACAATTTCAACTTCACCAAATCCATCATCAGCGGTTGGACTCACCAATTGACATCTCACTTTGTAGTCATCATCCACATGTGTCTCATCATAGTGGGATTCACAATCATTTGTATCATCCATATTACAATGGATTCCTTGGATTCATCTCTCTGCAATCTTATGGTCTTGACAACCATCAGTGGGGTTTTCCAAGGTCCGTTTTCCTCTTAGAGTCTTTCTCATATACTCTCAGATCTGCAGTTGACTTCTTTTCTTGTGACATAACGTGATGTTGCATGTCACTCCCCCTTGCTCCAAACTCTACTTCTAGGAACTTTCATGCTTCCTTAGAAGTTGTAGTTTTTGCTACCTTGCACAAACACTTCTAATCTAATGCATGTTTTATAAAATTCAATGCTAAAGCATTGCATACTTCATCATATGGGTTATTAGACTCGTATTCAATTAACTCTTTAACTCGAAGAAAAGTTAACATCTTGATAACCCAATGATCAAAATATTTACCTGTAGACATAGGAGGTGGTAGCAAGTCAAAGCTACACCAATCATCTTCGATTTCTTCTTTGTCTTCTACTAGACTTCTCAGTTCCTCGGTTGCGGCCTGAACCTCTCTAACCATGGCAATGATCCTTGCCTCTTCTTTTCGATTCCTTTTCTTAAACTTCTTCAATAGCCTCTTTCCACACATGACTGATATTATTACTTTTCTTATCGCTGCTTTGCTGATTGCATGAGGCTGTCTTCCATATCACCCCCCAAAAAAAATATAGTTTTCAATATGCGCCCATGTAAGGCAACAATCTTCACCCAAAAATTGTCATGCTTAACAAAACACAAAAAAATTCACAAATAAATAAACTTTAGCAAAACCCTAAATTCTCTTGCCAGTGAAACCCTTTTTCTTTTCCTAATTCTCTTTCAATTAAAAAATCTTCACTCTTAAAAAAACCTTTATACGATATACCTTTGTTTATTTTAATGAAAAAAATTCTTAAACATATGTTCCATATATCTTTCGATCCTCTTAAAAAAAATATTTCGACCCTTAAAAAAAAATTTCAAAAGCTTATTTAATTAAAACACCTTTAGAATAAGGTCAAACCTTGTGACTTAAAAAAAAAATCACATATTTCCTCAAGACTTTTCCACGGGATGAATAGCATGGCAATTCTTTTCATATCCTTCAATTGGTGAATGATGAATTCAACGTATTTCTTCAGCAGCTAGTGTAAGATGAGTTTGCGACCCACACATGATATCGGTTTTCCCTCACAGAAGTGTTGAAGATAATGGAGAATATCCTAGAATAGGTAGAATTCGTTCACGTAACCTCAGGATAGGAATTAGTTTCTATTTCTTAGGATGTTGTTCTAACTTCCCTAAAAGTTAAAACCATGTTTTCTATTTAATGTGTAATGTGCACGAATAATGTAGAGAATTTTGTAGAGCCAAACTCTCCTGGTTCAGACTCTCTTTCGTAGAGTTGACCAGTGGGTTGTATTTTAATACAAACATTGCCATTTTATCATGGTATCAGAGTGTCAGGGTTAAGGAACCTGTACGCTGGCTGGTGGGTGGTTCTTTGAACTGAGATCATCGCAGTGGTAAGGTGGATAAGTGCGACGATTCCAAAATCATCGCTAGTTATGAGTGTACCTCTACGACGAGGGCACTGTAGCACCTTTGCACATATTTTCTATCTTTTTTCATCGCAGCAAAGATGTGTACAGCTGCAACTACGTCGCAGAAACAACATAAAATTCTGCGACGATCAGGGAAGCCAATAACAAGGCTGTGGTTGCAAAGGGATGCCAAGAACAAGGTTGTGGTTGTGTGAGGAAGCCAAGAACAAGGATGTAGCTGTCAGAGAAGCTGTGTGGGGAAGCCAATAACAAGGCTGTAGCTAATAATAGAAGGTTGTCTGGAGGCTGAGAAGAAAGCCACGGTGATCTGCACGTGCTGCGAGATCAAACAACATTGAAGATCAATGATCTATCTTTGTCACAGATCTAGGGTAAATTTAACATCTTTTACCTCTCGATTTTTTTTTTCTAAATCGCCAAGATGAATAACAATATTTTTGAAGCATGCATGAATGAGCATAACAAGCTCGATGATTCCAATTATGCAAATTGGAAGTTCAAGATGCAGACTTCGCAAGAAGCGCAAAGTGCTTGGACGATTGTGAATGGGGATGAGCCGAAGCCCACAGCCGGATCAGTAATAGTCGCAGATTGGGAGAAACAAGAAAGTAGAGCAAGGACAATGTTAAAGATGTCAGTGAAAGACTACATTATACCACACATCATAGAATGTAAGTCAGCTAACGAGATCTGAGGAATTCTGAAGGAATTGTATGAGATCAAGAATTCAAATCGTCTTATGTTCCTCAAGAGTAAGATCCTATCCATGAAGAAAGAGGAGAATGAAACAATTGCTTCATTCGTAGCAAGGATTAAGGATCTAAAAACAAAATTATCAAACATTGGTCATACAATGGACGATACAGATCTTGTCACCATTACAATGAATGGTGTCACTGATGACTATCAAATGTTCATCACTGGGATAAATGCCAGAGAAAAGATTCCGCACTTTGAAGAGCTAACAGGTATACTGATGTAGGAAGAAGAGAGGAGATCGAATCTGAAGCCCCAGAGTACCAATCTTACATTGATGGCGAAGAAGAACTTCTACAAAGGGAAAGGGAGTCCACAACAACAAAACAGAACAAGTTCACAGAAACGGCCAAATCTGACCCAAGGTATGCATCTGAATAAAAACTACTTTGAAACTAAATGTTTTTATTGTAGAAAATCGGGTCATATTTCCAGGGGTGTAGGAAAAAGAAATATCATGAAGAACAACAGAAGCCAAAAAGACATGCAAGTCATCTTGCAAATGGTGATCAGGTGCAGAATTTAAGATTGTTCATGGCAGATCGTGATGAAAATGTTGATGCAGACATTTGGTATGTAGGTTCAGGAGTATCAACACACATGACAAGGAAAAAGCACTGGCTGGAGGATTTTAAAGAGATCAACGAAGGCGCATAGATTTACCTAGGCGATGACAGAAGTCATCAAATCAAAGGATGTGGGAAAGTTTTTGTTATTCTACCTGATGGTAATATCAAATAAATTTATAATGTAATGTATGTGCCTGGCATACAAAGAACTTGATTTCTGTATCTATGATTACAGATCAAGATATGAAAGTTGAATTTTTAAAATCTAATTGTTACATTAAAGATCTACTAGATGGCATGAAGACAATTTCTATAGGGATCCGAACAGGAGGTCTGTACAAGTTGTATGTGAGACTTGCGCCAGTTCGAGCATTGACAACAACGAGCCTGACTAAAAATAGCTTTGGCATTAGAGATTCGGCCACATCAACTAGAATGATTTGTTGTTACTATAGAGGAAATAAATGGTAAGAGATCTTCCTAGGCTAAAACAAGTACATAATGATTGTGATGCCTGTGCTATAGGAAAAATGCATAAAGAATAATTCCCTGTTAGAGTAGAAAAGAAACAGAGGGACATACTAGAGTTAGTGCACACAAACCTTTGTGGTCCTATGCAGACAAAATCATTAGGAGGTGCGATGTATTTCCTACTGTTTATTGATCATTGTACGAAGTTTTATTGGGTTTATTTCTTAAGTAATAAGAGTCATACATTTGAATACTTTAAGCAGTTTAAAAATATGATTGGAAGACAAACAGGGAAACATATAAAAATTCTATGTTTTAATCAAGGGGGAGAATACAACAAGGATGAGCTTATTAGATATTCTAAAGATCATGGAATTTTGCAGCAGTTCACAGTGCCCTATACTCCACAGCAAAATGGAGTGACAGAAAGAAAGAACAGAACTTTGGTGGAATGTGCTAGAAGTATGCTAAAAGGTAAGAATATTTCGAATGGTTTTTGGGCTAAAGCAGTGAATACTGTAGTTTATTTGAAAAATAGGAGTCCTACAAAAAGTCTTGAGTCTAAAACTCCTTTTGAAGCATTATATGGATATAATCATGTGGTAAAACACTTAAGGATATTTGGATGTAAAACATTTCCCACATACCAAAGGAAGATAGAAGAAAATTAGACTCAAAAGCCATCAAATGTACATTTATAGGGTATTGTTTATCATATAAAGCATACAGATTATTTAATCCCTCTACTCACAAGATCTTTGTCAATAGAAATGTTAAATTCCATGAGCAGGATAATGAAGAACCTGATGAGCACTATGATGGATGGGACATTCCGTACTTTGAGGAAGAAGAAGCAGAGAACAATCAGGGTCAGCAGCAGACAAAGGCAGAGGATGAACAACAACAACAGTAGCAGCAGCAACAACAACAACAACAGGAAGAAAAAGTAAATGATGAAAAAATAAGGTTTGAAACCACTACCCCACCACTCAGGAGATCAGGTAGGAAAGCTCAAATGCCTACAAGATATAGGGAAAATGCTTTTATAACTAGTATGATGAATGTGGTTGAATCATCTAGTTATAAAGAAACAAATGAAAATAGTGAATGGAAAATAGCCATGGAACAAGGAATATGATTCAATAATCAGAAATAACACTTGGGAATTAGTTGAACTTCCTAAAGGAAAACACACCATAGTTTGTAAATGGTTATATAAATCGAAAATTAATGCAGATGGAACTATAGAGAAAATGAAAGCTAGGTTGGTTGCAAAGAGATACACACAAAAGGAAGGGATAGATTATGAAGAAACCTTCACCCCTATAGCTAATTTGAATGTTAATAGCTTTAGCTACTAAAAAACATTGGATGATGCACCAACTAGATGTAAAGTCTGCATTTTTGAATGGAGAACTAAAAGAAGAGGTTTATCTAGAGCAACTGGAAGGGTTTGTCCAGAATTCTGTAGATTGAAGAAAGCACTTTATGGACTAAAACAAGCTCCGAGGTAGTGGTATGAGAAAATTGATTCATTTTTTCTACAAGTTGGCTATAATAGAAGTAAGAATGACCCTAATCTTTACACCATGAAAGATGATCGTTATTTTTAATTTGATTACATATCAGGGCTTTTGAGTTGTTGGAACTTTTAGCAATAAATTGATATTTCAAATTTTTTAATTCAAGTTTATAAAGTTGAAAGGAAATTTTTAAATATAACAATGATAAGGTTTGAATATAATAATATATATTACATATTTATTCTGCAATTAACATATTAGTTTTGGTAGTAGAATTTAGATGAGAAGATAACACTATTTTACAACTATTTAAAACAAATTTAATTGATATAATTAATTTTTTAAATTATTTAATTAGTGTTAATAGTCCATATATTTTAATAGTTAATTATTTATAAATTGATGTTTTATAAATAATTAAAAAAATATATAATGTTAATTTTCTTATTTTATATATATATATATATATATATATATATATATATATATATATAGTTATTTTTCTCTCTAAATATAAATATACTTAAATAAATATAAGGATATATACAATAAATCACACAAACTCTTACTTAGCATGCACTAAATTAATAGCTCTTGCAAAGTAACCAAAGGAAGAGTTGTTGCTGTTCTCGCAGCATACTGTTTTCCTGGAGCAATTTGTTGCTGTTCTCGAACGACGAATTCATGGCCAAAACCCGACCTCATACTGTTTTCCTGGAGCAATTTGCGTCAATGAAAAGGTGGTAAAAATATTTTGCCATGCCACTGAGGGCATAATAAAATTCGGAGGTGAAAAAAGGTAATTCAATCAATATTTCGAGAAAGCAGTCACGCTTTAAAGCAGGGTAAAAGCTTTCATGAAGAAGTTGATACATGGGAAGACCTATCGACTTAAATATAGTTTATTGAGAAATTAATAATGATAAATTTTTATAGAAACAAATATGTATTATAAGCAATCTTGCAATTTGAAATTTCAAATGTTATGTTGATTTTGTTTTACACAATTTAGATATATTAGAAAATTGGTAATTATAATGATTTGAATTTTTAACGATAAATATTAGAGAAAATATTTGTTTTCTTAATTAACTTAATAAAATTTTACAACATAGTTTTAATTTATTAATTAACTATTTTGTAGCTATTATTATTTTTCTTTATCAAATAAATATTTTACATTAACATAAATGAAAGATTTACAAATTCTTTTTCTAAATTTTATTTTGATTTTACTTTACTACTAAAGATCAAACTATTTACAAAATTTCAAATTGAAGAAAAATTATGGTATTGAAAATATTAAATTTTACTACATTTTAAATTGCTTTGCCATTAACAAGTATTGTTACTATCTTTAAAGAAATAAAGACATAAGTGAGACATGAATAATATCAAACCCTACTTTTCTCAATTTTAATATGAAACGAATTGCTTAGTAGTGTGATTAGTTATAACAATTTTCCATGAAACGGAAATTGATACATTGTTTAATTTGCATATATATTCAACATAAAGATAAATTTTCGATGATATCATATTTGAGAAACAAAACTTTTAGGTGTTAGTGCATCTATGTGAATAAAACTATGGAATCTTATTAAAAAAAAGTTCATGGATAATTTTGAAAAAATATCAATCAGCTAACTTTTGAAGATAGAATGTAGCATGTTAAGCCGTACAAAGCTTCTCAAGTGCCAAGTTTTCATCACCATTGCAATTTTCTAAAGTCGTCCTCACTAAATATTCCGGAAATCCCATATCTACCAACTTTTGTACTTTGTCTTCCATTCCATGACCTTCAACTTTTGCAAAAGTTGCTGTCCAGTAACGTGCAGTGTTTTCAAATGCTTTATAGTCTTTGAGGTACTGTTGTGCCACCCTAGCATCCTGGGGATCTTTAGGTTCAGGTGCTGAAAGCAAGGCTTGCAAAGAAAGTAACGTCGTCTTCAGTGTGAGTGCTACGCTCCACTGATCTTTTAGAATATCAACGCAGATGGCACCAGTTTCACTACTTATATTTGGATGCCACACTTTCGTTATAAATTTCATTTTTGGAGGCTTAAACGGATATCCCTCAGGTAACCGAATATCAATTTGAAATACACCGCCTTCATAAGGGGTGCCAACAGGACCTTTAATAGTCGCACTCAAGTGTGACAGATCATCGCCACGGCTGAGATTAACGTTTATCCCTGTTATCTTCTTATCTCGCTCTATGTCAGTTAACTCCTTCTGCACCCGTTTAACGTCAAAGGCCATTGTTGCAGGCTCTAAAAACGGAACTCAGACCAGGAGAATGCGCAAGTCTCTGGAACCGTGCACCCTTAAATTTCCAACGGTAAATGAAACTATCTCAACTCAAAATTCTCTTAAGAACAATTGATTTGTCTTCATCCTTTACAACGTACATATTAATATAGTGAACCCAAGTGAAAAGTTGTGACCGTTCACGTTTTGGCCATCAATCAAAGACGAGGATAGTGTGTGAGAGATTTTTCTGCGTAAATGTCACGCGTTTCGAACCAACTAGTGTGTGGTTCGATTTATGTAAAATTATTTTATCTTTATTAAAGAAATCATCGTGGTTAGGATTTGATTAATTTTGTTTTGGTATTTTTTATTTGATTGGAGATTGTGGCTGATTGGTATTTTTAATTTGGTTACATATTTAGGGTGTTTGGATTATTGGAATCTCTCGCAGTAAATTAATTTTTAACTGATTTTTCAATTTTTTTTATTCAAGTTTATAAAGTTAAAAAATTTTATTTTATTTATTTAGTTTTCTAAATATATTAATAATAATAAGATTGGAATATAATAATATATATTATATATTTATTTTGAATTTAATATATTAATTATGGTAATAGAATTTAGATGAGACAATAATACTTTATCTTACAAAGTAAATTTAATTGATGGTGCAAAATTTCTTTTTAGAGTGTAGAATTTGAGGTAACTTTTGCACCTCTAGGGATTTGATCTCTCTAGACAGATGATAGATCCAGAGTTAGATAGATCTACGCTGATATCAATCAAATTTACTTTGAATAGTTGTAAGATGGAGTGTTATCTTTTCATCTAAAATCTATTACTAGTTGAGGCCAACAATGACACATTTTTAGATTATTATTATTATGTATATGTTTGAGATAAACTTTATACTTTGAAATTTACATTATGTTTTCTTTGTTTGACATTACTATATCATTCTTAGTGGTTTGTGTGTTTAAGTGTTTGGATTTGGATGGTAATGTTTGTGAATGTTACAAATATTGTGTTATATTTCTATATGTGTATGTAATTAGTTGATGATGAAGAAGAGAGATAATCTTGTCGATAATTTGCAAGAGGATTGATACTGAACATATTTCTATATGTGTATGTAATTGTGTGTTAGTAATTAGTTGATGATGAAGAAGAGAGATAATCTTGTCGATAATTTGCAAGAGGATTGATACTGAACATATTTCTATATGTGTATGTAATTGTGTGTTAGTAATTAGTTGGTGACGAAGAAGAGAGATAATCTTGTCGATAATTTGCAAGAGGATTGATACTGAACATTTACTTCATTTAATTTTAGGTATTGCAACTTTTCACAATTAATAATTCTTAATACTAAATATATCTTGAAGACTAGTTTTAATAATTTACTGCATCAAGATTACTCTTCAAATTATTTGTTTCATTGCTAATGTTTGAAATAATTTATTTCCTTCGAAATATTTTGATGTTTGTTTGTTTTTTTTTTTTTTTTTTCAATCTATAGTTTGTTTTGCAAAAGTCAAGAAATAATGTAATTTTGAATTTTTTATTGAGTGGTCATATTTACAAAATTTTTACATTATTTGTTAGTTTTTCCATCTTTTCATATCGATTATATGAAAAGGATAGTTGACATCTTAAACCATTCAATTCTTTAACTTGAACTATTGTAGTAAACACCATACCTTGTGTGGCTTGCTCTCCAATATTAATAAGGATAGTTGACATCGTAAACCATTCAATGCTTTAACTTGAACTATTGTAGTAAACATCATACCTTGTCTGGCTTGCTCTCCAATATTAATAGGTTGAATTAGTATCACACAAAATTCAATGCACACTGTCAATCATTTTTTTGTGCTTACACTGAAATCAATGCACATTGTTAATCTGATGACTTTAAGTTAATGTACCATCATACATTGAGTTACATCAAATTAGAAATCATCATCTACACTGAAATCAATGAATCTAATGCAAGCAATAAAATAAGATTAGAAATCAACATCTACACTCAAAACAGTGCGTCTAGTGCAAGAAATCATAAGATTAGAAATCAACATCTAAACTGAAATCAATGCATCTAGTGCAAGCAACCAAATACGATTAGAAATCAACATCTACACTAAAATCAAAGCATCTATTACAAACAATCAAACAAGATTAGAAATCACCATCTACACCAAAATCAATGCATCTAGTGCAAGCAATCAAATAGGATTAGAAATCACCATATACACTGAAATCAATGCATCTAGTGCAAACAATAAAATAGAATTAAAAACCACCATATACATTGAAATCAATGCATATAGTGCAAGCAATAAAATAGAATTAAAATCAACATCTACACTGAAATCAATGCATCTAGTGCAAGCAATAAAATAGAATTAAAAAAAATCTACAATGAAATCAATGCATCTAATGCAATCAATCAAATAGGATTAGAAATCAACATCTACACCGAAATCAATGCATCTAGTGCAAGCAATCAAATATCATTAGAAATCAACATCTACAGTGAAATCAATGCATCTAGTGCAAGCAATCAAATAGGATTATAAATCATCATCTACCATGAATTCAATGCATTTAGTGCAAAAAATATTCTTCCCTCCCCCTCTCCCCTTCCAAATCTCTTTGTCCTCCCTCTCTTCTCCTCTCTCTCCCTCCCTCTCTCCTACTCTCTCACAAGTCATCTCTCTCCTTTTCTCTCCTAGCTCCCTTCTATCTTCTCCCATCTCTCTCTCTCTTTTCCCTCAAACCCAATCACTATCTCCCTCCCTCTCTCCCCCTACATATTTGTGTCTCCCTCCCTCTCTCTCTTACCCTTCTCTATCTCTCTCACTCCTATAATTCTCTCTCTCTTCATTCCTCCTCTCCCCTCTCCTTCAAATTATCTCCTTCAATGCATGAAATCAAATAGGATTAGAAATCACTATCTACACTTAAGTCAATTCATCTAGTGCAAGAATTATTCTTCCCTCTCTCCCTCTTCCATATATATCTATATCTATATCTTCCCTCTCACACATGATTTCTCCCTCCATATCTATCTATCTCTCCCTCTCTCCACCTCTCTCTTTTTCCCTCTCTTCACCTTCCATCTATATATATCTCTCTCTTTGTCTCTCTTTTCTCTCTCTATATCACCCCCGAAACGTACACATTCTTTCTCCATATTTATATATCTACCCCTCCCTCTTCCTCTCCTTCTCTCTCTCTCTCTTACCCTTCTCTCCCTTTCTCCTCCCTTCTATCTCTCTTCCCTCATACTCTCCCTCTCTCTCCATCTCCCTTATCACTCCCTCTCTCTCCCTCCACCTTTAATTCTCTTTGTCTTTCTTCTTACCTCCCTCTTTCTCTCCCTTCCTCTCTCCTTCTCTCTCTCACATCCTTACTCTCTACCTTCCTCTCTCCTTCTCTCTCTCACATCCTTATTCTCTACCTTCCTCTCTCTCCCTTTCTCTCTTGCCTCCCTCTGTCTCTCCCCGTCATCTCTCTGTCTCTATATCTGTCTCTCTGTTATGAAACCAGCTCACAAAAGGAAGTGTTATACCACCATTCAGCCAGAGGCAACCATTTGACCCATTGTGTCTGTTTATCAAATACAAAGCAACGAAGATATCCTTCCAAACATTTGTTTACTATCTCAGTTTGCCCATCAGATTGAGGATGATAAGATGAGCTATGAGCTAACTGAGTCCCAAGACAAGAAAATAATTCTGTCCAAAAATTTCCAGTGAAAATGGGATCTCTGTCACTTACAATAATCTTTGGGTTTCCATGTAGCTTTTGAACTGTTTCCATAAATGCAGTAGAAACTGTACTGGCTTTAAATGGATGTGATAATGCACAAAAGTGTGCATACTTGGTAAGTCTGTCAACTACCACCATGATGACACCCTTTCCCTCAGACTTGGGTAAACCTGTGATAAAATCCATTGAAACCTCCTCCCAACGTTGGCTTGGAATGGATAAAGGTTGTAATAGACCTGGTGTCTTAATTGTTTCAACTTTATTTTGCTGGCAAACCAAACATTCCGCCACAAACTTTTGAATATCTGATTTAAGGCCATCCCAAAAAAATTCCTTCTTAACCCTGTGGTAAGTTTTTAAAAATCCTGAGTGCCCTCCTAAGGGAGAAGTGTGCAATTCCATAAGAATCTTTTGTTTTAGCTGGGAATTCTTACAGAGGTATAAGCGATCTTTGTACCATAACGAATCATTTTGCCAGCTAAATGTATCAGAAGTACTGGAATCTTGTTGTAGCTTTTGAATAAGTGCCCACACTTCTTCGTCGTTCTTCCATTCCTCCCTTGCTTCGTTTATCCAATCTGGTTGGATAATAGAAATGGCACACAACAATGCTTCCACATCCTCATCCTTTCTTGAGAGTGCATCTGCCACCACATTTTGCTTCCCTTTTTTGTAGATGATTTCAAAGTCATAACCCAACATCTTTGTGACCCACTTTTGTTGCTCTTCAGAGGATAATCTTTGTTCTAAAAAGTATTTAAGGCTATCATGATCCGTTTTTACCTTGAAGTGTCTTCCCATTAGGTAGGGTCGCCATTTCTTAAGTGCATGGAGTATTGCCAACATTTCCTTCTCATAAATAGCTTTGCTTAAAAACTTTCCCTTGATTGGACGACTTTCAAAAGCAATGGGTCTTTCATCTTGCATTAGAACAGCACCAATTCCATTTCCTGAAGCATCACATTCCACAATAAAGGTTTTTGTGAAGTCCGGCGTAGCTAAGACCGGTGCTTGGCACATTGCCTCTTTAAGATTTTCAAAGGCCTTTGTTGCTTCCGAAGTCCATGAAAATGAATCTTTCTTCAATAATGTTGTTAGAGGTGCTGCTATTCTCCCATAATTCTTAACAAACTTGCGATAATACCCTGTCAACCCAAGAAATCCTCGCAGATGCTTTATGGATGTGGGGATTTTCCATTCCTTAATGGCTTTAATTTTGCTAGGGTCTACCTTAACTCCTTCATGAGATACAATATGACCCAAATATTCCACCTCCTGGACTCCAAAGAAACATTTGGATCTTTTTGCATATAATTGTTTCTCCTCCAATAGTTGTAACACCCTGTCAACATGTTCAACATGATCCTTCCAAGATTTGTTGTAGATTAGTATATCATCAAAAAATACTAACACAAATTTTCTAAGGAATGGTTTGAAAATTGAATTCATCAAACCTTGAAATGTTGAAGGTGCATTGGTAAGGCCAAAAGGCATGACCAAAAATTCATAATGACCCTCATGAGTTCTAAATGCCGTTTTCGGAATGTCTTCAATCTTCATTCTAATTTGATGATATCCCGAACGAAGATCAAACTTGGTGAAGTAAATTGATCCATGCAATTCATCCAGTAATTCATCAATAACAGGAATGGGGAACTTATCTTTAATAGTGAGCTTGTTGAGCTCCCTATAATCTGGACACATGCGCCATGATCCATCCTTCTTGTGCACCAATACTACTGGAGCTGAGAAAGAACTTTGACTCGGTTGAATTATACCAGCCTCTAGCATTTCTGCAACCATACGTTCAATTTCACTTTTTTGGACATATGGATATCTGTACGGCCTGATGTTTGGAGGAACACTTCCTGGAATCAGATGAATAGCATGATCATGATCACGCATAGGTGGGAGACCTTTGGGAGTCTCAAATACCTTGGAATGATTGTCCAGGACTTTTTGGAGATCTGGAGAAATAGATGATTCCAATGTGGAAACATCTAGCGAACATAATTGTGCAATTACACCTCTTTGCTCCTTTTTTAGAAGCTTTGTCATGCCATTAGAGCTGATTATCTTTCCTGGTTTCCCTGCAATACCCCTTAATTCAACTTCCTTTCCTTCCACAGAAAATTTCATGAAAAGTTCTTGAAAATTAAAAGCTATTGTACCCAAGGATTGTAGCCATTGGACTCCTAGTACAACATCAGCACCTCCCATTGGAATGGAAAGCATTGGGCTAGTCAATACATATTCTCCCATGGATAGCTTGATATTATGGCACTTTCCAGAACAATTTATTGTTCCTCCATTTGCAATCATCACTTGACACTCTGGTGCTGGATATAGGAAGCAATTCAATTCTTTTGCTACCCTACAATGAATAAAATTATGGGTGCTTCCTGAATCAATCAACACTATTACCTTTTTCTTCTTGATTTGTCCTTCTATCTTGATGGTTTGAGGAGTGGTAATTCCCGCCAATGCATTACAAGATATGGTCGGATTTATTTGTTCTTCATCTAGGCTTTGTTCCTGGAATATATCCTCTTCTTTTGACCTTTCTTGCTCCTTTTCTTCTTCCTCTTCACAATCTATGTAGAATAATTTCTTCTCAGCACACTTATGACCTTTTGTGTATTTGCTATCACAATTGTAATAAAGCCCTTTTGCTCTTTTTTCTTCCAATTGTTGTGGTGTCAACCTTGTAGGTTGTGGAAGACTATGGGCAACAACACTTCCGTCTTTATAGTTGTGAATGGTATGCTTCCTACTTGCCATAATTTTGCTTTCCATTTTTCTTGCTAACCTGAATGCCTTCTCTAATGAATCAGGTTCCCAAAGGCGCACATCATGTTGGATATTATCCTTTAAAGACCCTATGAACACATCAATCCTATGCTCCTCTGGAATATCTTTTACCCTTATGTTCAATTTTTGGAACTCCTCAATGTGCTCCATTATTGAACCCTTTTGTTTGAGACTTATCAATTGGCTAAAAAAAGTGTTTCTTTTTGTATCCTCATAATGTGCTATCAATTCTTCCATAAAAATTGTCCAAGTGATAAATTGTTTACGAGAACAAAGCCGTTGATACCATACAAACTGATTTGGTTCCAAATATAAAGTTGCCATACGTACCTTTTGTGTGTTTTGCACATTATTGAGATCGAAGAATTGCTCCATCTGTAATATCCATGTGGCGGGATCCTTGCCATCAAACTTCCTCATATCGATTTTTGGAACATGGTGAGTCTTCGATCCAACAATAGAGTCTATGGAATCATGATTAACATTTCTTTTTTTCTCATCATGAGTTTCCTTTACTACCTTTTCACCATTAGTGACCCTTTCTTGTAGCAACTTCTTCAATTCTTCCATGTCTGTCTTCAAATCTATCTTCAAATTTGCCATCGAATCCTCCATCTTAGCTTCCATGCCCTTTATTTTAGATTCCACGCCATTTACCTTAGCTTCTGTTAGCTTTTGTGAGCGTGACATTTGTTGCACTTGTTCTTGTAATTTTGATATATCATGTAGCATTTCTTCCTCTTCTTCATGAGTCATGTTAGAGCTTTCAGGTTCCTTATTAGGTGTTTGAATTTTCTTTCCTCGGGGCATCAGTTACCGATAATAATGCTTTACTATGCCCTTTGAATTCCGTTAAACCAAGCTTACACAAAAATTAAAAAAAAAAACTACACACCTAAGTATGGGGGATTTACGCAGTGCATTATATTAGATATCATTTTTGGGATTCAACTGCGTTAAGTAAGTCATTCAAACGTATGACCATTTCCATGAGAGGTAGTCGTAACTGACTAATTTCTCATGATTTTTGAATAGTTCACTTAGCACTCATTGCATCGGGTGATGCTCACAGGGGTGAAGAAGTGGGATTGAAACTAGTGAAATGTGGAGAACGAATCACATAGCATCAATCATCACTTCCGGGGCTTGCACCCGGTAACCAGGACTTCCCAGGAGGTCACCCATCCCAGAACTCCTCTGGCTCAAGCGCGCTTAACTGTGGAGTTTTTCCCCACAATCAAGCCCACTTAGCTTGCTACCCCATTTGCAAAACCTTAGCAAGTATTGTGCCTCATGAACCATTCAAGTAGAGATCCCTTGACTCTTTTTGAATTTAAGTATGGGGGATTTACGCAGTGCATTATATTAGATATTGAATCTGATATTGAATCTGATGTATCTCTGTAATTTCGGATCATCCAATTCTGAAATTGCTACCTGTAGTAGCCTTCTGCGTCCTCTTTCCAATGCCACAAGTCTGAGCCAAATTGGATTCTCCAAGGAAGAGTTATGTGAAATCTCCCATAGTGACTTGCTTTTAGACTGGTTCAGTAGAGCGAACTTGTACGACATGCCACGAGTCCCTGTTTTAACCTTTGAATCTGGAACACACATACAAGAAACTACAGTCCATCCTCTTTCTGTACCTTCTTACGAAATTTCAATCCGATCCCCAGAGAGAAAGTTATGACGATTTTCCCCAGGTCACCTGTTTTTAATGTAATTCAAGAGTCTGCAAAAGACCAACTTCCTCAGATCATATCTCCCCAAATATCGCGCGAAACGCTATGAAATTCGAACCCAAGGTTCAGCGCGATTTCTTCTCAAATGGGTTTTTTTTGCGACTTCTGAAACGTCACAGAAAAAAAGTTATAGCGAAAATTCCACGATGACCTGTTTGGAGCAGCGAAACCCTAGAATCCAAAGCTCTGATACCAAATGTTATGAAACCAGCTCACAAAAAGATAGAAAAGAGAGATCCACGCCTTAGAATTCAGCCTCTTCGAGGGGGCAACCTCCTTTACATTACATAAATGAACAATTCTTGGATGATAAAAATGACAAAACCTCCTTTCTATATATAGGAGTCTAGGGAGTCACAATATAATCCAGCCGACCTAACAATAATAATATAAAGCCACAAAAATAACAATAGAGGGATTCTATGGGGCACAGAAATAACAATATGGGGGTAATAGGGGCACAACAATATAAATAGGGGGTATAACTACAATAGTAATGGGGTAATCACTAGTATTATAGGGACCCAACACTCTCTTTCCACCCTACAACTTTGTCCATATCTATCCTTCTCTCCCCCTCTTCTCTTTATCTATCCTTCTTTATCTCTCTATCTCACCCCCAAACATATACACTCTCTTTCCATCTCTCTCTCTCTCTCTCTCTCTCTCTCTCTCCCCACTTTTATCTCTCTATGTGATTCTTCTTCCCTCCCTCTTTTTCCTTCCAACTCCATTTCTCTATCCCTCCCTCTCTCCTCTTCTCTCTCAAGTCCTCTCTCATCCTTCCTCTCTCTCCCTTTCTCTCAATTCTTCTCACTCCCTCTATCACTTTGTCTTTGTTCTTCCCTCCCATATATATCTAGAGTTAATATATATCATGATATATTAATATATATTATAATATAACAAATTTCATATTGTATTAATCCTAAGTTATTAATTTTCTAATATTATATTTATATATTAATATTAATATTGGATTTAATGATATTTTTTACATGGCATGATAACAAAATTTTCAAATATTATAACTTTGATGTGGAAATATTTATGTCTTTAGATATTTTAATATATCCATATGATATGGTTTTCCTTTTAAAAATTCATTTTACAAATATTAATTAAAAGAAATATTAAAAGATTTTGGAACAATATTTTGGATTCTTTGTGTTGTATTAACCATTTTACTTTGTTTCAGTAAATGGTATTGACTTTAGTAAAAGGTAAACATGTTTAAAACTTTACCTAATTTAGAATTTTAATGTGGTAAATTTTTTTGTTGAAGTTTACAACAGAGATATCAGTGAATATTATAATCTAATTTATAGGGTTCAGAGTGTATGGATCTTAATTGTAAGTTGAGAGCATTGAGAACTTGAATCCAACGACTCAAAGCCAAAACAATAATGATCAAACTTTGTTGGGTTAATAGATTTTTAATTATTTATTTATACTTTAAATTTTTTTATAAACCGACATTAAATTTTATTTTGATCACTTACGGGAATCATTACACATCATACTAGGTGGTAGAATGCACCTCTTAGCCCAATATTTATTTTTTTAAATTGCTAAATTAGTGTTAATGGTTAATATATTTTAATAGTCAATTATTTTTTATTTGATGTTTTATAAATAATTAAAAAATACATAATGTTAGTTTTTCTATTTTATATACCAAGTCTCTTCTAGATAAATTACAAGGAATTTTTGATCCATTTTATTTTTGTTTTCCTTACTTTTAAGTAAAATAAGCCTATATGTGTATAAAAAATAATAAAATAATAAAAAATATCATGAATAACATCTAATTATCTAAATTTGTTAAACCAATACAGATCCAACTTAGTGGTGCAAACCTTTTTTAGAACGCAAAATTTGTTTTGATCCTCTTTATGGGCACTTTCTAGGACAAATTAAATTTGCAATTTCATCAAATCTTTGCTAGATTTCAAACAAAATCGACCCAAAGTTAAAGGTGAAAAAGGAAAAGAAAAAGAAAAAGCAAGAATGTAAAGTAGTGAGACTAACTATAAAATTTATTTTTTCCAATTTCTTTATATAATATATACATAGTTATATTGAAATCTTTTATTTCTCATTCATATTGAGTTATTTTTATTAATAATTAAATTAATAAATGAATTATACATCTTCCTCTTATTTAGAATCAATTGTTTTTTTTTCTACTTTCAATTACTCATTTTCTTTGAAAATTGAAATATTTTATTCTCATCAACATTAAAATAATATAATTGATTGAGATATTTCTAATGGTTGAGAAGTTATTGAGGTTTTGGTAGGGTTCCAATGGCTCATGGTTCCTCAAGAAAAGAGAAGGCATGAGACAATATTTATTCCCATCAACGAATGGTCAAATTGTCATTCACACAAGTATTTCCATCAAAAAGTTGTTTTTAACTAGTGAAGGCGCAATGGTAAAAAAATTCTGGTAAACAGAGTTTGATATATGGCATTTAACAAAAAATTGTGCCTTGGGATTTTTTTTTTTAACACTAACCATTGGCTAAAAACCAAATCCTTAGACTCTTCCTCTCTACCAAGGAAACGACAAGGCCAAGACATGTGGCATTGCATGATTGGTTAACAGAGATGAGTTGGCAGGTGATGTGGTGCACAGGTGGCAATTATGTCACCTCGATGATGAGTGGCAGTGTGATTATGTGTAATGACATCATCGGATCTTGGGAGCATGGCTGAAGGTCAAGTAAAAAGGTTTGTTGGAGCACGATGTGAGATAGAGAATTTTCCCAACAATTGCAATTGACAAGAATTCCTTTCCCCAAGAGCATGGCTAGAGGAAGTGTTATGTAGTCACAATGTCGTGGCATGGAATAGACTCTTGGAGACAAAAATATTCCTAGCAGTCCTAAATAACGTAAAATTTATTCCTTGTCCATAAAAAAATAAGAAAGGAAATGGTCGCAAAACACAAGTCCTATGGCCTTTGGCCTATACCAAGTGACATGGCAACAAGTACATGTGGTACCACTCAAAGATGTCCATTCAGAAGTGACGATGTCAACGTATGACTTGGAAGTATTGAGGATCATGTTTCAGCTTCTTAGGTTTTGTGCTAGGGTCTTTGAATGAGATGTGTTTGGTGGTCTTTTCTAGTGTTAGCAAATTTTTAAAATTTGTTAAAAAATCTTTGAAAAATGCCAAGTTTATCATATTGGCCAACAAGACAAAGATCGGGAGGAATGGAGTCATATATCAAAAACCACAAATGAGAAAATTTCCATTGTTTAACAGACTTCATGCCCCAACCTGATTTGAGTTGTGTCCTGTGGAGAGGATGGTACAATGAAAAAACGACACAATAAGACCACAATCATCACTCAAAGTCATATGGTGAAAAAGGGTTGAAGGTTGAGGTCCTCCACTATAAGAATTTGGAATTTTGGAGTGAAAGTGAATTTGGTGATTGGATTGGGTGTGGAGCTTGATTATCTTCCTTATTCAAAGATTTTGTTTCAGGCGCATTTTGATCCTAGTCCCTCATGGGGGAGTGTTTTTTCCCTAGAAGGAAACCCTCGATTTTGATGAGGGAATTGTATTGCAGATGGGTATTATTTCTTTTGAGAGAAAGAGAGGATATTGTGTGAGAGCGAAGAGGAAATTACAGCAGATGTGTTGCAAGTTGTATCCCTTCATATTGTTGGACGAAATAAAATGAAGGACTAGTTGTTTCACTGTGGACATCGCCCAGATTGGGTGAACCACATACATCTGTGTTTATGTTGTTTTGTGCTTTTCCATGTATTGAAATATTTTTGTTTCAATTCTTTGATTTTAAATTCCAAAAACTTGGTGTTTCATTTTTTCTTGACATTTCATTTTGGTGGTTAAAAAATTTAGTGTCATATCTAGGTTGAATCTGAAATGAAAAAACCAGTGAAGCGAGTTGATTTATAATATTTATGAATGTGAAATGACACAGCTAAGATGGATATAAGTTGATGCTTCAAGTTACAATAGATGATTTTGGCACTAGTTTTGATCAAATTAACAACGTAGGAGACAGAGAAAGAGTTAGTTGATACGAGAAGACAATGAAAAACATGTTAAATATCAAAGTTCTTAAGCATACAAAGAATAAAAGGATAAAAATAAATGTTGTGGGTGGACATTGGGGAAAAGTTGAAGTTTTCATAAAGAAAAGTGCAGAGGATCATAAATAGAGAGGGTACAGTAAAGAGGAGATCAATTAAGTCAGCAAGAACAAATCTTAACATCATTGATCATGGGATTGGAGTCTCCTACAAGTAGGTGCCTGAAAAATCAGTAGGTTGGTTCTTGTGCATAGTGGGAGTTGATGCTTCTAACAATGATCTAGATTTATGCAGCAACAATATGAATTACAGATTTAAACAAAAACACAAACCTACAATAAAACTAAACTTCAATTCATTAATAACAAAATATTAAAAATTGTTTACATCGAGAATGGAAATAAACTAGCTCGGGTGATGGTAGCTTATCTTTGAGATGAGATTTGGTGGCTACATGCCTCTGAATTGTGTTACAATGAGGTTCACAGGTATTTTTGTTATTGAGATATAAGGAAAAATCATAAACATCCAAAAACCTAACCCTAGGAGATGAAGTGCCAGAAGTTTGTGGGTTGCGTTGGGGTTGATTGGTACACTAACTTCCCGAGGTTGCAACTTTGGCATACGATCTTTGTTTGATGCGCATGATACCTTGTTAGAAGTATATATCTGAGGACTACAACTTTCATCTACAAGCATTTATCATAGCCAATAGGTCTACATGTTTTCCCAAAAAATGTCGTTTAGGGCCTCAAAACTGCTCCAAAAGTCCAGGAACCAAAAAAATTCCAAAAATAGTAAATTGTGCTACAATTAAGGAAACTGAAATAGACAGTGCTCGGGGTCCAAGTGGAATAGGCGAGTGGACACCAATATCCACCTAGATCAGTCCTCCCCCCTTATTAAGCAATGGTATTCATTGCGTTGAGTGCTTCCATGAGATGGGAAATTTATGTTGAACTCGCCCCTTGTGAGCTGTTGGGCCTCAAAATAGTCCCTATTTTCACTCCATTATTCACCAATATTTTCACATTTTACCTTCATGTCACCTCCATTCCACCTCCATATCATTGCATTCACCTCATTTTTGGGTCATAACTATGTTTTTCCAAAGTTTATTAATTCTTAACATTTTTAAGTGAATTTATGGCTAAAACTTAGAAAATAATATGCTTAAACTTATACCTAACATTTAGCATGAGTTTGTTGACATGTGTAGGCACAAAGGAAGCTTCCAGGGCATCTTTATGTGGCCTTGAATGATCAAATTCGAATTTGATAAGATAAGCTTCATGGAGAAGATCATGGACCTCATGGAGGAGATCATGGAGGATAGGGTTATGTGTCATCATTGGTTGAGAAATATGTGGGTCAAAGGAGAGAATAGTGGGTCTACATTTATGAGGTTGTTATCATAGTTTTTGTATAAATAGGAGTACCTCCTCCATTCCAAAAGAGAGGACTGTTAGAGCATTGTATCCAATTGATGATGGAATAGAATAAGGCTTCATTTTTCATATATTTCCATTATGTAGTTTTAGAATGTAGGATATGAATTTATGTAGTTTTAGATATAAGTTTTCTTAATGTAGTATATGGAATAATTTGTCTTGTTCTTAAGAGAATTGAGCTCACTCTAAAAGGATGAGAGAAACATGTTATTTCATATTAGATCTTATTTCATTTATTTGTCTAGATGTTTGAGGATTTGTTTGTGATTGATGAATGAGTTTTAAATTAGAATGTAATCAGCATATGAGAGGACAACTAAGGGTCTAAGTTAGGCTCTCTCTCTCTATTTGATTTGTATGATAATTGGAATTCATTCTTTTGCTTTTATGTTTCAAGTATCATATGAGGAGATACCAAGAGTCTAAGTTAGGCTCTCTCTCCAATGATTTATATGGTAATTGAAATTCATTCTTTTGTGTTTATGTTTCAAAGTTATTTCATTTCTTATGCTTATGAATGAATCCTAGTTTAGTTTGGATTAGTACATGAGAGGACAATCAAGAGACTAAGTTAGTCTCTCTCTCTACTTGAATCTAAACAATAACTAAGTTCATTCTCTTGTTTTCATTTCAAGGTTTTAGTTTTATGTAATTAATGATTTCTCTATGATACTGTAGGGAAGGACAACCAGGACCTCCTTAAGTTAGGAGCCTCTTCCCTTGCATATTATATTGAATCGTAAATAATTTAGTTAGACATAGGTTAGTTGCCTACTCCTGCATATATTGTGCTGGCATCATCACAAGCTTACGAGTTTCCCTGGTCGATAATTTATGCAGCAATTTAAGCCCAATAAATTGCCCAACATTTTGGCGCCGTTGCCGGGGATGGTGCTAAGGGATTAGGCATTAGAATTTAATTTAGTACTATTTTTCTTTAGACACAATAACTTGTGAGACCTAGTGACAGCAGGATCTTCACAAAGAAGTTTAAGTTTGAGTTTTTTTGATGGTTTAGTATTTAGTTAGTTTTAAATTTCGTCTTTTCAAAAACACCCCCCCTGCATAAATAAACACAAATCAATCGATAAGTATGCTCTCTTCCTGCGCTTCGTGCGATCAGGAAGATCAGAAAATCCATTGATTTGGTTCAAATAAAAAAACTCTTGCTGGAGAGCTAATTTGCAAAAAAACAATAAAGAATTTTGTGAATGAAAAAAAAAAAATCTTTTTAGATGAAATTTAGTTTTTTAATTTTAGATTTTTAAAAAATAATAATAAAATTTTTTAATTTTTTTAGTTTTAGATTTTAAAAAATAAAAAATTTTAGTTTTTAATTTTAGATGTAAAAAAAAAATAAAAAAATCCACAAAGTAATAGTAATATATGTATCATAACATATATTATTATTATTAAAAAAAAAAAACTAACCATTTTTTTGTTGTTTTTAATATTTAAAAAAAACCACTAATCATTTTTTGTTTTTTTAGATATTTAAAATAAAATGCAAAACAGTAAATAAAAAAAACCACCGAATTCGATCAAATGGACCAACGTCATCCTGCACCCTGCGTTTTCCATCAACGATGATGATGGCGTTGGATCGCAGTGCAAAAGTGCTGGTGGTATCGATATTTGCACTCCTTTGCTTCGCAAGCGCTCGGAATTCTTCTCCTTGGAAAACTCTCATTGGCAGGCCACCCGTCGTCATAGCCAATGGTGGATTTTCGGGGATTCTACCTAGCCAAACAATGGTTGCTTATAACCTGGCAGTTAATGACAGTTTTGCCGATACTGTAATGTTTTGTGATTTGCAGTTAACGAAAGATCGAGTTTCGTTCCCGAGGGCTAAGCAGGCTGTTGAAACAAAGGTGAAGTTATTTTGAGCGGAGTCATGCAGCAGCCGTATGTTGTACTGGCCCTTATTCTGTTCATAGATCAGGGATTCAAACAGAGATCTTGGCTGGATCTGCTTTCAAATCCCTATTTGGGTTCTCTCTACATATGACATAAGTCGATGGACTGTCTGCAAACTTATCAGATGGAACGTTTTACGGCGTTTTTATTGGTATTTCTGTGTTTGGGTGTGCGGCAAGTGCAGTGCATTCGCTTCGAGTTGCCATCAGGGCAGACCAAGTGCATCGCAGAGGAGATCCAGCGCAATGTATTGGTGTTGGGAAATTATCATGTTGTAGCACCAGGCTCAGATGAACATCATTATGGGACCGGCAATGCCCAACCTGTTGCCGATGATCACAAGATCGCTGTTAGGGTGACTTCCCCTTATGGCAATAGTTTGCATTATGCTGATAAAGTGGAATCGGGTCAATTCGCCTTAACAACTACTGAAAGTGGTGATTACATGGCATGTTTCTGGATACTTCCTACTCAACATCCCATAACTGCCTCTGTTGCACTGGAATGGAAGACTGGGGTTTTTGCTAAGGATTGGGCTAAAATTGCCAAGAGAGACAAGCAACGGCAACAAGAAGCTGAAAAAGCCGCCACACACTCGTCCCAAGCTCACTCCCGATCTCCTCCTCTCCAATGACGGCCTCGGCTACGTTCTGGAGCACATCTCCCGCATGCTTCACTTCAGGGGCCCTGGTCATGAGAGTCGAGAAGGTCAGCGCCAATAAACGTGTTAGGAACTGCCTTCGAGAGCTAAGAGAAAGGGTTGCCAGAGGAGAAAATCCAAAAACCTCCACGTCGGCCTCTGTATTTGGCAACATGGGTAGAAGCTCAAGTGGAACAAACCTTGAATCAGAATTGTACAAAGACCAATCATGTAGCATCGTGCGAGGAAGGTCTTCAGTGGCTAAAATTGGAGTATCATCATCAAAGAAAACATAGACCTGTAGAATGCAGGCAAAGGATAATCATTGGCAATCTCATTTTCATTTATTTTTATGTAAAATTTCTTCTTCCCCACGCCTGCTACAATCGCTTCATGTGTCCATCCCAAATTTGGCACATTTATGGTCAACAATTCCAGTGGGTGACTTGGTCAACATTTTGGCACATTTTAGCTCAACAATCGTCTACAGCGTCGGCCGCTGCGCCTTCAGGAACAATAGGCGCGATAAACAGTTATGAAAATTTACACAAAGGAAACCCTGCAAGGTTGCTGAGACTGTTGCTGAGGTTAAGGCCGGCCAAAGCGGATAACCATAGAAAATTGTTGCATATTTTGTGCAACAATTGTGCCAGATAAGTTCGCTGACTTTATCTTTAGAAAAAAAATCCAGATTTATCATTGATTCTGGAGGATTTTGTGTTTTTTTAGAATATTAAAAAAATCTATTTTTAGTGTTAGTTTAATTTTAGAAATGATAAATAAAAAAAAAATTGTTTTTTTAATTTGTTGATTTAAAAAAAAAGAAAAAGAATTCTCAAAAATAAACATAAATAATAAATTAAAAACAGTGGTTTTTAATTTGTTATTTCAATCAAAATAAAAAATTTTGTTGTTTTTTATTTTATTAAAAATAAAAAAATTGTGTGTTTTGATAATAAAAAAAAAAATCAAAACCATTTTTATTATTATTTTTAATAAATAAAATAATATAAAAAAAAAGAAAAATTTTCTTATTTTTTAGAAAAAAGAAAAAAGCTAACTTTAATTTAGTAATAGTTTTTTATTAGGTTTTAACCAATAAAATTTTGTTGTTTTTCATTTAAAAATAAAAAATAAAAAAAAAAATATAAAAATTTTCACTTAAATAATAAATTAAAAATCTATGTTTTTAATTTATTGTTTAATAAAACATCTAAAAAAATTATGTTTTCATTTTAAAAAAATCTAAAAAAAAATTCACAAAATTCACATAGCTTTGAAAATAAAAAGTGGAATATTCGGAAACAAATTTTAAAAATTGATTGGAGGATTCTTTCGATAGCTTCAAATTAGCTCTTTGTGTCAATTAACTCATGAAATGCTTTTATGTGACATATTAATATGCAGAGTAGTGCCCATACTTCTAATGTCAATCTTTTTGCGGAGCACATTTCATGAGTTATCTGACAGGGAGTATTATTTTACATGGTTGTTTTTAAGAATGGATTGAAATTGATATCATGAATTGAGTTACTTGTTGGCATTATGATTCAAGTGTTGTCCTTGATGGCAACTCACTCAGAGGTTGGTACAGATGCTCAGAAGTTGGTACAGGAGATGGCAACTTAATCAGAAGACAGATCCTAGTACAGCTTGCCAAGGAAGTTCATACACGCAGGTTTGTTAAGCCCAAGTCGCGTGTACACGCAGGTTGGCTTCAGAAAAAGCGCGTGTATGTGGAAAAGTACCTTTGGTCCATGGCGGTTAGTCCTTGGAAGTTGTGCCTATGGTTTCGGACCATTGTGTCTCGACGGGCGTGTCGATCCCTAGTTTTGAAGTTGATGGTATTGTGTTTCTATGGTTTTGGCTCTTGGTATTGAACAAGGCCTAAGGCTATATAAGGAGAAGATCACTAGGCAAAGAGTGTGTGTGTGGGTGTCTGACGCAGTGAGAGGATCTGGTATTGCTGGTTATCTGTTCGGGACGCTTGGCAAGGGTCGGATCTGACAGCAAAGGCAGAAGTAATCATTTCTAGATCTGCACGCGGGTTGCCTTTGGAGAAAGCGCGTATACACGCGGTTTTGGTACAGTGAAGTAGCGTATGCATGATAAGGGTTGATATTTCAGGTTGTTGCTGATTCTGGTGGTTGTTGCAGAGTTCTAGATTCTGGTTTGGGTTCTGTGTTCTTGATGACAGGGTTTCAGTGATTCAGTATTGGGTTGTTTAATGAATTATGATGCAAGTATAAGTTGATGATTGTATTGCGGTAATGTTTGCTTTGTACTCTTGGATCCAGTCTGAAAATTGATGAAACGTGGTCCCTGAAGGTTGTAGGGTCAGCACCTACGTACTAGTAAATGGATCAGCTAGTACAAGAGCTGAGGGGGTTGTAGCTCCCTTCCAGAAGTGGTTGGAAAACGAAAGAGAGGGTTGTAGCCCTCTGCAGGTTGTAGCCTACATACTGGTAAAGGACTGCACCAGTATATTGTAAAAGAAGTTTCTCATTAAAGAAGAAAGAGACGAATTGCAGCAGGTGGTTTTCACCCACATTGGGTTTCCACCTTATATCATGGTGTTCATGTGTATGGCTCTTGTGTGATGTTCTGTTCTGTTATACTGCACCTATTTACTGTTAAATTGCTTAATAATGTTCTGATGCATTTACTGAAGATAAGATTAACTGAATCATAAGATATCTGCATATACGCTAGTTGCTTTAGACACAGTCGCGTGTACACGCGGATTCACTTAACTGAAGTCGCGTATATGTTTCTGAGTATGAAATTGAAAAGGTTTTATTGATCTGATAATACTGATTCACCCCCCCTCTCAGTATTATTTCCAACAATTGGTATCGGAGCAGGTCCTTCAGAGGAAGCTTGATCGCTTGAAGGAAAAGATCCATCAAAATGGCTAATCCAGAAAGAGAGGCACACATCAGGCCACCAGTCTTTGACGGGAACAATTTTACTCACTGGAAGATAAGAACCACTGCATATCTACAGTCTCTTGGAGCAGAAGTTTGGGGACTCGTAGAAGGAGGATACAAATTCCCATCAGCAACTCCTACAGATCCAGCAGAGAAAAAGCAATATGAGCTCAATGCCAAAGTAGTTAATGTCCTATTGAGTACTTTGACTCAATCAGAATTTATGAAGATCATGCATCTCAAATCAGCTAAGGAAATATGGGACAAAATCGTTACAAGCTACGAAGGAGATGATCAGGTAAAAATAGCGAAGCTTCAAACTCTCAGAATCCGGTATGAAACTCTTAAGATGCGAAGTAATGAAAGCGTAGCTAATTATTTCCTGCGTATGGATGAGATTGTGAATTGTATGAGGGATCTGGGTGAAGAATTTGAGGAAGTTGTCTTAGTTCAAAAGGTTTTGAGATCTCTGTCTACTAAATTTGATTCTAAAGTATCTGCCATAGAAGAAAAGGAGAATGTGCGGAAAATTACCATGTCACAGCTTCACGGGATCTTAACTGCTTTTGAAATGCGACAAGAGGTACCACCAGAGGCCGCATTCGAAGTGTCAGAGGAAGAAGATGAGGTAAATTTTGTCAAGAATCTTGAACGGGGAACTGGACGGTTCAAAGATAAGCTACCTTTCAAATGTTTTCTATGTGGTAGAGTTGGTCACTATGCTGCTAGATGTCCTCATAACAAAGAAAGGATATATGAAGAAGATGGTAGAAGCTATTATTCCCATATTAAAAGTTCATTAAATGATAGTGAAGATATTAGAAGTCTCATGGCGCACAAGAAGAAGAATGCTTCATCCAATAATAGCGAGGATATTAAAAGTCTCATGGCACATGAAGAGAAGAATGCAGAAACTGAAGAAGCTGCCAAATTAAAAGAACTATTGGAAACAGAAACCAGAGTAAGGGAGAGATTGCAGGATATAGCAAAAGATCAGAGCACAACTATTCAGAGACTTGAATCAAAGATCCTCTCTCTAAAAGAAGATCTTGAAGATCAAGAACATGAAGTGATCAAACTAAAGCGACAAGTGGAAGAAGGGAGAAAAGTAGAAGAAGACCTAAGGAAGCAGTATCTGAAAAAGGAAGAACAACATCAGGTTGAGGTAAATATCTTGAAAGGTAAACTAGAAGAAAAGGATAAGCTCTTACGATTTCAAGATAGTTCTAAAGTCTTGGATGATATTCTTAATAGTCAAAGATCTCCTGCTATCAAGACTGGTCTTGGTTTTCATGAATATGTTGAAGGTGAATCTAGTTCACAAGGTGAGACAAGAAACTCTAATGAGAAATCTGAAATGCTCAAGGAACAACCAAGGAAAGAAATTCCTCAAGGAAGATCCTTTACTCCTAACTATGGACGTGATAGACGATTATTTCCTCCGCTGAATAATGTTGAATGTTATGTATGTCATAATCTTGGACATGTTGCAGCCAGATGCAGAAGTAGAATGGTTCAAGAAAGATCATCGCATCCCAGGTACTTCAGAGGGTATTGCTTTGCCTGCAATGCATATGGACACAAAGCAATTGATTGTGATAGAAGGAACATGAAAAATATAAGGTGCTATACATGCAACAACTATGGGCATAAAGCAAGGGAATGCAGGAGCAGATTTCAAAATTCAAGACAAAAGGACCATACATCATCACAGTTGCAGGAATTGAAGAAGACAGAGACAGAAAGGTGTGGGATAGCTCAGTCAGCTGACATAACAGACACAGGGGAATCTGAAAGTGAAATTCAGTATTCCATCCTGCATACGCTTATATAATGAAGACAAGTCGCGTATATACGCGAGTTACAGGCTGCAAAGTCGCGTATATGGAGAAAGGGCAGCAGAACAGAGGGTAGTCATGGTTGGCTCAGGCTCAGGGGGAGCAGAACAGACTCAGGAAATGGTTCAGACATGGTTGGCTTACACTCAGGGGGAGAATATTCTTCAAATAATGCATTGTTGGCATTATGGTTAGAAGGTGTTGATAAAGTCTATGAAGCTAAATGATACATCTTACTGTTTAGGAATGGTATTGCAGGCTGATGCTTATGGTACAGATCATGATGCTGTTGGTGGCGTTCATAAGTCTTGGTCTAGATATTTCATCACTATGTCATGTATCTCTTTTATGATGTCAAGGTCATGTAACGGCCTATGTTGGTTTCCCCACTATGCCTGGGATGAATGATGAAATGTTCATGTATTATCATCTTCACATGGTTAGGTAGATGAGTCAATATTGGTATATCCCCACTAGGGTGGGTGATGAATGTATGTTGAGTCTTTTGGTGATAGGAAGGTCTTCTATGATGTATAAGACTTTGTTCTTCTTGAAGAACATCTTTTGCAGATCTTGCCTACAGTCAAGGGGAGCATGAACAGCACAATTCAGCAAGAGCAGATTGGTACACCTTGGCATACACAAAGGGGGAGCACATTTGGAGATTTCAGCATGTACTCAGGGGGAGTATGGACAGCAGTATGGACAGGAGAGGGTATACCAAAGAAGAGAATATCTTGGTCCACCCTTTGCCCTTGATGTCAAAGGGGGAGAGTGACTTGGTGTGGTGGTTGCCATCAAGTCCAAAGGGGGAGATTGTTGGCATTATGATTCAAGTGTTGTCCTTGATGGCAACTCACTCAGAGGTTGGTACAGATGCTCAGAAGTTGGTACAGGAGATGGCAACTTAATCAGAAGACAGATCCTAGTACAGCTTGCCAAGGAAGTTCATACACGCAGGTTTGTTAAGCCCAAGTCGCGTGTACACGCAGGTTGGCTTCAGAAAAAGCGCGTGTATGTGGAAAAGTACCTTTGGTCCATGGCGGTTAGTCCTTGGAAGTTGTGCCTATGGTTTCGGACCATTGTGTCTCGACGGGCGTGTCGATCCCTAGTTTTGAAGTTGATGGTATTGTGTTTCTATGGTTTTGGCTCTTGGTATTGAACAAGGCCTAAGGCTATATAAGGAGAAGATCACTAGGCAAAGAGTGTGTGTGTGGGTGTCTGACGCAGTGAGAGGATCTGGTATTGCTGGTTATCTGTTCGGGACGCTTGGCAAGGGTCGGATCTGACAGCAAAGGCAGAAGTAATCATTTCTAGATCTGCACGCGGGTTGCCTTTGGAGAAAGCGCGTATACACGCGGTTTTGGTACAGTGAAGTAGCGTATGCATGATAAGGGTTGATATTTCAGGTTGTTGCTGATTCTGGTGGTTGTTGCAGAGTTCTAGATTCTGGTTTGGGTTCTGTGTTCTTGATGACAGGGTTTCAGTGATTCAGTATTGGGTTGTTTAATGAATTATGATGCAAGTATAAGTTGATGATTGTATTGCGGTAATGTTTGCTTTGTACTCTTGGATCCAGTCTGAAAATTGATGAAACGTGGTCCCTGAAGGTTGTAGGGTCAGCACCTACGTACTAGTAAATGGATCAGCTAGTACAAGAGCTGAGGGGGTTGTAGCTCCCTTCCAGAAGTGGTTGGAAAACGAAAGAGAGGGTTGTAGCCCTCTGCAGGTTGTAGCCTGCATACTGGTAAAGGACTGCACCAGTATATTGTAAAAGAAGTTTCTCATTAAAGAAGAAAGAGACGAATTGCAGCAGGTGGTTTTCACCCACATTGGGTTTCCACCTTATATCATGGTGTTCATGTGTATGGCTCTTGTGTGATGTTCTGTTCTGTTATACTGCACCTGTTTACTGTTAAATTGCTTAATAATGTTCTGATGCATTTACTGAAGATAAGATTAACTGAATCATAAGATATCTGCATATACGCTAGTTGCTTTAGACACAGTCGCGTGTACACGCGGATTCACTTAACTGAAGTCGCGTATATGTTTCTGAGTATGAAATTGAAAAGGTTTTATTGATCTGATAATACTGATTCACCCCCCCTCTCAGTATTATTTCCAACATTACTTTCAACGCTTTGATTTTCTTCGCTCTGTTTTATTTGGTACGGAATTTTTGCGTAAGAATCATGAAGGATATGCGCAATTCTTCTTGAGCACACTTATGTTTTCTTTGTACCAAGTTTTTTTACAGGTTACAGGATAATCAAGTGATCATAAGGAGATTACATTATGTGCACAATTGGTCTTCCAAAGACTAATTCATGAAAAAAATTCTCAAGACAAATCCATCTCCACAACCACTACCTTCCACCTCCCTTTCTGAAAAGATTTTGAATCCCACCAATTGTACATCCATAAAGCATGACATTTCCATATCCATTTTTCACAGCAAGAGTTCTTATTCATCCACCATGCATTTTCCTTACATCCATCCATTTTCTTTGTCATTATCATTCCCCTTCATTTCCGCCAATAAAACCCTGCTTGAGTCAAAGTCCTAGAGTCTATGTATCATTGAAAAAACACCTAGAGGCTTGCATGCATTAATGGCAAGTACTCTTGCCAATGAACAATGGGAGTACATTAATATCCCTTGTTCGTTGGATCTTGTAGGTGACTCGACTACGACAAATTTATTCGTACCTACAAAGATGTGTTAGGCATCCTGACTCCCATTGGAATCAATGGTGGGAGCTCTTGTGTTGGCTAGGGGCATTCATTAACGGCCACTAAGTCAACAACTTCTTGCTATGTTCGACATCGACACATTTAATCACATAGTAAGATTTGTGCCATCGAGCGTTGAAGACTTGAAGACCCATATTTTGTAGCGGATGAAGCCAATTTCCATTCATTGTAATTCCATTCATTGTATACATTGTATTTGAGGACAAGTCAATAAATAAGGCTGGGAGGAAAATGTAACTTCTATATTTTGTATACCTTCCAAGCCTTATATATTTTCAACCATATTCAGCAGACTCATCAGATTCATCATCCAGCAACAGATACAACTTTCAACCATGTTCAGCAGACTCCTCAGATTTTTCATCTAGTAGCAGAGGATCCAGCAGCTGATACGACAATACAGATCCATCTTTTATCCACCATTTTCACAACAGGTTGCAGTCACACATGCACAACTCTCATCCATTTTTGGAAGGGTAAGTTAAGGTATGATATTTTCTAACTTTTAACCATTAAATTCCTTGAAGAGTTAGAATAATAATTTTTGGAAAAACTTCACTTCCTTTCCAAACCATCTGTTTTTACATACATACTTTGTCACATTCATACAACATCCACATTCTAAACCCCACTTACCTCCAAAATATATTTACTATTACATGAGCATACAAATGGCTTTGTCAAAAATATTTAAAAGTAATTGGATGCCAACACAATCATGGTTGTTACACAAGAACCAACCATGATGCATTCCAACACAAATACTCTGCAACAAAAATCACATTATCAATATGCAAAGATCATACATTGAATGCAACAAACAAAATATGGTTGAAACACAAGAACCAACCAAGTTGTAATTCATCAAAATAATGCTTTGCAAAAGTTATGTAAATGATATCATGCAGAGTTTAAGCCAAAGCTCAAAAAGTAATGTAATAGATTGCATGAGGACATGCAATACCATTGATTGCATGAGGACATGCAATATCTTGAGTTTGGGGGAGATGTTGGGCCTCAAAATAGTCCCTATTTTCACTCCATTATTCACCAATATTTTCACATTTTACCTTCATGTCACCTCCATTCCACCTCCATATCATTGCATTCACCTCATTTCTGGGTCATAACTATGTTTTTCCAAAGTTTATTAATTCTTAACATTTTTAAGTGAATTTATGGCTAAAACTTAGAAAATAATATGCTTAAACTTATACCTAACATTTAGCATGAGTTTGTTGACATGTGTAGGCACAAAGGAAGCTTCCAGGGCATCTTTATGTGGCCTTGAATGATCAAATTCGAATTTGATAAGATAAGCTTCATGGAGAAGATCATGGACCTCATGGAGGAGATCATGGAGGATAGGGTTATGTGTCATCATTGGTTGAGAAATATGTGGGTCAAAGGAGAGAATAGTGGGTCTACATTTATGAGGTTGTTATCATAGTTTTTGTATAAATAGGAGTACCTCCTCCATTCCAAAAGAGAGGACTCTTAGAGCATTGTATCCAATTGATGATGGAATAGAATAAGGCTTCATTTTTCATATATTTCCATTATGTAGTTTTAAAATGTAGGATATGAATTTATGTAGTTTTAGATATAAGTTTTCTTAATGTAGTATATGGAATAATTTGTCTTGTTCTTAAGAGAATTGAGCTCACTCTAAAAGGATGAGAGAAACATGTTATTTCATATTAGATCTTATTTCATTTATTTGTCTAGATGTTTGAGGATTTGTTTGTGATTGATGAATGAGTTTTAAATTAGAATGTAATCAGCATATGAGAGGACAACTAAGGGTCTAAGTTAGGCTCTCTCTCTCTATTTGATTTGTATGATAATTGGAATTCATTCTTTTGCTTTTATGTTTCAAGTATCATATGAGGAGATACCAAGAGTCTAAGTTAGGCTCTCTCTCCAATGATTTATATGGTAATTGAAATTCATTCTTTTGTGTTTACGTTTCAAAGTTATTTCATTTCTTATGCTTATGAATGAATCCTAGTTTAGTTTGGATTAGTACATGAGAGGACAATCAAGAGACTAAGTTAGTCTCTCTCTCTACTTGAATCTAAACAATAACTAAGTTCATTCTCTTGTTTTCATTTCAAGGTTTTAGTTTTATGTAATTAATGATTTCTCTATGATACTGTAGGGAAGGACAACCAGGACCTCCTTAAGTTAGGATCCTCTTCCTTTGCATATTATATTGAATCGTAAATAATTTAGTTAGACATAGGTTAGTTGCCTACTCCTGCATATATTGTGCTGGCATCATCACAAGCTTACGAGTTTCCCTGGTCGATAATTTATGCAGCAATTTAAGCCCAATAAATTGCCCAACATGAGCCACTAGCCCTGGTGTAAGAGTTGGTCAGCTTTGACAAATTGATATAGTTGGATCCATATTTTCTGAGTTTTCTTGATATGTGTGTCCATGATCTAATCATTTTTTTCTTTTTTCAATGAAATCTGGTTTTAGCTCTTTTGGTGTCAACTACTCAGCAATTTCTGGTGTGTCCAGCAATGGGGGAAAGTATGGTTAAAGGCGGTCCATATTAAATATGGGGTGCAAGCCAAGGAATGGGGGGATACTGAGCTCAAAAGCGTTATGTCCCAAAACCTTGGTGATGGTGTAAGGCCCATATTAGAGTGGTTATGATGGTCTCCAACAAGGCACTATTTCTACATATGTAACCAAACTTTATCGCCCACCTAAAACTTATGGGGCACCCGATGCTAATCATGTTGTTGTTTGTATTTGGAATTGGTTTCCTCCAAGATTTCGTTAACCTGCTGGTAGATGTGTTGAATGCGCTTAATAAACCTGGTGGCTTTATCAACTTTGAACTAAACATGGGCATATTCTTCCATTGTAGTTGCAAAAGGCAATGCAACATCAAGGGGACATAATGGTTAAAATCCCAGGCCCACTCCAAAGGGGTTGCACACAGTCAAGATATGGAGAGATATGTTATAGTTTTTTTGCTTAAAGGGAAGACTCCCATCCCATGTCCATAGATACTTAGAGTTGTACATGCATAGTATGTGCATAATCATCTTATTGACGACTTCTGTCTGACCATCATTCTATGGGTGGAATGTAGTTGGCTTGGTGAGCTTGGTGTCTAACAATGACCAAAGGCTCAACCAAAGCATGCTTAGGAACCTGTTATCCCAATCTAATATAATGATTTGTGGTGTAATACCCCTCAATGTTTATGTAACTATTATTTTAGTAGTTTGAACTATTTGTAGTAATGGAAAGGAAGCCATAATTGAATCTTTGAAATAACTATGATGATGTATTTAATAGCTTTGAATAATATTAAAGATAGCACCTTGGAGGATTAACTTGGAAAATAACTGATCTAAACCTAAACAAGAATGCAAAAACTTACAGATATAATCATAAACACAAAGATGCAGTAGAAAAACACTTCATTTCATCAATAGAAAAATATTGAATTATGCTTACAAACATAATGGAAATAATATAGCTCGGGCGATGGTAGCTTATCTCTGAGAAGAGATGTGGTGGGTAAATGCCTCTGAACTGTGTTACAATGAGGCTTAAGGGCCTATTTATTATTGGAAAACATGATAAAACCCTAAAAAACCATAACCCTAACCCCAAGAGATGTAACACCAAGAGTTTGAGGGCCCTGTTGGGGTTAGTTGGGAAACCAACATCTCGGGGTCGTAACTTGGTCATATTATCTCTGTTTGGTGCATACAATATATTTTTGGAAATTTCTATCCAAGTACTACAATGATCATGCCACAAACCCCAAAAAAACGTCGTTTAGGGGGTCAAAACTGCTCTAGAAGTTAAGGACACAAAAAACTGCTAAAAATAGTAAATGCTGAAATGAACAAGGAAACAAATGAAACTGAATAGGGGATCTAGGTGGAATAGGCGGGTGGCCACCAATATCCACATGGATCATTCCTCCCCCCTTAGGAAGCAATTTTACCCATTGCATTCAGAGCCTCCATGAGGTGAGGAAATTTATGTTGAACCTCCTCCCTCGTGAACCACTTTCCCTGGTGAAATAGTTGGCCTACTTTGACAAATTGATATAGATGTATCCTCTATTTGTGAGTGTTCTTGATCTGTGTGTCCATGATCTGATCAGTTGTGGCCTGTTCCATGCAGTCTGGGTTGAGCTCTGTTGGTGTGAGCTATTCTACAATGTCAGATGTGTCCAACAATGGTCGAAAGTATGGCCGAAGGTGATCTACATTGAACACTGGTTGTAGACCAAGGAATGATGGGATGTTGAGCTCGAAGGCATTTTCACCGACAACCTTGGTGATGGTGTATGGCTTATATCAGAGTGGGCGAAGCTTGCAGTGGGGTCTAGCAAGACACTCCTTCTACAAAAGTGGCCAAACTTTGTCGCCCACTTGGAACTTGTGTGGCACTCGATGTTGATCATGCTGCTTCTTGTACATAGCATTGGATCTATCCAATATATCATAGACCTACTGTCTAATGTGTTGAATGTGCTCAATGAAGCTATTATCCCTTTCAACTTCGGATTGAACGTGAGCCGAATCTACCTGAGTGGATGCAAATGGTATGGCCACATAAATGGGGCATAATGGCTGAAATCCAAGCCCTACTTGAAAAGAGTTGTGGCCTGTTGAGATGTGGAGAGCTCTATTATAGATGTGTTGGACATAGGGGAGACTTTCATCCCACATGCGTGGATGCTTCGAGTTGTACATGCGCAGAATGTTTACGATAATTATGTTGACAACCTCTGTTTGGCCATCAGTTTGGGGATGGAAAGTCGTGGACTTAGTAAGTTTTGTATCCAGCATCGACTAGAGACTTGACCAAAATGCACTCAAAAATCTACTATCTTGATCTGAGACAATGGATTTTGTGATCCCAAAGTGTACCCATACTCGCTCAAAGAATATCTTAGCAATGGCCTCTGCTGTGATACTATTCTTGCCGACTGCCATGATGGCCATCTTAGAGAATATGTCAACAACCACGAAAATGTAGTCATTGTTGTGCTTAGTAGAAGGAAGGCCCAACATGTAATCCATGGAGACAGATTCACAGGGCTGGCTAGGAGTAGGTAGAGGAGTATACAAGCCTTGATTCTTGATGGTTGGTTTGGTAATGGTGTAGGTGGTGCATGATCTAATGTACTTGCCAACATCTTGACGAAGTTTCAGCCAATAAAAATACTTATGCAATACCACCAATTTTTTCTCTACTCCGAAAGGTCCAACGACCTAACTGTATTGCGCCTCCCAAATCATCTTGGCACACTCACTTGAACGAACACATATGTGTCCCAGGTGGCATAAAAGTGCATCCTGAAGGTGAAAATTTGGAACTTTCTTTGCTTCCAGGAGTGTCTCATATATGCTGTCGAATTCTAGATCGCTCTTGTAAAGATGCAGCCACCCCGATGTCTCATGCCCACAAGAGTCGAGCACATTGATCAGCGCCATGACAGGTGGTCAGCTGAGGGAATCAACAACATTATTGTTGTTGCCCTTCTTATACTTGATGCTCAAATGGAACTGTTGCAAATATGTGGACCATTTATGATGGCGATCTTTCTACAACTTCCCTTATGTCTGTATGAATTGTAGAGGTCGGTGGTCTGTGTGGGTGACTGTTTCCTTCCCCGGAATGTAATGCTTCCATTAACAACAGACCTGCACAATGGAATACATTTCTTTGTCCTAAGTGGGGTACTTTCAGACTATGTCTGAACCTGGAAGTGTCTCACTGTGGTAAGCCATTGGATACCCATGTTGATTACGAATTGCACCAATAGCATAGTCGGAGGCGTCTATCTCAATCTTAAATGGTTGTTGTAGGTTTAGTTATGTGAGAACTAGTGCAGAACAGAGGTGATTCTTCAACTCGGAGAATGCTTGTTGTTGGGTTTCTGACGAAAAAAAAAAATCTTTCGCTCCGCCATTGGTGACTTCACTTAAAGGCCAAGTGATATGAGAACCCCAACATGAACCTACAGTAGAAATTGGTAAGACCCAAAAAGTTGCGGAGCTCTGTTAGAGTGTTTGGGGCTGGCCAATCCCGAGTGACTTGTATCTTGGATGGGTCCAAATGTACACCGTGCTCATCAATGATGTACCCCAAATATGGAACCTAGGTCAGGCCAAAGGTGCATTTCTCCATGTTAGCACACAACTTGTGTTGGTGCAAGGTTTGAAGGACCTGTTGAATATGGTGGAGGTGCTCTTCCGAACTCTTGTTGAAGATCAAGATGTCATCTAAATACACCACGCTAAATGCATTGGTGAAGGGTTGCAAGATGTCATCCATCAGTCTCATGAAGGTTGTGGGGGCATTCGTCAAACCGAACGACATGACCAACCATTTGAAAAGGCCCTCCTTGGATTTGAAGGCAGTCTTCCACACATCGAAGGGTTTGATAGGCACCTGGTGAAAACCTGACTTCAAGTCAATCTTGCTGAAATATTTTTCCCCCTTGAGCTGGTCCAGAAGGTCATAAATTCGAGGGATTGGGTACTTATTCCAGACAGTGATCTTGTTCAACCCCCGATAGTCAATACAAAGCCTCTAGGTCACATCCTTCTTCTATACCAATACAATCAGGCTTGCACAAGGTGATGAGCTTGGCCTGATGTACCCTTTCTGCAATAGTTCCTGAATTTGCCTCTTGATCTCATTGTTCTCCAGAACAGAGCATCGATAGATCAGTCCATTGGGTAGCGCGCGCCCGGGGTCAGATCGATGGATTACTTGACTTGATAGTGCAGAGGTACCCCTTTGGGTGAGGCAAAAATATCCCTGTACTCCTCCACGACCTTGTACATCTGTTGCTACTGTGCAGAGGAGCCCTGCCTAGAAGCCATGGCCACAACCTTATTCTTACCCTAGGGGCGAATCATAAGGAAAACAATTTTCCTGGTCTGGGAAATGAGCTTACTACATTGCTTTGCAATGATAAAAAATATGGCAGTAGGCACGGATACCTCTAGTATCTTGTATAATGTATTAGAGAAATTAATAATCACAGAGCAGGGTCTAGACTCATATACAACATATCACTTCCACAAGTATCGTTGTCCTAATAATACATCACAAACTTCAAGAGAAGCAACATCACACACTACCTCATCCATGAAGGGTTTGATGTTGTAGGGAAGGTGACATTGCTGGCTGACACGAAGATCTCATCCTTGGTGAAGCCACCCGATGGTGTATGGTTGTGGATGTGCTATAGTCTTTATGCCAAGATGCTTCATGACCTTTATTGAAATGAGGTTCTTTTGGTTCCCGCTTTCGACAATGAACAACAACAGGAAACCCTTCACCCACATCTGTGAGTGGAAGAGGTGTTTCCCCTCCTTTGGATCTTCATGCTCAATCTTCTAGATCTTAGTGGTGGCCATGGTGGCACTAGGCTCTACATCAATGATCTACTTCCCTTTATCAATTCCCTTATCGGGTTTTGGTTCAGAGTCGGAACCTATGTCTGATTTGGAAGCCTTCAACTTAGCCACTAGTGACTGCTTGGCCCGACACTCACTTGTATTGTGAGTGGAGCTCTTATGGAACTCACACCATTTTCCGGTGTCTTTCTTCGTCTTCGAAGTGTTGTTCTTTTCTTGCGGCTTCGACGGGTTTCCCCGGGTAGCATTGCCTTGGCTTGGTCCTTTGTTCTATGTTTTCGGGGTGCCTTTTCCTTGCTTTAGATTCGCAGATCCAAAGTCTCGCTTCTTCTGTTTAAACTTCTATTCAATCTTGACAACGTACCAATACATCATGCCAAGCGAGGAAATGACCAGGAACTCCATATCATCCTGGATGTACTTGTGTAGACAGTCATTGTACTTGAGCACCAAATTCCGCTCATTATCCTTAATACCCAACTTTGTGCGAAGGGTATGGAAAGTTTTTGTGAACTCTGGCACATCTTGTTCCCTTCCCTATCATAGCGTGGTCCACTTTATGTATTTGTCTTCATAGATCCTGATAGGGTAATATTGTTCCTGGATGGAATCTCGAAAAGAATTCCAAGTGGGTGTGGCTGAAAACAATGAGGGTTCACTCTCGTCCTTTTGTTCGCAGTAGGTTTCCCACCAATCCTTGATGTGTGGGGCAGCTTTAAGAAGTGCAAAAGTAATCTTTTCCCAATTGGAAAATTCATGAACTAAAAAATATCCTTCCAATAGATTTAACCATTTATCTATGGCATCTGCATCTATCAAGCCTTCGAATATGGGAATATTGAAGTTAACTTGTACCTTAAAAGGAGTGGTGCCTCCAGAGTGGTTGTTGGATAAAGATGCATTTCCTGAGGGTAGTTGTCAAAGTATCTGGGAAAAGTTATCCAACATAGTGTCCCTCTATCACTCGAGAGCTTCCTCGAGCAACATTTTGAAAGGATCTCATGCCCCCTCATCTTTATTTTCTTCCGCCATGGGAGTTTGTTAGGTTTTGCGAGGATGATCTTGCAATGGTTCAACCAGATCAAGCCCTAACTCCTTATACCCTGACCTCGTTGTGGACATGCAAAGAAAAATAGAGAAAGAGAAGATTGCTATGATACCACTAATATGAACTTAAACAAGAATGCAACAAGTTACAGATATAATCATAAACACAGAAATGCAACAAAAAAACACTTCATTTCATTAATAAAAAAATATTGAACTATGCTTACAAAAAGAACGGAAATAAGATAGCTCAGATGATGGTAGCTTATCTCTAAGAAGATATGTGGCAGATACATGCCTCTGAACTATGTTACAATGAGGCTCAAGGACCTATTTATTATTGGAAAACATGAGAAAACCCTAAACAACCAAAACCCTAACCCTAGGAGATGTAACACCAAGAGTTTGTGGACCATGTTGGGGTTAGTTAGGCAACCAACTTCTCGTGGTCGTAACTTGGTCATATTATCTCTGTTTGGCACGTACGATACCTTGTTGAAAGGTCTCTTTGAGTACTACAGGATTCATAATAGGCCCCTGCCTATGGTTATGGGCCTACTACAGGCCCCAAAAAAACGTTGTTTATGGGGTTAAAACTGCTCCGAAAGTTCAGGACCCAAAAAAGTCCTAAAAATAGTAAATGCTGAAATGAACAAGGAAACGTATGAAACTGACAGGGGGGTCTAGGTGGAATAGGCGGGTGGCCACCAATATCCACCTAGATCAAGAACATGTGAATTAGTGAGATCATTATTCCAATCCGGAATCCAATGTGGATGGATAGGATGGAAATAAAACTTTCCCAAACTATTGCTAAAAATCCCTAGGAGTGAATTTATGTGATAAATTAGAATGGGAGAGAAAAATCTAATAAATCACCCAGCATGGGGGGAACAACACTGGGAATGGGTGAATAAAGCACTGCAGGGGAAAGGCTATATAAAAAAGTAAGAAAATCCTAGGCTATGAGATGGAGAAGACCCCAGAAAAGTGGGATGTCGTTAAGGAAAATCTACAAGGGAAAGCAAGGATAAAACACCCTGCCCAAAAATAAAAGGGGGTTGTTGATTCTGAGGGGAAATATCTTAGCGTGGGGGAGAAATAGGAGAGAAGGTTCATGGTTGGGAGGAAAATCGTTCTTTTCAAGTTAATTCAAATGCTTATGGTTAGAGATTCTTGGTTGAAGGATATTTGATTTTCTGTGTAAATTTTAATGTGACTTGAAAATTGATAGAAATGTTATTTGGATTAGTCTTTAACTATGAATATTATTGCTACTCTGCATATTATTATTGTTGTGAATGTTATTTTTGTTGAAGTTGAAGTTGTATCTTAAATGTACAAGGGTTCTAAATGATTGGCTTGTAAGCTATTTGTATTTACATACATAAATCTATAAATTAGAGTGCTAGATAATAGTGGCATCTATTGTTTTTAATTCGTAGAAGTATGATATAAAGCTTTATGGGTTGAACTGATATTAGGTGGTTATCATAATGGAATGAAATTAGATGAGATTGAGAGTTCAGCAATTCGTAAACCATGAAATTGTCCATGCGCTCTCAAAGAAGAGCCAAAAGTAGTATAAAAAATGTTGGATGATAGATAAATATTACACTGTGAAATTATAATTAATCATCCTAACAAATCACAGGTGTTCCTCGTGAGGAATACTTCTCCGGTACTATAAGCCAGAATCAGTAGGCAAAAGAAAAAGACAACATGCAAGCACAGTTGTTCACAAAATTAATTCCCAAGAGGAGAGAACTTGCTGCTACTTAATATGGTATTGGCACCTAAAGTGCTACGTATGTCCAGGTGACAAAAGTCATTTTCGTAGGAAGAAAATTTAGTTAAGGAAGTTCTTCGTCAAGCCTGAATAAATAAAACTCTATTATAAGTTGGTATTGGTTATCGCGAGTAAAAAGTGAAATAGTAGAACCCATTAGGTCATGAACATAAAACCAACTAATTTTATATCAGGAAACGTTGCTCAGTTGCTATCAGGAAATGTTGCTTAGTTGTGTTCATCAGAGCAGGTAGATGATTAACCTATTACATCTTCATTGATGTAAAATAAAATCCAATTGTAGGAAAAGCGACCATAAAATTGAATGTAAATGACCTTATGCTAATTATATCAGTATGGTAATAAAATGTGCATAACCCATTTTATATAGTACATAAAACATTTGTGCACAATAAAAAGAAAATCATATAGAGGACTATCATTCTTGGGAAGTAAAGGTCAACTACGGTTGAATAAAAACTACAAATAATTGATAGAGACATTTTGCAAAATAAATATGGAAAAACCCCAGGCCATGACCAGTATGGGTTTACAAGTGCGTTTAAAAGAAACCATGGTTATCCGCTACTGTCAGGCATGCCAAGTAAACCAGTATAGGAAAAAAGTAGCTAAGTTACATCTATAATGTCATTAAATTTTATATGTAAATCCAAAACGTGAATATACCATTCTTATACTATACGGAAGAGGAAATAGAATTATAATCCATTAATTTTCCCCAGAGACAGTCCACGGATGGTAATAAATGGAAATGGTAGAGTTAATAATCCATTACAAATCCTTGCAACTACATGATCAGATTATAGATTCAATTAACGACTCAAACCAAAACTGGATTTTCAGAACAATTCTTAAGCAAGACAGCTAGACTGATACATAATTGTAACTACCAATTTAGAGTCATAAAGTAATGGTGTGAAACATGTACTACGCCACAATAGGCCATGAAAACTAGTATTAAGTACAAATCCAAAATCATAACTCTAAGGTGGGTATGACCCCCTTTCATAAATTACATATATAAGAAAAACAAAAAGAGTCATTTGTTGGAAAATATGCTTCTAGCTAACTCCAACAGACCACCCAAATGATCAGCCAATATGACTACTCATAGTCATTTCATCATTAATGTGAAAAGATACATACAACTGACCTAGAATAGTTTTCTGTCTAGTTAGAAGGTGAATCTGGAGATTATCACACAAGGAAGGAAATGCACAACCATAACTTAGTTGTCATACTTGTGAAAGAATAAAAGAGGAAGCATTGAAATGAGAAAATTGGGTAGAATGCATTTCACTAACACCAACAGGTAAGGGGGATTATATTTGAAATAACATTCATAAATTATTAGATTACCTGTATTGAATGTGATTTGATGCAGGCCTGGAAGTACCTGCGAAGGTACAAACTGATTAAGGACCCAGCCAAATATCATTCACTCGTAACCCAGAACTATAAAAAACCCAGATAAGAAATTGTGACACAAATTATCTTACTGAATCTGTGGGGGGGAAGTTGGGAGAGTGAACGATTAAATTGAGACATGAGATATCTTTTATAAACATGTTGAGCATAACCCACATCCAGAGTGAATAGGGAAAAAAATAAGCAGATAGAAATCATGCCATAAGGTACCGTATGTACCTGGTGCGGTTGTTCACCATGCAGGTTGAAGTCCTGGTGTATTTTTCGGACCCCAAACCGGTCATCAGAATACCTATCAACAATCATGAATAGAAATAAACCATCAAAAATGCATATTACCTGAGGGGTAGAGTGGGCATCATTGTAATATTCTTCAAGATCAAATCGGTGGCATTATAGTTAACCGGAATGCACAGAGCCGACCACTGCAAGCATTCCTAGAAAAATTGCTTAATGAAATCTAGCAAGCCTTCGTCATTAGCACACCACCTGGCCTCAAAACCAACAACCACCCATCGAATACACCCATGAGAAGGACAACAAAGAAAAATAAGGTGATGGACTCAATAGGAGAAGATATATTGCGAAGGTAGGGTTAGGGTTGGAACAATTGTTGTGGTTATCATTGGATTGTCACAGGAGATCCTAAGCATCGAAAAGTGCCCAAGGTTGAGCCCATCCTTAGGCCATATGAACGACAAGAGGTCATGGACACATGGCTAGAAAGGATTCGTTCTAAAATTTCAATGCCTTCACCTTAATCAATGTAATGAATTTCAGATGTCGCATAGTCATCACAAGGGTACTGATGGGTTAATGGAACATTATTAAGAAAATTAAAATCTGACTTTGTTCAATAGGCACACATAAATATATACCTATCTTAATGTTATTAGTATGACATAGCATAAGTGTGTGCGCCAATGATATTACAATAACAATGTTAACCTATGAATATGTGAATCAGAATATATTCATATGGTGGATGGTGGGGAGGGTAAGTTAATGTGTTATGTATATAAAACCTATGAACCACAAATGGGGTGCAAACTTAGCATGGCATACTTGTAAAGTGTTAACATTAAATCACTTAAACAAATAGACTTTTTCTAGTCAACTGGGTAGGCATGGGAGCCATGAGATTGGCTTTCATGGTAAGTATAAGTCTATGAGTGTTGATAGAGAGGGTGACTTTGGATTGGAAAAAAGGTACTAATGACATGTTGGAGTTGAGAGGAAAACCACAACATATAAGTGGAGGAATTGTCACTAAAGGGAAAGGTAAAATTCCCTTGTATGTCTCTTGTCGATGAGTTAATAGAGAAACAAATTGTTCATAATTGTTTTCCTAATGAAGGTTCATGACAAGTGGTATCAGAGCCTCATTTAATACTAGGCTTAAACTGGGCCATCACAGTTATAGAAAAAAATAGATATAATTTCTTTTTGATTTTTTTTTTATCAGTAAAATATAAATACTAATAACAGAATGGTGTTGTTTGATATAAGGTACCTAGGTACAACAGATTGCTATAATTTGGCAGATAAATTGCCTCCATTCATGTCAAGTGGGGAGGAATTGTTTGTGGAGTTGAGAGGGGGAGGCGCTACCTCTAATTCCAACTCTCGGATTTTGGAAGTTATAAGGAGTGTGCAACAAGAATTGGCATAGCTCAAGAGCAGCAATGAACAATTGTTGAAGGCAAGTGAGGAGCAAGAATGTACGATAAGGGAATTAACAGAAAAATCCAGCCACAAAAGTGTAGAATGAGAAGGGTTGAAATGGAAGGAGGTAGAAACGATGTCGAAAAAAATCTGAAAGTGTTGAAGAGTCAGATAAGACAGATTCTAAATCACATAAGAATAAGAATAAAAGGGAATGCAGGGGGAATTTTAGAAAATTAAAGCCCCTACCTTTGATGGGGAAAGAGAGGAAGATGTGGAAGCATGGCTTCTAAACATGGTTAAATACTTTCAAGTGTATGAATATGAAATTAATTTGAAGGCTCAACTAGCTATTTATCAGTTGCAGGGTAAATCTACTCTGTGGTGGGAAGAAACATAAATTATACATTTGTTGGATGAGAAGACGGTGTCATGGGAGGAATTTCAAAAGAAATTTAAAACCCGGTATTTGAGTGAAAGATATTATGATGATCGGGAAAAATAATTCCATGAACTAAGGTTAGGACAACTTACCATGGATGAGTTTGTGATAAAATTCACAAACTTACTCCGATATGTGCCTTATATCAGAGAGGAGAAAGCTAAAGCAAAGAGATTTCCGAATTGTTTATGAGTGGCGTATAAGGAAAGGATTGTATTGAAAATCCTAGAACTATGGATGAAGCAGTGAGGAAAGCTAGACTTTGTTACCAACAATTCAAAAAATGGAATGAAGGTACCCGACTATGGCTAAATAAGGATAAAAATAAAGTTGGGATGAATGTAAAAAGACAGAAGCCTGGATATCTAAATTTTTTTGGAAAAGATCACCAAAGAAATAAATTTAATAAATGGAATATAAATCAACCAACTCAATCACATATGGGGTCCAAGCCCATGGAATTGAATAGCAATAAGGGAATAGGAGGTAAAGAAAGGGATCCATTAAAACGTTGGGGATGTGGCGAACCACATTTTTTAAGGGATTATCCACATAATTCCAGATCAATTTAGAATATTAAAGTTGTACATGAAGAAACTATGGTGAACGATGTGGGTAGGAATATTCTGAGGATTAGTGCGTCGTTAGAAAACTGACAGGCTAAACATCAATCTACAATGATTGAGATCGAAGGTACTATCTAAAACGATTTTTTTTTGTTTTAATTGATACTGGGGCTAGTTTAAGATATATTAGTCCCCAGATTGTGGAGAAATGTAAATTACAGTTAGTAAAATTTTAGAATGCTTGGCTGGTTCAGTTAGCCACTGGTACCAAACGAAAAGTAACACATTAGTTAAGACAATGCCTTGTGGATTTGACTGGGTATCCAATAGAATTAAAAATAAACATCCTTCCTTTGGGATCATAGGATATATTAATTGGTATGGATTGGTTAGAACAACACAAAGTTGTGATAAATTTCTTAGAAAAATGTAAACTATATTGACCCATAGGGACAACCATTTTTTATAAAAGGAAAACCAAAACTAGTCTCAGTCAGACAAATATTAGCTTTACAGCTAAAAGGAATAACAAGGAAAGGGTGTCAAGATTATATGGGTCATGTGGAAAAAGATGAACAACAAATAGAAACAAAAGTGTTAGATACCTTACTGGTAATAAGAGAATTCTAGGATGTCTTTCCAGAGAAAATTCCCGAATTACCCCCCCGTAGAGACGTAGATTTCTCTATTAACTTGGTGTTGAGTGCTACACCGGTGTCCAGAGCCTCGTATAGAATGACTATACTAGAGATGTTAGAGTTGAAAATGTAGTTGCAGAAGCTATTAGATAAAAGTTATAGAAGGCCGATTGTGTCATCGTGGGGAGCCTCACTGTTATTTGTCAAGAAAAAATATGGCACATTTAGAATGTGCATCGATTACAGGCAGTTGAATAAGTTAACCATAAAAATAAATAACCCCTACCTCGAATTGATGATATGTTTGATCAATTGAGGTGAGAAACTATTTTTTCAAAGATTTATCTAAGAACTGGTTACCATTAGTTGTGCATAAAAGATGAAGATATCCACAAAACAACCTTTAAAACTCGATATGGCCATTATGAGTTCATGGTGTTACCTTTCGGTCTCACCAATGCACCTGCAACGTTCATGTGTCTAATGAATAGTGTTCTTCATAATATTTGTGTTATTTTTCATATATGACATCCTAGTGTACTCTAAAAATGAAGAAGAATACCAAGAGCATCTCAAATTGGTGTTACAAACATTAAGGGAACATCAACTTTATGCGAAAATTAGCAAATGCAAGTTTTATGAAACCAGAATTCAATAGTTGCTACATATTATTTCCAAAGATGGGTTGGCAGTGGACCCTGAGAAAGTTAAAGCCATTATGAATTGGCCTATACTAAAATATTTATTAGCAGTTTTCTCATTCATGGGAATTATTGGATACTATAGGAGGTTTGTGGAGGGATTTTCAAAACTAGTTTATCCCATTACCTCCATGCAGAAGAAGGGAATAAATTTTGAGTGGACAGCCAAATACCAAGAAAGCTTTGACAAATTGAAAAAAATGTTGACAAAAGCTCCTATTTTAAAATTTTCATATCCAAACAAGGAATTTACTGTGTGCATAGATGCTTGTTTAGAAGGACTTGGGCATGTGTTACAATAAGACAATGTTGTCATAGCTTATGAGTCAAGAAAGTTGAAAGACATGAACAAAACTATGATGTATATGATCTATAATTAGTTGTTGTAATACATGCCTTGAAAATGTGGAGGCATTATTTACTAGGAATTAAATTTGTTTTGGTAACCAATCATATCAGCCTGAAATATTTCTTTAGTTAGCCTGATTTAAATGCGAGATAGGCAAGGTGGTTAGCCTTCCTTAGTGAATTTGAATTTTATATAAAGCATATAAAAGGAAAATAAAACAAAATTTTGGATGCACTAAGTAGACATGCTCATTCCTTGATAGCAAGCGCTGGAAGCAGCATGAAAACAGATTTTGAAGAACATGTGAAATAAGCTTTGCAACAAGATCCTCCGTACTAGGAAATGCAGCTGAAAACACAGTAGAAATAAATTCCAGGGTATGCTACAAACCCATAAGGATTACTCATTTACCAAGACAAATTGTATATTCCTAATGTGGTTGTGTTGAAACAGATGATACTGGATGAATATCACAAGAGACAATATGCTGGTCAACCGGGATACCAAAAAATGGTAACAAAACTAAGAAAAAAATAGTTTTGGCTAGGTATGAAGAAGGATGTAGTAGATTATTTGGCAAAATGCTTAGAGTGTCAACAAGTAAAATTGGAGCACCAACATCCGACAAGATTATTAAATCCATTACCCATTCTGAAGTGGAAGTGGGAGGTGATCTCAATGGATTTTATAACCAGGTTACCAAGGACCAAGTATCAACATGACTCCATTATGGTAGTGATAGACACATTGACTAAAGTAGCACACTTTATACCAGTGAAGTCTACCTTTGGGACTACACAGGTTGCCAATGTTTTCATGAAATAAATTGTCACACTGCATGGCATACCAAAAATGATAGTTTCAGATATAGATGCTAAATTCGCCTCAAACTTCCGAAAAGCCTTGTTCAGGGGCATGGGGACCAAGTTGAACTTCAGTACCACATACCATCCTCTAATGGATGGAAAAACTAAAAGATCAAATCAAATTTTGGAGGACATGCGAAAAATGTATGTAAAGGACAAACCCACAAAGTGAGAATATTTTTTGCATTTAACTGAGTTTTCTTATAACAACAACTATCAAACATCTATAAAAATGATCCATTTCGAATCTTTGTAAGGCACAAAATTCCATACACCAATCAGTTGGAGCCAACCAGAGGATAGGTTGATTCTTGGGCCAAATGCATTAAAGGAAATGGAGCAGAAAGTACGAAGAAATCAACAGAATATTAAGACAACTCAAGACTGACAAAAGAGTTTTGCAAAAAAAAAAGAGAGCACACGCTGAGTTTAAAATTGGAGATCATGTACATCTAAGAGTTAAACCCTGAAAAAGTACTCTCAGCACCAGTAGTTGTGTCAAATTAGCACCACGATTTTGCGGTCCATTGAAATTTTGGAATGAGTTGGTCCAATGGCATATCAATTGGCTCTACCTAGTCATATTAAAGTTCATAATGTATTTCATGTATCATTATTAAAAAAATATTTTCATGATCCTTCTCATGTGGTTGACTAGAATTTGATATAGGTGGAACCCGAAGGAGACTTTCTTGCAGAGCCACTTTGTATCTTTGATCGGAAAGAGACTGTGCTCCAAAATCGAGTCGTCACTCAAGTTAAAGTGTAATGGAGGCACTTTACACCCAAGAAGGCAACTTGGGAACGTGAGGATATCGTGAAAGAAACTTATCTAGAATTGTTTGAAAATGAAGTGGAAGAGGAATAAACACTGAGGATGGTGTTATTTTTTTAAAGGGGGAAGATGTAATACCCCTTAATGTTCATGTAAATATTCTTTTAGTAGTTTGGAATATTTGTAGTAATGGCAAGGAATCCATAATTGACTCTTTGAAATAACTATGATGATGTATTTAATAGCTTTGAATAATATTAAATATAACACCTTGGAGGATTAACTTGAAAAGAACATGTGAATTAATGAGATCATTATTCCAATCCAGAATCTAATGTGGATGGATAAGATGGAAATAAAACTTTCCCAAACTACTCCTAAAAATCCCTAGGAGTGAATTTATGTGATAGATTAGATTGGGAGAGAAAAATATAATAAATCACCCAATGTGGGGGAAACAACACTAGGAATGGGTGAATAAAGCATTGCAAAGGAAAAGGTGGTATAAAAATTAAGAAAATCCTAGGCTATGGGATTGAGCAGACCCCAGAAAAATGAGATGTCGCTAAGGAAATTGTGTAAGGTAAAGCAAGGATAAAACACCTTTCCCAAGAATAACAAAGGGTTGTTGATTCTGGGGGAAAAAATCTCATCACGGGGGAAAACTAGGAGAGAAGGTTTATGGTTGGGAGGAAAATCGTTATTTTCAAGTTAATTTGGCTGCTTACTGTTTGCAATTCTTGGTTGAAGGATATTTGACTTTCTGTGTAAATTTTAATGTGACTTGAAAATTGATGGAAATGTTAATTGGATTAGCCTTTAACTATGAATATTATTGCTACTGTGCATATTATTATTGTTGTAATTATTTTTATTGTTGTGAATATTATTACTATTGAATTCGAAGTTGTATCTTAAATGGACAGGGGTTCTAATATGATTGGCATGTAAGTTGTTTGTATTTATAGACGTAATTCATAGTCCTAGATAATAGTGGCATCTGTTGTTTTTAATTCGTAGAAGTCTGATATAAATATTTATGGGTTGAACTGATATTAGGCGGTTATGATAATGGAATGAGATTAGATGAGATTGAGAGTTTAGCAATTCATAAACTGTAAAACTATCCTTGCTCTCTTAGAGTGGAGTTGAAAGTAGTATAACAAATGTTGGATGATAGATAAAGATTACACTGTGAAATTCTAACTAATCATCTTAAGGGATCACAGGTGTTCCCCATGAGGAATACTTTGTCAGTACTATAAGACTGAATCAGTGGAAAAATAAAAAGACAACATGCAAACAGAGTTGTTTACACCATTAATTCCAGAGAGGAGAGAACTTACTGCTACTTAATATAGTATTGGCACCTAAAGCGCTACGTAAGTCCATGTGACAAAAGTCGTTTTCGTAGGAAGAAAATTTAGTTAAGGAAGTTCTTCGTCAAGCCTGAATAAATAAAACTTTATTATAAGCTGGTATTGGTTATCGCTAGTTAAAAGTGACATAGTAGAAACCAGTAGGCCATGAACATAAAACCAGCTAATTTTATATCAGGAAACGTTGCTCAATTGCTATCAGGAAAAGTTTCTCAATTACATTCATCAGAGTAGGTAGATGATCAACCTATTACATCTTCATTGATGTAAAACAAAATCCAACTGTAGGAAAAGTGACCATAAAATTGAATGTAAATGACCTTATGCTAATTATATCAGTATGGGAATGAAATGCACATAACTCATTTTATATCGTACAGAAACATTTGTGCACAATCAAAAGAAAACCATATAGAGGACTATCATTCTTGGGAAGTAAAGGTCAACTACGGTTGAATAAAAACTACAAAGAATTGATATAGACATTTTGAGAAATAAATCTGGGAAAACCCCAAGCCATGACTGGTATGGGTTTACCAGTGCGTTTAAAAGCAACCATGGTCATCCGCTAGTATCAGGCACGCCAAGTAAACTAGTATAGGAAGAAAATAGCTAAGTTACGTCTATAATTTCATTCAATTTTATATGTAAAGCCAAAATGTGAATATACCATTCTTATATTATACAGAAAAGGAAATAGAATTATAATCCATTAATTTTCCCTAGAGATAGTCTAGGCATGGAAATAAATGGAAATGACAGAGTTAATAATCCATTGCAAATCCTTGCAACCGCATTTTCATATTACAGATTCAATTAACGACTCAAAACAAAACTAAATTTTCAGAATAATTCTTAAGCAAGAATCTAGATTGATACATAATTGTAACTACCAATTTAGAGTCATAAAGTATTGGTGTGAAACATGTATTGCACCACAGTAGGCCATGAAAATCAATATTAACTACAAATCCAAAATCATAACTCTAAGGTAGGTATGAGCCACTTTCATAAATTACATATACAAGAAAAACAAAAAGAGTCATCAAAAAGGCTCTCTATGGTCTAAAACAAGCTCCAAGGGCTTGGTATTACCACCTTGACAAATATCTACAACAACAAGGTTTCACAAAAGGTTCTACAGATAGCAATTTATACACAAAGATTAAAAATGATAAACTACTAATTATTGTTGTTTATGTTGATGATATCATCTTTGGTAGCAATGAAGAATCCATGAGTCAGAATTTTTCTTCAGTAATTCAGAAAGAATTTGAAATGTCCTTACTTCATAAACTCACTTATTTTCTTGGTCTACAAGTACAGCAAACAAAGGATGGTATTTTTCTTTCACAAACCAAATATCTTAAGCAATTCTTGAAGAAGTATGGAATGGAAGATTCTAAACCAGTATGTACTCCAATGGTAACAAGATGCAGTCTCAATTATAACGATGAATCACCAACAGTGAAACAACCAAATTACAAATCATTGATTGGAAGTTTTCTTTATCTAATAGGTACCAGACCTGATATCATGCATGCAGTAGGAATTGTTGGAAGGTTCCAAGCAAATCCAAAGGAATCACATCTCTAGGCAGTCAAAAGAATTTTCAAATATCTTCAGGACTTTCGACTATGGTATCTTAAAGATACAAACCTTACTCTTCATGCATATACAAATGTAGATTGGGAAGGAAATGTTGATGATCGAAAGAGCACTAGTGGAGGTGAATTCTATAAGGGTTCTCAGTTAGTGTCATGGTTCAGCAAGAAATAAAGTTTGATTGCCCTATCTACATCTGAAGCAAAATATGTGGCTTCTGCATCTTGTTGCACACAACTACTTTGGATGATGCTTTGAGCCCTGAAACTACATCTCTTCTACACACTTTTCTAGACTTTTTCCCCTCACCAGTGCCTCACAAGCTATCAAAAATCATTACATATTGATTCTGAGAGTGCATTTAAGTGGTTTTCTAACTATGTTTTTGTGTTTGCTATTTGACTTAGATTTTTCTCATCAGCTGCGGAATGTAGTCACTTTCCGCAGTTGACTTGAGATTCCGCAACTGTTTTTGTTGATCTCTAGGATGCAAGTGTCAGCAAGCAAAACAAGGCACATGGGCAGGTCAGAAATGATCTGGACATGGACCAAGTCCTATTGGTTTAGCCAGATTCGAAAAGGAAAGCCTTGGTCAAACGGTGGTCAAACGAAGAATTTCTACGGCAAACAGGTCTCTGTTTCAACACTTAAAGGGTTCGAGACCGTTCCTAGATCCGTGGATTCATTTTGACAGCTGTAGACTACCTCCACGACACAAATCCAACAACCACCTTTTGGTAGATTGAATGATCATGGCAACCAACACGCTAAGCTCACAGATGCTGTCTTTTTACGTGTCTTCTGCTGAAGGAGTTCCATAGGAAAAACAGTTATGTAATTTCCCTTATAAATAACGCGTTAGCAAACGCATGTAGTTACTTTTTGTTGATGTAATCTTGCTGTTAAGTTTATGTACTGTTCCATGACACTGGTCCTACTGTGATAACAAGAGGATCCTTCCTCTATTTTGCAATATAATAAGACTCTATTTTATATGACTGTGTGAGCATAATCTCGGATTGACAGTGTGTTAACCAAGGCCGTGTAGAGGGCCCCTATTGGCTAAGGTTTTGTTCTTTATTTCTGTAAAGTTTTCATATGCTGTTGTCTTATTTCCATTGTAGACATTTCGTAGTTTGTTCACTTGTGTATATTTCATATTTCAGTTATGGTGTTAATGTTTCATTCCTGTACAGGATTTTCCAAGCATTGTATATTTTTGCTAACAATGATAAGTGTGTTTCAGGATAGGATAGGCTCAGGCATTTTCATACAATTTTTGTAGTAAATAGTGACATGAGATTGTCCTCTCTGCTGACTTTGTTTTTCTTAGCTTTCAATTTCAGTTATGCTTTGATTTCAGTTTTATTCATTTGTTGTTGATAGTTAGTTAGATATCAAATTCTTCATGTCATTTAATGTTATCTCCAGAGCCATGGCTTAACCCCGAAAAGCTACTTGGTGAGCTATCAGATTATGAGTGAGGTGATTTGATTCTTCATGTTATTGACATTATCTCCAGAGCCATGGCTTAACCCGGAAAAGCTACTTGGCGAGCTATCGGACTATAAGTGAAGAGACTTGATTTTATTTTCATTTGCAAGTAGATAATTTAGATATCAATTCCTCATGTTATTGACATTATCTCCAGAGCCATGGCTTAACCCCGAAAAGCTACTTGGCGAGCTATCGAACTATAAATGAAGTGAATTGGTTTTACTTTTATTAGTTTGCAGTTTTTGATTTGTTTGAGTGCAATAGCTTAACTTTTATTTCTGTATTTAGATGAGCAACAGAGATAGATATTTCATGATCAGTAGTTCATCACTTGTTTGATTCAAATAGCTGCACATTTACATTCTTGTTCAAGTATTAATTTCATCATTAGCATGTTTTGAGATCCTCTGAAGTGTTAAGTTCTGGAAGTCATCATAAAGGAAATAATTACCTTAAAATCTATACCCATACTTGCCTTTTAAATTATTCTTAAAACTTAGGAATAGGATTTCCATTTGCATTAGGAGACAAACCAAGATAAAACATCCAAAAACAAGATAAAATTGAAAACAATAAAAAGTAAGAAAGAGGTTGTCTTGCACATATAGTGCGCCACACTTAATCAGTTTGGGACTCCCTGATTGATAATTAATGTAGCAATTTAGGACATACTAAATTGACTAAACATTTTGGCGCCGTTGTTGGGGAAGTGTAACTAGGTAGTCGATCTCTTACAAAAAAAAAGTGGGGGGGGGGGGAAATGATAACTTCTTGAAGTATGCTCTCCTCTTGCACTTAGTGTGATCTGGAGGATCAGAAAAGAGAGTTATTAGTTCAATAATCTCTTGATTATGCTCTCTTCTTGCACCTAGTGTGACCTGGAAGATCAGAAAGAGAATTATTAGCCCGATTTAAAAATAAAAATAATAAAAAATAATAATAAAAAATGACATGCATAGAGCAAGAGATTCTAGTCGAAGGTTTATAGCTAGGGCCAAAAGTTCGATTTTCACAACTCCAGCTACTTCAAGGAATAGACAAGATACACCTCCATCATCTTCGACTCATACTCCCAGCCTTAGGATTCCTGGAATTCAAGGGGTAGCAGCCAAATTAGGAGATTCTCCCACACTATCTACTAAATCTGATCTAGGAGAAGAACCTTTCTTCACTTCTACAGGGGAACATATTGTAATCAAAGAAGTAGAATCACCTGAAGAAGAGGAGGGAGAAACTCTTCCTCATTCACCATTAATAGAAGAACCAGAAGACTCTGAGGAAACTATCATGACAGAGGAAGTAGTAGATGGATTTGGAGGAGGGGGTAGAGGTAGAGGAAGAGGAAATAATGGAGGAGGTAGAGGTAACAATGGGGGAAATAGGGATGGAGATAACTCATTTGGATTCCCTATAGCCGATGAGGAAACTCATACAACAATGAAAAACATTTCACCATCTATCCTCCCAAACTTTTATGGGTTGCGAAGTGAGGATCCTGAAACATTTTTATTTGAGTTTGAAGTCTTGTGCCGAACCTATGACTATATGGAAGACTCTTAAAAACTCAAACTGTTTCCTTCAACATTGAAAGGAGTTGCTTTGAAATGGTTCATGGGATTAGTCACTCAATCTATTAGGACTTGGAATGATATGAAACAAACATTTTTGGATAGATACCTGGATTATTGTATGCCCACCAATCATAAGGATGAGGTATTCAAGATGATGCAAAGAGAAGATGAAAACTTGGAGGATTTACTTGAAAGATTTCAATACAAGTTAAAGCGAGCAAAAATGAGTAATTTATATGAGGAAACCTTGAAAGCCCTTCTATTGAAAGCCATTAGAGATGAATGGATAGATATCTTAAACATGATGGGGAAGGGAGACATTTCTCAACTTCCACTTCGTGACATAACAGAACTATGTGTTCATCTCTCAAGGGGAAAATCTAAAACTTGAAAAGGGCCGAGAGATCCTTCTGTTATTAGAGAAAACAAATCTGCAACTGGATTAGTAAGTAGGGCAGAGATTGGAAATATGCTTGATAAGTTCAAAATTGATATTCTAGGGAGCCTTAGTGAACAACTAGACACCCTTAAAATACAAAACAAGCAGAAAGCAGAAGTTGATGCCTTGGCCATCTTTTGTCCAAAATGTAGAAAGAAACATGCTCTAAGCGAATGTCCATTGGATGCAAAAGTTGTAGAAACATGTATGATTTGCTCAGAAAGCCATGAGACCAAGGATTGTCCTTCAATTCCTGGGCCCAAATTTGTCTTTTAGGAACATCCAAATTCAGTAGAGTCCATTTGTTTTGTTTCAAGAAGACCATGGCAGGGGCAACAAAATCAAGGATTTAACAATCCTACGAACTTTCATCTCCCGCCAAATTGGAATACTTGGCAACAACCTTGGCGTCAACCTCAAAATCCATACCAATCATGGGCACAAGGGATGCAAAATCCTTACGGGAGATTTGCTCAATTCTATCAATATCCTCCATCTTTACCAAATCAACAAAATCCACAAATTCCAAATCAAAACCCACAATTTTCATTGCCATTCCCACAACAACAACCTTCTCAACGAAATCTAAATTCTCAACTCTTGCTTCCATTTCAACAAAAGACAAATCAACTACCCACCCAGCCATTACCAAATCCCAACAACAAAAATCCTCAGAATGCTTACATGGTAGAAGGACAACAATTTCCTACCTATATGATTGTTCCTCTTAATGATGTTCAACTCAGATCTGGTAGAGTTTTAGAAAAACCTTCTATAGAAGTTCAGGAGCAAGGTACCTCTAAGGAGGATTCTCTTAAAGTCAATAAAGGTTCTGATGAAGCATCTCTTCAAAACCTAATCATTCAAAAAGAAAAAGAGTCAACCCCCACAACTCCTATAGTTGAGCAACCTGTATCTTCGTCCACGCTTCCTTTCCCTGAAAGATTACAAATTGACAAAGGGGTGGAAAAACAAATCTTGTTGCCTGACTATGATTTTCTAGATGAATTAAAGAATGTCTGTATCAAGATTCCCTTGCTACAAGCCATTAGAGAGATTCCTATTCTAGCAAAAACAATAAAGGAGTTGAGTCTTAAAAGACCAGGAAGGAAACCAAGAGATACAAGAAGAATCCACCTAGTAGGAAAAATTGCAGATATCATGATGGGAAAAATTACCATGCAAAAGTATGTAGATCTAGGTAGTTCAATTGTCTAGACACATATAAATGGGATAGAAATTCCAAACACTTTGATTGACTTAGGGGCTGCTATCAACATTATGAGTAGACAGACTATGGAATAGCTTAAACTTCCTAATCTTCTTTTTACACCCACTTTACTGCAACTTGCAGATAGATAAATAATCAAACCAGATGGTGTACTAGAAGATATTTCAGTCTCCTTAGATTCTTGGGAATATCCAATATATTTCATGATTTTGACTCCCAAGAGTAATTTAGGAGGACATCCACTCATCTTAGGAAGACCTTGGCTAGCCACAGCTGATGCTTTCATTAGTTGTAGATATGGAGATATGTACATTTCTGATGGTAGTTCAACAAAGAAATTCAATTTTTATCCTCCAGCAAAGGCAATTACAGAAGTAGGAGACAATGAATGGGTCGACGATGAAGATATTATACAACCTGTCTTTATTGTCTCTGAAATTAGTGAAGATAGTCAAATTTTGAACACATTAGAAAATTTTGAAACATCTTCAAAATATGACCACACACAATTTCAGTTAGATTATGATATTGAATATTTATCATCAAGACAAATGTCTCTTTACTCTATGGAAGAGTTTGGTAGCTCTACCATTGAAATTTTTCTAGGAAAAACATTGAATATCAACAAAAATTTGGAAAAGTCACAACAGGAAGAGCTAACCAAAATCTTGCAAAAACATTCTACTGCTTTTGCATGGGAGTATACTGATATGAAAGGTATTGACCCTAAGACTTGCATCCATCATATCTATATCGAGGAAAATAGTAGACCAATCAGACAACCTCAGAGAAGGATGAATCCAAATCTTAGGGAGATAGTGAAAGAAGAGCTCCAAAAACTACTCAATGTAAATTTCATTTACCCAATTTCAGATAGCCGATGGGTTTCTCCTTTGGTTATAGTACCCAAAAAGAATGGTAAATGGAGGGTATGCATTGATTACAGGGAATTGAATAAAGCAACTTTGAAGGATCACTTTCCCTTGCCCTTTATCGATCAAGTATTAGATACATTAGCAGGCAAAAAGTATTTTTCATTTCTGGATGGTTTTAGTGGTTATAATCAAATTCAGGTAGCACCTGAAGATCAAGATAAGACCACATTTACCTGTCCATGGGGAACTTTTGCTTATCGAGTGCTTCCTTTTGGATTATGTAATGCACCTGCAACATTCCAAAGAGCAGTACTAGGAATTTTTCTGATCTAATCCATGATTGTGTAGAGGTATATATGGATGATTTTACAGTTTATGGTGATTCATTTGAAGAGGCATTAGAAAATTTGGAAAAAGTCCTTATAAGATGTAAAGAAACAAACCTTTCACTAAGCCATGAAAAATGCTTTATGATGTTTACTGAAGGTATTGTTTTAGGACATCATATTTTAGGGGATGGGATTAAAGTTGATAGATCAAAAGTTGAAGTCATCTCCAAGTTACCTATTCCAAGTTGTCAAAAAGATGTTAGAAGTTTTCTGGGATTTACTGGATATTATAGAAGATTTATAGAAAACTTCACCAAAATAGCATCTCCACTCTTCAAACTGCTTACAACAGACCGTGAATTCAAATGGGGTCCTGATTTCCAATCAGCATTTGAAACTTTGAAAACAAGAATATCTGAACCGCCTATCTTACGAGGACCAAATTGGAAACTTCCTTTCCATATTTCTACAGATGCTTCAGATACAGCTCTAGGGGTTGTATTGGGACAGAAAGATTTAGTTCCTTATGCCATTTACTATACCAGTAAAAATTTAACTTCTACTGAGTTGAATTATACTGTGACTGAAAAAGAGTTCTTAGTTGTTGTTCATGCAATCAATAAGTTTAGACATTATATAACAGGATATGAAACTTTTATTCATACTGATCATTCTGCAATTAGATATCTAATGAACAAACCCATTACTAATGGCAGAGTTACAAGGTGGCTCCTACTTTTACAGGAATTCAATATTACTGTGCTAGATAGACCAAGGAAACAAAATACAATAGCTGATTTCTTGTCTAGGATTCAAAATACTAAAGAAGATTCTCCTGTAGAGGACAAGTTTCCTGATGAATATTTATTTGCAGTAACTACTAAGACTCCTTGGTATGCAGATATAGTTAACTATTTGGTTACAAGGAAACTACCTCCACATTTATTTCCTGGTGAAAGAAGAAAGTTTATTCAGGAGAGTTCAAAATATTCATGGATTTCTAAAGAATTGTTTAAAATAGGGCCAGATCTTGTGATCAGAAGATGTGTTAGAGAAGATGAAATGCCTGATATTCTCAAAGCATGTCATGATGAACCATGCGGTGGACACTTTTCTGACAAAATGACAGCCTATAAAATCCTATCTTTAGGATATTATTTGCCATCCCTCTTCAAAGATGCAAAACAATATGTCAGAAGATGTGACAACTACCAAAGAGTAGGGAAACCTACCCTCTCGAATGAAATGCCATTACAACCACAGGTACTCATCGAACCCTTTGAAAAATGGGCTTTAGATTTCATTGGACCTATTAACCTATCTAAACAAAGAAAGTATATATTGGTATGTACTGATTATGTCACTAAATGGGTAAAAGCCAAAGCATTATTTTCTACCACTGAGCATTCAGTTGTTAGTTTTCTTTATGGGGATATTTTACTCGCTTTGGTGTTCCAAGAGAAATTGTGACAGATCAGGGAGGTCAACTCACATCCAAATTAGTGGAGAAGCTGATGGAAGAGTACAAGGTCAAGCACAGAAAATATACTCCTTGCAATCCGTAAGCAAATGGTTAAGTGGAGTCTACAAACAAAGTTCTTGAAGGCATCATTACCAAGACTGTTCATCTACATAGAAGAGATTGGGCAAAAAGGCTTCCTGAAGCCTTATGGGCCTACAGAACTACATGGAGGAATACAACAAGACATTCTCCCTATGAACTTGTTTATGGGAAAGAAGTTCTGCTCCCCAATGAGTTCCAAGTTAGAACCTTCAAAATGGCAGTTCAATTGGGAATGGATCTATCAGAAGCCCAAAAGCATAGAATGGAGTAGTTGAATGAACTAGATGAGATCAGACAAGAAGAAATCCTAAGAACTGATCTAGTTCAATATCAAAGAGCTAAGTGGCATGACAAATACATCAAGGAGAAAAAGTTTCAAGAAGGAGATTGGGCATTTCTATTTGATTCCAAGTTTAAAGATTTCAAAGGTAAATTTCAGACTCATTGGCTTGGGCCATATGAGATTGACAAAGTATTTAGCAATGGAGCAGTAAGAATCAAAACCATTGATGAACATCAAACTCCTCTTATTGTGAATGGCCACAGATTAAAGATCTATCATAAGCCACTCTCAAAGGAGGAATTTGTCAAAATCTTTCAAGATAATTCTGCAATAAGGCTGGTGAAGAAGAATCCTTCTTCTCCACCAGCCTAGTCTTTGTTCTTTTCTGTTTAAAGAAAAAAAAATTTGTATAAGCCTGAAAACCAATCATTGATTGGCAATCTTATACAGAAAATACAGGGCGAAAATTAGAAACTTCTGATGCCATATATTTTCCAAAAAAAAATTCTTTCCTCATTTTATTCATAGTTTCATGTCATTTCACTTAATTTCATTTCATCATCACATTTCGCCAATAAAATTCCTTTTATGACCAGTTTTCATATATCATTCACTCAGTCATCATTCATTTCCATCCATCTCCATTCAGTCATATGTTCACTGTGTCAGTTTCCGCAGCTAAAAACTGATTCTGCAACTAGTTGATTGATTCCACAGCTAACACTCTGTTATTCAGCACTGACAGTCAGATGTTAGCCAAATAATGATGGGAACCAAATGCAGGTATGACAAAGAAAAATATGTTGAAGATATTAAACACCTAAAGTACCAACAGGAAGCAACCAATCAAAGGTCAGTGAGCAGAAGTGGTAAGATTCTAAGGTAAGCAAAATTCATTTCAAATAGCATTTTAAAGCACATTCTATATAGTTATGAAACCACGGCTCCATTATGTGTAATGATTATCATTGATAGCTTTCATAACCGCTCCATGGCCTTTACATGATTCCTCCATGAACCTTGCATTAAATTTTAATGGTCTCATGATCTGCCTCCGAATTTAACTCGTGTTTATTTGTACATTGGAATTCCACCTGCTGAACCGGGTAATTATGAGGACGTAATCTATTTGATCATGGCTCTTCCCCGCCGCACAAATCCACAGTCATTATGAGAACATGCTCACACCTATTCCGTAGCCTTCTATCTCAAAAGACGATCTCACTCTACTTCTATACTATCTCATTGAAGTTGCGTTTGTTATTTCCGGCTTGTTTACATCCCCGTGAACTCATTCTCATTACCTATTCTCTGCTCTTTCGTTTACAACTATTGGTTTTTCTCCACAAACCTTCTCCATTCCCCGCTAACGCAGTTGTTTCACCTCCGTCAATCCATTACTCACTCAGACGTATTTTAAGGCAGGAGGAAGGAATGGGTCTTTTGCTAAGAGCAGAACCGAAAGGGCCTAAATTCATGGAGGGGTATCCACAATTGAAAAGCATACTAAGGAAGGCACGGTGGCTACAGTTCATCCAGAAATTCAGAGGTTACAATAAAGAAGTTACGAAGACATTTGTGAGGTCTTTTAATGGCATGGAAGTTGAGGTTGGAGATCTTAAATTTTTAGTCATAGAGGCATCTATCGCAGCAGCAATGGAACTCCCACAAGAGGGGGAACAGTGGTTCAAAAACAAAAAATTTGATGAGAGGGCCCAGAGGATTATCCTATGCAATCAAGGTATGGATATAACCATTTTCAAACGTGGAATCCTTGTCTCTGCTTTAGAGGAAAAGTGGACTAGTCTATTATTGCTAATCCAGAAGTTTATTACATGTGCAGGACGATTTGGGTCCATGTATATGTACCACATCCAGTTGCTAATGAATTTTCTTGAAAATCAAACCATCAATTTGCCTTACTTTTTATTGAATAGCCTAAAAACGATGTCCATAATTGTACAAAAGAATTTGGAGGACATAGAACCCCACCTGTACTGTCACACGGAATAAGTCGATCTTGCGGACAAGATAGACCTTCCTAGAATCTAAAGAAGACCTAATGACAAGCAAACCAACCAGACACTATCTTTCTCTAAATACGATTTTATAAACAAAGGCAAAGAAGTGTTTTAGGGCCTACCTTAGGTCCAACACGAGTTTGTGGAAGCCTTCGCTCCTTCGATCCAAATGAGCTCCTTTGTCGTGAATCTGCAAACACAAACAAGCAAACAAATTAAATAGCACCTGAAAAGCCAATATCATAAAACATATTTAACATGAAAGTCAAGGAGTTCATGAAACAAATAACATGAGATACTTGTTAAGAAAAATGAGTTTAATTGTATTAATTCAAAAGAAGAAGAACTTTACAACCTGTTCCTTGACGCTGTACAAGCTCCTCCCAGGGTCCAGCAAGAAGTCTCCTCTACTTTGACAAGTTTCACTCACTTCCCAATGAAGCCAAAAAGGTATGTGATCTCTCCTCTCAAGTTCAACTAGGAAGTATTAATTTCACCAGCATTTACCCTCAAAAATGTTCAGCTTCTAACCTCTCTAGCAACCAACCCAATGCCTGAATTTATAGTGCAATGGAGGGAAGTTACTAGGTCCTCCTTCAAAGGGATAAAGCCCTCCTTCAAAAGGATAGCTCCTCTCATCAAGGGATTAGCTCATTCTCTTTTGGGATGCATGAACCACCTAAGAGCGGCAAATCCACGTCAAAATTCCTTCTAGAATCATCTAGAATTAACCCAAAGTGAGTTTTTTAGAATAAACTTGCGCCTTTTTGACTTTCACAGGGGTCTGCACCCACACCTTTAGGGACAGAGCGGGCAGGTCCACAGTTTTTGTAAACAGAAGGTGCGGGACCTCATGTAACAGTGAGAGAAAGTGCGGAACCAGAGTTTTATTGATTTTCAATGTCTTCCTCTCATTTTCAAAGCTTGACTTGAAGAGATGAGGTCTGAGACTTGCTTAGGAGGATAGTACAAGTGATGATAGACCCATACTAACTGCAAATAATCATGGTGACGATATTTTTGTGTAACGGATTGCCCCTTAAAGTGCGAAGTCTGTAGTAGATGAGGATTTCATTTATCATTTAGGAAGAGTGAAGTACTTTACCATTTTGAGGATCATCTTGTGGAGAGCTCGGTTTGAACCTGTAAAAACATTCAATGCAAGATATATATATATGAGATCATATCATCGCTAAGGTATGCATTCCCATACTTAGATCAAAACTGACTTAGAAAACTAACTACTGCTCTGATACAGGAATGATCTTGTAAAACATCACAAGTATAGACTCATGTGGACACAGTATGGACGCAACCATCTATTTCTGAATAGTCCATTATATAATGAATACAAAATTCCTCACAGCCTAGATTGTGGAAACTAGATCCAGGGTCTTTATTTCTACTTCTCGACATAGTACGATTCTATCCATGCGAATAAATGCGTTGAAGTCGAACATGGTAGAAACCACTTGATTACCAGTCAATGATGTAAACTATTAACAAGTGTGAGAGAAACCACTAGTGATGTCAATGGCTCTCAAAGTACCCAGTACAATCCATGAGATGTGAATAAATGTGTTGATGTCGAACATGTCATGGAATCCTTTGATCGAAGGTCAATGATGTAACCTGTCATCAAAGGCGAGAAACCTGCCATTGAGGCATGCAGATTCAAGGTACTGACGATTTCTAGATCATCTTTCTAGATAATGAGCTGAAGTCGATAGAAAGCGATCCGTCGCAGGCAAGCCCACAACACGAAATCATAGATCAAGTTGAAGAAATTTAGTTGCAAGGACTGACTCAGGGATGGTCAAGATGGATGACAGATATTTTGCAGATGAATGGCTTATTGGCAGTGATCTCTTGAACACATAACGACATGACAGATGGCTTGGTGACAATTGACCCAAAGTTAATACCCAGAAATCGGCAGAAGACTTTCAATGTGGTTTGATGAACTGTTAGGCAAAGGATTTCCCAACCCAGGTGAATAAAAGTGTCGTGTTCAAGAGTGGTTACAAAGTATGACAAATAGGCTCATTTTTCTCTCTTTCCCCCACCATTTCTGGCAAGTACCTCTTTATTTTTGACAAGCTTGAGGAGGATAACATTTGCTTGATTATAAGCTCATCCTTCGGATGAGTCCAACTTAGCTTAAATTCGAACCCTAAGAAGGAGTGGTTCGTTCCTGTTTGTAATTGAATAGGTCCTTTACTGTGAAATTTTAACGAGTCCAGTATAGGAGAAAGTCGGCGTTTTTCAATTTTAGAGAGTCCGAAAAAACTTAAGAAGATTGACCTTTTTCGTAAATTTGTGTCCCAAACCCGAAAAAGTATAAAATAATACTTGAGAGAACTGCTTGATCTTTTACGACCAAGGAGTACTTTTCGTAATTAGTGTCCCTGATCCGAAAAAGTAAAAAAGCGATCAATGACACGTCGTTTTATAACCAATATCGAATTTAAAATGACAAAAATCCGGCAATATTTTCATGTTTTTACAGTCAGAAAAGAGCTGTAAGTGGACCGTCTTTTAATTCCTTTTTAACGAGTTTAAAAGAAAAACTCGGCAATCTTTTCATGTTTTAGGAGTCAAAAAAGAGCTTAAAGGTGACTCTAAATGTTTTTCATCGAAAATGATAGATTTCGCCTGAATAATCCGTTATCCTGAACAAAAATGCAAACATTAATCATACCTGTTTGAAATGGATAAAAATGTTGCAAAAATACCTTTCCAAAGTGAAACATAAACAAATTTGCAATTTATTTACTCAAAAAACTTATAAAAAGGGCCTTTGTCAACTCATTTTTACCGTTTGAGTTTTGGGTGAGAAAATAGTGCTTTTGTCCAGAAAACTTCCCGTGAAGATTGCGGAAAATCCAACCGTCGGAATCAAACGCTGTCTTCTCCAGGTAATCCACATCATCCTACTCTTCATTTTTAACCATTTCATTTCTTGTTTTAGGCTTTCATTTCATTTTTTGGAGGGTTTTTAGGCTTAAAACCCACGCGCGGGGGCCCGCAGGTGTACCACTGCTGACCCGCGTACCCCGACTTTTTCTCCATTGGGAAAAAGTCAGGGGTCTGCACCTTCCATGTAGACAAGGTGCGGTCCCATGCACTGTGTCTAACCCGGAGGGTGCGGTCCCCACCGCAAGGGTTTTTAACCCAAAATTTCTCAAAATTGGCCCAAACAAAATAATTTCTAGCATTCTAATTTATCTTTTTACTTGATGCAGAGAGTACATCATGCTAGATTGGCGTGAACGAGAGCATGTGGACGTGGATGCTTCCGCATGGAATCATCAGCCTTTGCTTGATGCTTTGAAGGCATGTGGCCTGTACAAATTCTGGGCCATTCCTGGCATGAGGGCTCAGGTGGATTTCTTACAGTGGCTGGTTGACAGATGGAGCATACAGGACCAGTGCTTCTTCATTGGTGGCCACCAGCTCGAAATCGAGTCGACGGACATATATCTCTTGACTGGTTTGCCTAAGAGAGGCGAAGACTTGACTCTATTCGGGGCTAGGCCAGGTGGCCAGTTTGTCGATAGCCTCCGGCTAGAGTTCTGCAACAGCCAGGCTAGAGACAAAGGGATAGACATAAAAATCATATCCCATCCTGAACTCATGGTGATCGCGTTTACTGTCACCAGACTTTGCGGGAGTGCCACATTACATATTTCCACAGGATCCCAGATGTGTATGGCAGTTGATTTCTTTCGAGGAACCATCTTCAATTGGTGTGATGCTGTGTTGGCCAATGTGAAAGGCCAACTGACCAGGGCCAAGAACGGACAACTAAAGACCTTTGGTTATGGGGCTTTGGTTGTGAGTTTTGGTTATGGAGAGGGTTCCCATGTTGATCCCGTAGCACCTTACTGTTGAAGTTGGGCTTCCTCGAGAGCCCAAACTGATGCGATGGGTCGCAGTTATGGCCCGTCATCCAGACGAGAGGACAGAGGTTGCTCGATTCAAACCTGAGTATTTCCAATGGTTGGAAAACCAGGTTTTTTCTATTCAGGACTTCCCTTACGTTGGGGTAGATTTCATGGTGACCCAGACATGGCTCTTCCACCAGGAGAGCAGTGGGATGACTCAGGTAAAATCATTTTCAACATTTTCCTTATTTTAATTTTTATTGTTATTTTTCCATCGTCCCAAAACTGATAGCAAAAGTTTCAAATGCAAATGTGGGTCCACAGCGACCAGCCGCTCTCCAGCCTTACAAGAGGAAACAACCAGTTGTAGCTGCGCCAGCCCCCACAAGACGAATCAGTAGAGGTTTTGGTCGAGTTGGAGGGTCATCTCGAGTGCTTGACAGGAGATATTCCGGAGACCACTATAGATGACATTCCTCGTCGACTTCAGCGCTATGTGATTGGGGTCCCAGGACCTTTTAGGAGGTTCCTTTGCAAGGTGGCCCGTGCAGTGGTTTCTTATCGAGATCATCACCAGTGATAGGATGATCGCCTATTGTGGGCACATATGACATTTTTGTTTTTTGTACTTATCATTTTTGCCGATCATAAGGTGTTTTTCAACCTATGATCGAGGACGATGTATTTTTTGACACACTCCTATATATATATATATATCACTATTACCGGCTTACCTTGTAAATCATGTTATGGAATGGTTTTAAATTTACATGTATGATTATTGCAAATGTCTACTTAACATTCGAGAAGCAATTGCATCTGCTAATGTATTTAAAGATCTTGGAATATGCTGATATTCAATATAATCAAATTCACATTCCAAGAGACGCACTCTCAAAAATAATCTTAATAACACTGGATTTCTAATGGCATACACTCTATTAAGTTGTAATACAATGAGTTCAGAATCTAACCTCACTATAAAACTCCGAATCCCAAATGAAATAGATTTAGATAATAACTCAATCACTGCACTATACTCGGCAATGTTGTTCGTTGTTTGACCAAGGCTTACCCCATGCATAGATACTAACTCTTCAGAGGGCGAATAAATAACCCAAGCTGCGGAAGAAATGTTTCGTGTATTACAACAAGCACCATCAGTGAAACCAATGTATGTTTGGAGAGGCATCGACATCTGCAATATCAAGAGTAAAACCAAGATAAGCAGAAATAATGACGAAACAACACTCTCTAAGCTAAGCACATTGTTTAAACTAAAACACACCAGCTAGAAAGAAAAGATATCCTAACTAAAAATCTCCATACCCATTCTTTAAGCATAATACCTCTTCAAGTAAAGACCATTTCTGGGTTTACCTAAAGAGTCCCCGTCAAAGTCTACCAATTCATAGGCCCCTTTTGCTAGCTTTCGCTTGACAACATAGGGACCATGCCACATAGGAACGAATTTTCCAGCACCTAATTTATCATTAGCTTGATCGTAAACTAAGACTAGATCTCCTTCCGAAAAATTTCGAGGGGTCACATTTCGATCATACTGAGCTTTCATACGTTTTGCGTGAGTTTCGATCGCCAATGCAACATCACGTTGATTCTCATATAATTGCGCCAAGTATAACAAACGCGTTTCCTCTTCGGAAGTGGCTGGAAGTAACTCGATGGCCATTTTCAGTGACGGGATTTCGCATTCAATGGGTAACACAACTTCTAAACCATAGACTAGTTGAAAAGGAGTGAACCCTGTTGATGTTTTTACTGAAGTTCGGTACGCCCAAAGCGCTGAAAATAGCATGTTATGCCAATTCGATTGATGAATCCCAATGATTCATCGGATCATGATGACTAAAAATTTGTTGATGGATTCAACCAGACCATTAGCTTGTGGATAATAAGGGGTTGAACTATCGTGATGCAAACCAAGCTGGCTTGTAAGTTCGGTCATTATAACGTTTTGAAAATGACGCCCATGATCAGTGATTATTGCTTGTGGGACACCAAACCTAGCAATTATATGATTGAACACAAAAATTGCAGCTGTCTTGCCGTCTGCCTCAAATGTAGGCATCGCCTCAGCCCACTTGGTAAATAATCTACCGCAAGGATGATATACGCATGCCCCCCGGCCGAGTGAGGGTTACATGTAATAAAATCGATACCCCATTTGGCAAAAGGACCAACAACAATTATAGGGTGGAGAGGAGCAGGTGGAGCGCGCATCTTTCAATCAAAAATTTGGCAGTTGTGGCATTTTCGGACCGCAGTAATACAATCTTTAAACAAAGACGGCCAGAAGTAGCCAGCGCGCAATATCTTTTGGGCTGTGGCATACCCAGACATATGACCGCCACATGCTCCAGAGTGACAGTCATTTAGAACCCTTTCAGCTTCTTCGTGAGTTAAGCAATGTCGAAAAACAGAGTCCGCCCCACAGCGATAAAGAGTATCTCCAATAATCCTAAATTGTTGGGACTGGAATCGTATTTTCTGACGTTCTGACCTGGAAATTTCTGGCTGAAAGGATTGGGTCTAGAGATAAACGATGATATCCCCATACCATGGATCTAAAGTGCTGATTAGAAACAAGGATTCGTTTGCAATGGGCTCCTCCGCCACAGTTTCCGTGTCAGCACGCGGGAAATCACACATTAATTCCGCAAAAACTAAAGATTTCTTAGACTTAGATTTTTCAAATTCCAAGTCGAACTCCTGCAGGATGACGATCCATTTAGAGTACTTTCCCCCTAGCAATTTCTTGGTCAAAATGTAGATCATAGGGTTGCAATCCGAAATCACTATAGTTTTACGTAGTAAAATGTAGTGACGAAAACGTTGGATAGCTTGAACAGCTGCCAATGCCAATTTCTCCACATGTGAGTATTTTAGCTCAGTTGGATTTAAAGTTTGACTAAGGTAATATATCACATGCCCAGTTCTGAATTCATCTTCCTGAACTAAGACCATTCCAATGGTGGAATGAGAGGCGGCGAGATACAAGAAGTAATCCTGGTTGTAGTTGGGAGGATGTAATAACGGTGCATGGGTCAACGTGTGTTTAAGTGCATCAAAAGATTTCTGAGCTATCTCATCCCAATAGAATGGAGTATTCTGTTTCAACAACCGGGTAAAAACCTTTGTAACCTCGGCGTAGTTAGGAATGAATCGTCGTAAAAAGTTTGCTTTCCCTTGCAAACTTTGGAGTTGGCGAAGACTCGAAGGAGGAGGCAATTTGACAATAGCTTCGACCTTTGAGGGATCGACGTGAATGCTGGCTTTCGAAACTACAAACCCCAGTAATCGACCCGTTTCTATACAGAAGACACATTTGTGTGGATTCAACTGAATCCGATAATGCCTACACCTCATAAAGATTGCTCGTAAATGGACGAGGTGATCTGCTCGATGTAATGAATGAGCAGGCAAGACATCGAGATAGGGTTGCACAATGTGCTTGATGTCATGAAATGCATAAGACATGGCCCTTTGAAAAGTTTCTCCGGCATTCTTGAGCCCAAAAGGTAACTTGCAATAAGTAAATGTCCCCCATGGAGAAATGAAAGCCGTTTTTGGTTGATTGGCAGGTAGAATATTGATTTGATTGTATCCAGAAAAACCATCCATGAAGGAGAATATTTCGCTGCCGGCACAATCATCAATGATTTTATCGATATAGGGAGTTGGGTAATTTTCCTTTGGACAGGCTCGATTGATGTCCCTATAATCGATACATATTCTTATTGTTCCCTGCTTTTTGTTAACTGGAACAATATTCGATACCCAATCCGTTAACGGGATCGGATAAATGAAACCTGCTTTGAGTAATTTTTCAACTTCTGCTTTAATTGCAGCAGCTTTTCTTGGGTGAATCTGACGCAAACGTTGCCGGACGGGTTTAGCGTCCGGGTAAGTCTTGATCTCATGAACAACAATCGCGGGATCAATTCCTGGCATTTTCCCATAGGACCAGGCAAACACGTCGCGGAATTCTTGAAATAGGGCCTTATATATTTGAATTTCGTCATCTGTACACGAGGCACCTATATGAATGTTCTCAACAATTCCAAATGAGTCTATCTCAGATTCAGAAGGAATGATCCAAGGATCATCATAAAAAATGGTGTCTGATGTAATCATATGAATGGTTGCAAATGAAGACGATGCGTTGATCGAAGGAAAAGGAAAAGTTCCCAGTAAACTGGCATCTTTAACTAGTCCTACTCCAACATCCTTATACGGGATAGTCGTTTTATCGACATGCTGAATACTTTCAGAAGAGGCTGGGTCGGATGAAAAGTAAGCTAGCTGGTCTATTGTTACGATCTTTCCATTATGAGGAAACTTTATAACCCGAAAGACCGATGAAACGACCGCTGTCATAGCGTAAGACCAACTTCGACCCAAGAGAAGGTTGTAATCTAGAGGGGCATCAACCACCTCCACAACCGTCCTTCAACCCCTATAGGAAAATCCTGTAGAATGCCAAAAGGATGAAACCCACGGCCATCAAAGGCCTTTAGAATTGTCGGGGATTGATTTAGCGAAGGAGAACCAAGTGATCTCCAACACTGTATCGACATAATACACATTGAGGCTCCCTCATCAATCACAGTCCGATGAATAGGCCTGTTTTTGACTATCACTGGGATCTGGAAAGCCATTTGATGAGGCAAACGCGGTGTACTATTTTCTAGATCTAAAATCATTAGGTTTGAGTCTTGAATGTCAACAACTCCTATAACCGACAAAAGTAATTCACGTTGTGCTGGACATGATTGCAGCACCTCCAAAGCCGACATTGCTGAGGGTGAAACAGCTAAATCCTCAACAATGTTATAGTTCTGAGCCGCTCTCGCATGAGGATTGAAAGCTGACTTTTGAAGTATACCCTTGGCGGGCGGTTTGATTACCAAGTCTGGATTAGGTTTCTCGATCTGTAGTGGATCGAAACCGGGAGCTGAGGTTGATGGATTAGAATGAGAAGATTCTGCTTCTTTACCATCAACAAGATTTTTACTACCATAATCATGCGATCGAGTCACAATCCTAACATGGGACATCATCAGTATGGGTTCTTCATTGGCACTCGAGGAATAACGTATCATCTTACTGTCTTGAGCTGGAAAAGGATCCTTCAAAATAGCAGGCGTTTGGGAACCTTTGACAATCTTCGCAACCTCTGCACGATGAGGGCAGTCTCTTGTAAAATGTTCATCATCACAAATGAGACAAGGATAACGAGGTTTGCGTTTTTCATCATTGGATTCTGATTTTTTAGGTTTCTCCTTTGAATTTTTGTCCGTTTTATTCTTCTTCTTTCCTTTCTTCTTCCCACCGGATTTTGATTTGGCTGCAGATGACTCTACAACGTGAATATCGGCGGAAATCTCTGCAGAAGAATCTCCTATCGGGGAATCAGGCAAGGTTATGATAGGAGAAGAATTCTTGGAAGACTTCTTCTTACTTTTAGTGTTAACCGTACCAATCATACCATCGGCGGCATGAGATCCCGAAGGAGCTGCAGCGATTTGATTTTGCTTGGGAAGATCGGGGATTTTCTCGTGTAACGTACCTGACTGAGTATAGACCAAGTCAAGGTACTGTGCTTGAGCAATTACTTGCTCCTCAGTAACAACTCCGGCTTTAGCTACATCTTCAATGATCTTTGGCAACAAAGATTTTACAAAACACTCAGCCAAGATCTGATTCGGAATAAAAACCTTCACTAAACGCCGTCGACGTCTCCACTCATGAATATGATCTGAAATGTAAGTGGACGTCGATTGCTTTAACGAAGTTAGTAATTCCGTGCCATTGTCATATCTGACTGGAAACTGAAAATGAGTTAAAAACGAGGTAGCTAACTGACTAAAATTATAAAAAGTGCCTCGCGGTAACTCAATGTACCACTTGGCCACAAGACCAATTAGAGTGCACTGGAAAAGTCTTAGACGGATTGAATCATCTGAAATGGAGTTAGACGCATACCAGAGGTGGTAAGTCATCACATGGTTCGACGGTTCCTCTCCCCATTTACCTTCAAACTTAGGAATGTCACTAGGCAACTTATTCGGCATGGGCGGCCAAAACGGAAGATAATTAATGGGATCGTTTGTTAGGCGCGACAAGTCAGACAAGTCCAAAGTTGCGATAAATGGTAACTGACGATTAGGGTCCCTAAAACTCTGGGTCATGAGACCAGCCCCAGGAGGAGGATATCCAGGATAACTAGGAATAGGAATTGCATTTGGGATATTGTATCCTCCCAGAAAACTAGGATTAACCGGACTGTACTGGGGTTTCTGAGGTTGTTGATAAGTGTACCTAGGGTACGGTTGATACTGATAGACTGGCTGCTGCACAGCAGGACCGAATTGGTACTGTCCTTGGTACGGTTGATAAGTAAATTGTGGTTGACTTGTGACAACCGTACTTGAACCAGGTTGTCCTACAGGCATCTAAACCGAAGTTTGAATCGTGGATCCAGACGGTGGTAAAGATGTCTGAGGAGTAGATACAGGAACAGTAGAAACCGGAGCTGTCGATACTCCAGAAGTAGGTGGGGTAGATTGAACAGATGTTGCGGCAGTTGCAGCAGTCGTTTGAGGCGGAGTACGAGGCGTACTAGGCCCAGGCTGAGAAACTACCGAAGGTACAGAAGTTTGAATATTAGACTGGACTAGTTGCTGGGGTGTACCAGAAACTAAGGGTTGTCCAGTTTGAGATGACAACTGTACATTTGGCTGCAACACCTGTTGAGTTTGCGATGGATCCCACACTATATTCATTCTGGGGTACGGACCCATAACAGGTTGAGAATATTGAGGACCATAACTGGGTTGAGGGTAGGATTGATAATTTAAAGGTACATTTCTTGTTCCTTAAACATATGTTTGACCGGAGGGTGGTTGGAAACCTTGGTTCGAGTACTGACCTTTGGGTTGATACCCTTGAGGCACGTACTGATACTGGGGTTGACCTTGAGGTATAAATTGATACTGGGGTTGACCTTGGGGTACATATTGAGTCTGGGGTTGACCTTGAGGAACATACTGTCCCGTAGGTATGTACTGTCCTTGAGGTTGCCCCCGAGAAGCAAATTGGGTACCTTGAGGTTGCCCCCCAGGCGGTAACTGGCCACCTTGAGGATGAGGATTGAGAATAGAACCTGACATCATGAGAATATCTTCTACGCTCAACGGCTTAGTACCATTGCTTCCAGTTAATAACCCTTGCTCAATGGGTTGAGGAGATGCTCCCGAAAAAGTACTAGAAAGAGACTGATACCCAGAGGGAACAGAAGGACCGCCGTACAATAAGGATTCAGGTGATTGAGTAAACATGGACGACTGTCTTGACATATTTAACAGAGGATAATAACCTCTAGGTGTTGGGTGATAAGGAACACGAGGTGGTGAAAAACTTAACCCTGGGTTTTCTAAGAAATTAGTCAAAGAAAGATACCAAGTACTGCTCCTAGGTGGACTGTAAAAAATTGATTCACGCTCCCTTAACTCAATAACAGGTTGATTTTCAGGGATAGGGATGCCTACTTCTTCTTCCGGAGTAACAAGTTCTTCAATAGCTATAAGTCCAGAAGGAAGATCTTGGGTGATTACTCTTTCTACCCTAGGTGAACCAGGACCACTAGAAACTGGAGAAGCAAACCCCGATGTCGGAGTAGCAGCAAATTCACTTTTAGGTTCGAATATTTCAGGTTCCTCACCTATATCACTAGTATATGAAAAGCTACCAGTAACTTCAGAAACAGACACTGACTGCGGATTATAATCTGCTACTAACGCTTGAAAATCAGGATGTACCACCAAAGAAGACTCTCCTTCTTCAGGTGACCCAACTCTACTGTCTCTAGGAGTTACGAGGACTTTCAAGCCTTCAAGCTGGCTCGGTGAAAACATAGGAGGTTGGCCCCGAAGTCTACGGGACTTCCTCGGTAATTCAGCCACGGTTAAAAACTTTTAACTACTTCACATGCAAACAAAGTAAAATCTCAATGAAAACCACCTAAAGCCTCTAAATAACCAAACAAATTTGAATCACACGCCTAAAGAATCTAGGAGATCAAACTCACACAAACAGTAACTTTCCGTACTAAAAACACTAGTTGGTGATGAAATCCAACGTTGCAGAGTTCAATACAGAAATGGCGGTTGGAACAGTTACCCCGGCAACCTACTTAATGAATAGACTGGCACAAGTTCCTCCACTTAACCTTCACAAGTGAAGAGAACCCCCTAGAATTTCCAAGTGAGTCTAGCCGACATCTGCTCCAGGTACAGTGGGATCTTCCCACCACTGTCACCTCAGGAAGAATCCTAAAGAATATGGCCACTAAGGTTACTAACTAAAACAAATATACCTGGGGGTACAGTCTACGATCCGATATGCACGCAAGGGCAGAGTAGCAAGCTTAATCCCCTTGAAGGCTCCTTGACATAATCCAAGGTTTACCAACAAGTGACCCCAGGCTCCTCGACAATGGTTAATCCGAGGTTTACCGTTTTTAATACGTGAATATCTAGTGTCATTCCAATGAGGAAGGATTGATTCCCACACTGGTTCGGACATGATCTCGTGCTTCTACTTTAATAGGAGCTTTCCCAGAGCATAAATGCAACAATTGGATTTCTTCCCTACCACAAGATACAACTACTTGTTTGTTTTTACTGTCTTGGAGAGTTAATTACTCTCCTACTCCAAGACACTAGCCTAAGCTAAGTTGGTGTATCAGAGCCCTAGAAATAAAAATGTTGCTAGATGAATTTTACTTTAAGCGTTATTTTTTATTGGTTTTTCTTTAAGTCAAAAGGTGCGGAGATGAAACTCGTGGTATGAAGACTTGACTCAAAATCACTAAAAATGCACCTAAGATGATTTAAACAACCTTTTCTCTTCGATGAACTCCTAACTAAGAAAGAGTTTGAGAATGCAAATACTTTGTAAACACAAATATTTCTTAATCAAACAAATTAAAAGAAGATCTTTTGTCCTTTCCAATGCACTCAAAACGAGACAACTAGTTATTTCACAAAAATTTCCCTTTTTCGTTTCAAAGCACTCAACCACTACAAAACAAACTTTTTTCCAAAAGAGATTTTTTATTTTTATTTTTATAAAACACTCAAAAATATGGAAATGACTAACTTTGAGATCTATAAATTATAAAAACCTATTTGAAGTCAAAGCCTACAAGATGTATTTTTTAAGGATGTTTTACTTAGCTAGATGTAAGCTAAGGACCAATTTATGCAGAATCACAAATCAGTGAAAATCCAAACTTTTAAACACAAGCTTTTCGAAGTTTTGTAAAGAGAAAACACAAAGAAGATTCCTCAACAAGGGGAGATTTCTTAAATGGTTAGACTCATAAGAAGGCTGGTAGACAACAAGGTGATCTGAGGTCCCTACAGCTTCTAAGCTCAGAGCTACTACAAGACCAAAACGAAAAACAAGCCCAACAAGAAAAACTCCTAGGAATTTCACCTCAAACTCTAACACTAATGAAATCAACCTAAGGAAAGCTTCTGACAGGTTATATGCAGGTCTGGGCAGTGGATAATAACTTCTAAACAAGAACTAAGCTGACTAACAGAGGAAATCTTAGGTTTTCCAAAATTTTGATAGGGTCCGCAAGCCCACAGTTAACACAGGTGCGGTCCCGCTCTGTGCTAAAAGCAAAGGTGTGGATAGGTACGCACTGTGTCAAAAGGCTAGGGTGCGGTCCTCTCCCAAAGCTATGAAAAACGAAAAATAACTCTAGAACTACAAACTCTACCCAATTCCACACACAACAAGCCAAAAATAGAAACAAAAAACACAGTTTCTCAGGTCAAAGTAAAAACAAGGAAAAAATCAAGTCCCCAGTATGGTCGCCATTTTGTCACACGGAATAAGTCGATCTTGCGGACAAGATAGACCTTCCTAGAATCTAAATAAGACCTAATGACAAGCAAACCAACCAGACACTATCTTTCTCTAAATACGCTTTTATAAACAAAGGCACACAAGTGTTTTAGGGCCTACCTTAGGTCCAACGTGAGTTTGTGGAAGCCTTCGCTCCTTCTATCCAAATGACCTCCTTTGTCGCGAATCTACAAACACAAACAAGCAAACAAATTAAATAGCACCTGAAAATCCAATATCATAAAACATATTTAACATGAAAGTCAAGGAGTTCATGAAACAAATAACATGAGATACTTGTTGAGAAAAATGAGTTTGATTGTATTAATTCAAAAGAAGAAGAACTTTACAACCTATGCCTTGACGCTGTACAAGCTCCTCCCAGGGTCCAGCAAGAAGTCTTCTCTACTTTGACAAGTTTCACTCACTTCCCAATGAAGCCAAAAAGGTATGTGATCTATCCTCTCAAGCTCAACTAGGAAGTATTAATTTCACCAGCATTTACCCTCAAAAATGTTCAGATTCTAACCCCTCTAGCAACCAGCCCAATGCCTGAATTTATAGTGCAATGGAGGGAAGTTACTAGGTCCTCCTTCAAAGGGATAAAGCCCTCCTTCAAAGGGATAGCTCCTCTCATCAAGGGATTAGCTCCTTCTCTTTTGGGATGCATGAACCACCTGAGAGCGGAAAATCCACGTCAAAATTCCTTCTAGAATCATCTAGAATTAACCCAAAGTGAGTTTTTTAGAATAAACTTGTGCCTTTTTTACTTTCACAGGGGTTCGCACCCACACCTTTAGGGACAGAGCGGGCAGGTCCTCAGTTTTTGTAAACAGAAGGTGCGGGACCGCAGGTAACAGTGAGAGAAAGTGCGGAACCAGAGTTTTATTGATTTTCAATGTCTTTCTCTCATTTTCAAAGCTTGACTTGAAGAGCTGAGGTCTGAGACTTGCTTAGGAGGACAGTACAAGTGATGATAGACCCATACTGATTGCAAATAATCATGGTGACGATATTTTTGTGTAACATGTACCATCACGAAGTTGTAAAAATTTTGATTGAAAAACAGTTGAAGGCAAAGAAGGACACGTGGGAATAGTTCTTGATTAGAAACTTCTTTCAGGATCCACCTCAAACACCCGAGAGTAGCTCAACAAGGAAAAGCAAGAGAAATAAAACAAGTGTGAAAATTCAGGACACTCCTACTAACATAGCTAAAGAAACTAATAAGGAAGAGAAGCTGTCTGAAAGTAGGAAGGAAAGAACTAAGGTTAGGAAGCAAAGAAAACTCAAGGGGAAAAGAAATATTGAAGCTGTCTATCAAACCCCAGAACCTTTCTCAGAAGAGGACCAAATACTCTCCGAAAGACTAGTTTACCTTCAAGAACAATCAGCTGCAGCAAAGAGAAAAGGGAAAGAAAAATAGAGTGTGGAGAAAGGAGACACTAGCTCACAAAATCTAAGGAGGAGCTCCAGACTTAAAGGAAAATTGAGGAAACAAACTAAATAGCCCCACTTCATTGATTTAGGAGGGGAAACACTAGAAAAGCCTCCAGCAATCCCTCCTGGTCATAGCCCACACCATACTCCTATTCCTCAACCAAATTTTGAGATCAATCCTTCTTAGCCAGATTTTGAGATAAGTCCTTCTCAACCAGATTTTGAGATCAGTCCTTCTCAACCAGATTTTGGGGATAGCCCAAGAAAGACTACACCTGAGATAGATACAACCCAGCAAGAAATGTATGATTATATTGAGTCGTTGGAGAAGACTCCCACAGATCAAGTCACTTCATCTACCCAGCCTAATACAACCCAGGAAGCTCTAATCCAATCACTAAAACAGGAAGTTTTTGAACTGGAGGTCCTAAATAGACACATCAAAAGAGAAAATGAAACATTGAAAGAACAAAGCAGGTTGGATAAGATTATTCACGACAACACCATGTTGCATCTTGGGCTGTGGCAGAAGAAAAATAGAAAATTGAAAAAAAAGAGGAGGAGGTTGAGCAAAGCTCTCATCAACCTCAAATTCAAGTGCCTAATGAGGAAGCCTAGGATGACAGCGGTACCAAGAAAGAAGAAAAGAAGGTTGGATGTGTTAGAATAGGTCTCAAAACACATGAACTGAAGGGAGGATGGTCACAGTTTTGGTTGCATGAGGACATGCAACACCTTCACAGTGGGGGTATGTTGAGCCCTGAAACTACATCGCTTCTACACACTTTTCTAGACTTTTTCCCCTCACCAGTGCCTCACAAGCTATCAAAAACCATTACATATTGATTCTGAGAGTGCATTTAGTGGTTTTCTAACTATGTTTTTGTGTTTGCTATTTGACTTAGATTTTGCTCATCAGCTGCGGAATGCAGCCACTTTCCGCAACTGACTTGAGATTCCGCAACTGTTTTTGTTGATCTCTAGGATGCAGGTGTCAGCAAGCAAAACAAGGCACATGGGCAAGTTAGAAATGATCTGGACATGGAACAAGTCCTATTGGTTTAGCCAGATTCGCAAAGGAAAGCCTTGGTCAAACGAAGGATTTCTACGGCAAACAGGTCTCTGTTTCAACACGTAAAGGGTTCGAGACCGTTCCTAGATCTGTGGATTCATTTTGATAGCTGTAGACTACCTGCACGACGCAAATCCAACAACCACCTTTTGGTAGATTGAATGATCATGGCAACCAACACGCTAAGCTCACGGATGCTGTCTTTTTACATGTCTTCTGCTGAAGGAGTTCCATAGGAAAAATAGTTATGTAATTTCCCTTATAAATAACGTGTTTGCAAACACATGTAGCTAGTTTTTGTTGATGTAATCTTGCTGTTAAGTTTATGTACTATGCCGTGACACTGGTCCTACTGTGATAACAAGAGGATCCTTCCTCTGTTTTGCAATATAATAAGACTCTGTTTTATATGACTGTGTGAGCATAATCTCGGATTAACAACGTGTTAACCAAGGCCGTGCAGAGGGCCCCTATTGGCTAAGGTTTCATTCTTTATTTCTATAAAGTTTTCATATGCTGTTATCTTATTTCCATTGTAGATATTTCGTAGTTTGTTCACTTGTGTATATTTCATATTTCAGTTATGGTGTTAATATTTCATTCCTGTACATGATTTTCCAAGCATTGTATATTTTTGCTAACATTGATCAGTGTGTTTCAGGATAGGATAGGCTCGGGCATTTTCATACAATTTTTGTAGTAAAGAGTGACATGAGATTGTCCTCTCTGCTGACTTTGTTTTTCTTAGCTTTCAATTTCAGTTATGCTTTGATTTCAGTTTTATTCATTTGCTGTTGATAGTTAGTTTAGATATCAAATTCTTCATGTCATTTAATGTTATCTCTAGAGCCATGGCTTAAACTCGAAAAGCTACTTAGCGAGCTATTAGATTATGAGTGAGGTGATTTGATTCTTCATGTTATTGACATTATCTCCAGAGCCATGGCTTAACCCGGAAAAGCTACTTGGCGAGCTATCGGACTATAAGTGAAGAGACTTGATTTTATTTTCATTTGCAAGTAGATAATTTAGATATCAATTCCTCATGTTATTGACGTTATCTCCAGAGCCATGGCTTAACCCCGAAAAGCTACTTGGCGAGCTATCAGAATATAAATAAAGTGAATTGGTTTTACTTTTATTAGTTTGCAGTTTTTGATTTGTTTGAGTGCAATAGCTTAACTTTTATTTCTGTATTTAGATGAGCAGCAGAGATAGATATTTCATGATCAGTAGTTCATCACTTGTTTGATTCAAATAGTTGCACATTTACATTCTTGTTTGAGTATTAATTTCATCATTAGCATGTTTTGAGATCCTCTAAAGTGTTAAGTTCTGGAAGTCACATAAAGGACATAATTGCCTTAAAATCTATACACATACTTGCCTTCTAAAGTATTCTTAAAACTTAGGAATGGGATTTCCATTTTCATTAGGAGACAAACTGAGATAAAACCCCCAAAAACAAGATAAAATTGAAAACAATAAAAAGTAAGAAAGAGGTTGTCTTGCACATATAGTGCGCCACACTTCATCAGTTTACGACTCCCGTATTGATAATTAATTATTTAGGACATACTAAATTGACTAAACAAATGCAAACATTGCAAGACATTCAAATCACATGTACTCCACCCATCTCCATTCTATGTGATAATAAAAGTTCCATTAGTATTGCAAAAAATCCAGTCATGCAATCCAAGACCAAGCACATACCCATTAAGTACCATTTTCTACGACAACAAGTGCTTTAACAAAAGTTCAAATTGGAGTATGTTCCCTCCAAAGAATAGGATGCTAATATATTCACTAAATTGCTTCCCATAGAAACATTTGAATATCTCAGACATAAGCTAGGAGTAGTTGATGTATCATCCTGCTGTTAAATCCAGTTTTCATAGGAAAGTTATTATACGCGGGTTTCATGAAGTATAGTCGCGTATACACGTGGGTTTCTATGGCTGAAGGAGTGTGTATGTTTTTCTGATAGAAAAACAGTGGGTCAGACTCTGATATGGGTGCTTTTTCTGATATTAATGATTATAGTCTGACGATATGCTTTGTTCGTTGACTTTTATCTGACTGAAAAATATTCCTTGATGAATGACTTGTTGACAATGCACAGGTAGCACAGGTTCAAGGGGAGCATTAGCCTTCACACACATTCTGCATTCTTGGCATCATGGTTGTCGATTTCATCGATGGCTTCAGATACTTATATCATTTTTTGCATAAGTCATGTAAAGATCTAAGGTGTGATATGACTTCTTGTGTCATGGTCTATATTTCAATGAGTCCTATTGGACATATGATGTAATTTGTATCCCAACTTTGCATGGGATGGATGATGTAATAATTGTTATATTTCTGTGATGTATAAACAATTGGTATATCCCCACTTGGTTTGGTGGATGAGTCAAATATGGTGTATCCAACTTGGTTGTGTGATTGATGCATGTATGATTCATTGGTCATAGGGAGGTCATACTCACTTAGTAGAGTTATAGAGTCATCTTATTCTTTATCTGCAGAGTCGGCATGTACTCAGGGGGAGCATGGACAGCATAATGTATATCAAAGGGGGAGAATAACTTGGTCCGCCCTTTGCCCTTGATGTCAAAGGGGGAGAGTATTTTGGTGTTTCTTGTTATCTCTAACAGTTTCTACAACTTCCAGTAATCAACACCAGCATGTTTCCATCAAGTCCAAAGGGGGAGATTGTTGGCATTATGATACAGGTGTTGTTCTTGATAGCAAATCACTCATAGGTTAGTTCAGTTTTGATGAAAGGCAACCCATAGTGTAACAGATCCATTCAGATGTAACAGGGCATTGGTACAGAATAACAAGATGGAACTAAAGTCTACTAATCAGAATGAAGAAGTTGAAGGTAAAGGATGGTGAAAAGTAGTTTAAGATGTATACGTAGGTCCACTTAGTCAAAATAGTGTATACATGCAGGTCCACAGAACAAAAAGTGTGTATACATATACACGCACTCCCACAAGAGGAAAATCACATACATGTTGGAAAATCAAGGAATTTCAAGAGTAGACAATATCAGGGGTCCATACCATGGTATTAGCCCATAATATTGAGTGGAGTAACGACTATTTGATCCCACCCAATAATACCACGGGTCCTAAGTAGTTTTGGCCCAACGTATTGAGAAAGGCCAAAAACTATATAAGGAGGAGAAGATCATTAGGCCAGGTGTGCAAGTGAAAAGGGTTTCTAAGGAATACTTCTATCTAAAGTATATTTTATGTTACAGGGGCTATGTTGGTGATTTGATCTGAAATATTGTGTGCACCTTGAATTCAATGTTGGATCAGGATCATGAGGCCTGAAATGACTGATCATTGAACGATATAATATTGGTTGGGCCAGAATTGATTGTGTGCACTTGTTTTACTCTTTAAATGTCATGATATGGGTTTGTCTGAAGTCCGGAATATCAGCAAAGTTATGAGTTAATATTTGCAGATCTATACGTTGGTTTGTCTCGGTAAAAGCATGTGTACATGTAGGTTCTACTCTTCCAAGTAGCGTATACAGAGGAAAATCCTATTCTTCAGATCTGATTGATCTATCTGATCAGTTCTGTTGTTTTACTATTGTCTGTCAATGAAGTCTTCTTAGATCTGAATGTAAAATTGAATGCATAAGGATTTTGATAAGTGATTGATTGATTGTATAAGTGAGAAGGGTGATCTCTACTACTGCCTGTGTAAAGCTCTGTAATTTGACAGTAGATGTTTAGTATATTGTTGGTTGGTACAGACTTGATTCATAAGTTTTATGTTTCAGTAGTTTTGAAGGTATAAGTAGGTTTGATTAAAGGAAGTAACGTATACACATAGGTTGGGTTCAATAAAGTAGTGTATACATTCTGATGCATGATTTTTGAGGTTGCAGTTGGTTCTGAATGATGATGCAGGTTTTTGGGTTCAGCACAGTGTTCTGGTGACAGTGATCTAATTGTTTAGATTAATTGATCATTGGTCGATGCAGTTTGAGTTTCAAAGTTTCTAATGGGTCCAGTATGAAAATTTGATGAAACAAGGCCTTCATGTATATTGTTGTGTGCCGGGAGCATCCAGTATAAAAATTTATGAAACGTAGTCCCTGGAAGAAGAGAGAAGGTCGTAGCCTTCTGTAGGTCGGTGCCTACGTACTAGTAAACACATTAGCTAGTACAAGAGCTAGGGGATTGTAGCTCCCTTCCAGTAGAAGCTGGAAAACAAGAGAAGGTTTTAGCCTTCTGCAGGTGGGTGCCTACGTACTGGTCTGAGTCTGCACGAGTACAAGATTGTAAACATATTTCCTTATTATTAAAAGAAGACAAAGACGATAGCAGCAGGTGGTTTTCACCCACATTGGGTTTCCAACTTAAATCTTGGTGTTCATGTGTGTTGCTTATGTGTGATGGTTTATTCTATTTTTATTGCACTATTTAATAAGTTACTGATGCATTGGTTATAGAACAACACAAGATAAATTAACTAAATCACAAGTTCTCTGGGTATATGTTGGTTTCACTAATCACAGTAGTGTGTACAAGCTAGTTCACTTCACAGAAGTAGCGTATATAAATCTGTTTGGAAAATGAACAATTATTGATATGATAATATTAATTCACCCCCCCCCTAGTGTTATTTCCAACAATTTAATCTACCCTCATTAAATTATAATTCTTGTGAAACCATAAAAAGGTTTATTGTAAAACCCTAACCTAAGGGTATGTCAATATTTATGAAACCCTAATCTACTTAGGGTTGTTGATGAAGTCTAGAAATCCTATTATTTTGATGTTTAGGGTTTGGTATTTTTATAATAGAAACCCTAGTCCTTTAAGTTTTATTATTAATGTCTATGTTATGAAACCATAGATCTTTAGGGTTTGGTAAATTAGGGTTTAGAAGTAAGACCCTTGTATTAGCTAAAGTAAGATCCTCAGAATGAAACCCTAGGTATATATTCGTATGTGTGAACTAAACCCTAGCCTGGAAGAAAAATTGTTGTATTTCTAACTTTGATGTATTGATTTTTGTGTTTTGGATTTACCTAATAATTATTGATGTGAATTCTAGGGTTTGTAGCAAAGCCCTTGTAGAAATTGATATTCTAGGATATGATCTAGGGTTTGCAACAAACCCTAGTAGAATCTAACATGTAAATTTTGAAGAATTGTTGAAACCTTAGATGCATTGTAGAATTGTTATTTGATAGAATTGTTGATATCTAAGGGTTTGTGTCTCAAATATGGGATCTAGGTAGAGTTTTTCATCCATCTCTGGAAATATTGAGGCCATGGATAGAATGAGACTGATATCTTCATTAAATTGCCAATGGATTCTGGGGTTTGTGACAAAACCCTAGCAAGAAGTTAAGTATGTATCTTTTGTTGATTATGAACCTAACTAGGTTTAGGTGTTTGATGTCTGAAATTTTAAATGGTTCCATTGTATTAACATAATTTTGATATAGTTAACTTCATGTTTCGATTTGTATTTGGTTGTATTTTCTATCAAAGTTTTGCAAGTACATAATCTTCAAGATGATGAATATGTTCAATAAAAAAAATTATATAAAGGAAGTTATATGAAGGTCTATCTCTCCAGTTGAGAGGGAGGTCACATTATGACAGTGAATACTTTGAATTAAGAAAAATAAATATAAATAAATGTTTGTGAAAAAGACTTGAAAAATTACTAAGGATGTATTTGGTGTTGTTAAAGAAATGAAAGAAGAAGAAGAAAGTTTTCGACAACATTGTATATGGATAACTCGATGATACAAGCAACATCTGAGTGAATGAGGACCCTGAAGGTTTGAGTTTACTTGTATATGTATTTTTTATTACTGATTGGGGTTGTGTTTGTACAGGAAAAATCTCAGCATAAAAAGGATGAACACTTTGGAAGCATATGTGGACAAATGGATATATCTAGTTTGATAGGGAGAGTTGAAGCATCTAATGGAGGATGCTTGGGAGGACATTTGGCCAACCTATGTGTTGATGTCTGGATCCTGAAGAGGGAGGGTGGCATTGTTCATGGTGCTCTAAACTTGGGTACGCACTTAGATCCCTCGGTTGATGGTTAGCTAGTAAGCTTGATGGTACCTAGAGTGGCTGAAAGCTTCAGTCCATCTTAGTCCCACTTAGATAGATTACACTGGTCAGGGATCTAGTCACACCACTGACTGTGTTGAAGTCTTCATAGTTCATTTTGAGATATTCCATGTACCTTTATAGATATAGGTAATTATGAATACCTCCCTAGTTAAGAGGGAGTGTTAAAGAATGTAACTAGTGTCGGTATTCATAATTGTACTTGAGTCATAAAGAAATTTATTTATCAAAAGAAAGAAAAATAAATTTTATTATTGAAGAAATTGACTTATTAAAGCATGGGTTTCATGCTTGGGTCAATTGTTTTTAGGTCAAATCCTCCATTGAAGGCTTCTAGGGTTTATGTCAAGTGTCCTTGTCCATGTCATAATGTAAAGAACCCTTCTTGGGATTCATTTGTTAAGAAAGAAAATTATTTTAATATAAAATGAGTCATTTAGGCCTCCTCCAGCAAGTCAGCCTCAATAGGGGAATTTGACCTCACCAACTCACTATATATTGGAGCAACTTGACTCACTTGCAAGAACATCTCTCACAAGTTTGAATTGCAATAGAGGGAAGTAGTAAAAAGTGTGAAATTCAAGGAGGAAGGAAAGGACTGGCGAAGGAGAAGGAGGTCGTTATTTTGCTAAGAAAATAAAAAATTATCTCTCTCTTATCTCACACATGCGAAGGACTTAAAGTTGTTGGAGGGTCAAAATTACAGGCTTGAAGATGGGCCGAACTTTGATGTAGTAGGTCGAAAATTGGTCTTTTATGCAGTATTGAAGTAGTATTGATGTAGTATTGTTGTAGTTGATCTTTGAAAGTTGGAAGAATAGTTTGAGGGCTAACTTGGTGGAGGAGGAAGTTTTGTTGGTCCAGGGTCTTGGTCTATCTAATTTGAATTACTAAAGGAATATTTATTTACTAGGTTCTCCCCTATATAGGGGTTTTAGCCCTAGTTGAGTGCCTACATCTGGTGTCCTTGATCTTCAAGTTTTGGTTTTGGTAATTGCTTGATGAATTAAGATAAAATAAGAACATAAGAAAGTTAATAAGAACATAAAGATATCACAAGTAATTATCAACATAAGAAATTTTTTCTGCCTTTCCTATTTTCTAACACGGGTCAACCACTTGTAATTATTATTAATGTGGATAATCGCTTATGAGATTTATTAACTCAACTAACTAACTATGACTTTGACGAGTCCCCTTGGGCTTATTACATAAATAAATGGGTTAGGTTTGGACCCTAACATGCCCTCCCCCATCAAAAGAAACATTTTCCTCAAGGTTGAAGCTATGAAAACTGTTGAAGAATAGTGGTTGGTTCCCATGTCGCATCTTCTAGAGAGGACCTGTTTGGGTCGGAGCCAAAGTGAACCTTCCTCATCCAATTTTAGCACACTTTTTTGAAACCTGCAATTTTTCCCCACAACTTTCTTGGGGTAGGATACATGGAAGACTGTGTGTTTTTGAAGTAGTCGGCAGGGTCATTTTATAAGTGACTGATCCTATAGGTTGAAGTACCCTACAAGGACTATAGAATTTCGGGGCTAGTTTTTGGCAGCCCTTTTCTTTGAGATAGGTTTTATTATAAGGTTTGAGTCACAGTAACACTTAGTCACCTACTTGAAATGACCTCTTTGAATGATGTTGGTTGGATTGTTGCTTCATTCGATTCTGAGCTTGATGTAGATTATCTTTGAGATGAGAAATCATGCTGGCACGGTTCTAAAAGAGTTTATCAACTACTTGTACTTTGGAAGATCCAAGGATATAAGAAGCTGGTGAAGGCAGGAGTTGGCCATACACTGCCTCATATGGTCTCATCTTGGTGGCTTCATGATAGTTAGTATTATTACACCATTCATCTAAAGGTAGATAATGTACCCATTAATGTTGTTTGTCTAAAGTGAAGCACCATAGATAGGTCTCCAAACATTTTTTGACTTCTTTTCTTTGACCATCGGTTTGGGGATGATAAGTTGTACTCAGTTGGAGATGCGTTCCATGTAGATTAAAAATTTCCTCCCAAAAAGTGGGTGAAAGTGGGGTCTCAATCGAACACAATGGAAGTTGGCATGCCATGCAGTTTGAATATGTGGTCCATGAAAAATTGAGCCACCAATGTTGGGGTAAATGGGTGTGATAGAGTGCAAAAATGAGCATATTTGGAAAGTATGTCAACAACCACCATGACGACTAATTTGTTGCCTGACTTTGGGAGATATACAATGAAATCCATGGAAAAATTTGTCCAAATGAAAGAAGGAAGTGGCAAGGGTTGTAAGGTTCTCGGTAGCTTGATCGTTTCCCATATGTTGTGCTAGCATACTTTGCATCCAGCTGAAAAAGTAAGAATGTTGTTCTTCATGTCGGTCCAAAAGAAAGAGGGGTGTATTCATGTATATGTCTTTTGAAAGCCTGAATTTCCTGCAACTGGAGAGGAGTGCATATCTTCCAAGATGCGGGTTTTGAGGGTGAGGTTGGGGATAGCACTACCTGATCCTTATAGCGAAGAACCTCATCCTTCCTAGAGTAACTCTCTAAGGAATTAGGATATGCTCGTAATATGTTAATGAGATATGACATAGAGGGGTGGGAGAACCATTCATCAAGGGATTCTTCAATCCAATCGGGTATGGGTAGAGAGAGGGATAAAAGGGTGCCCTCTTCCTCAAATTGGCACGATAAGGCATCGGCCATTACATTGTCACACCCCTTCTTGTAAATTATCTCATAATAATATCCCATCATTTTTGTGAGCCATGTATTTTGTTATGGCAACGATAGACATTAATCTAGGAAATATTTTAGGCTACGATGGTCAATGCAGATTTGGAAACGAAGCCCCAATAAGAATGGTCACCAAGTGTCCCTTGCATGTAAGATGCCCATCACTTATTTCTCATATGTAGATCGACCCAAATGGTTTCCACTGAGTTTTTTACTAGTGAAAGCCAATGGTCTACCTTCCTACATTAATATTGCACCAATTGTCATACTTAAGGCATCACATTCAATCACAAAAGGTTTTGTTAAGTCTGGTAAGGCCAATACTGGAGTGGAGCACATCGCCTATTTGAGATCCAAGAAGGCCGCTAAGTTGCGTCAGTCCAGAAAAAATGAAATTTTCTTGAGAAGATTAGTGATGGGTCGGACAATGCATCCATAATTACTGAAAATTTTGCAATAGTAGCTAATAAGACCCAAGAATCCCCTCAAACTCTTCAAGGTTTTTGGTTGGGGCCAATCTTGCATTTCCTGAATCATTTTTGGATCAACCCTCACTCCTTCACATCCCATAATGTGTCACAAATACTCTACTTCTTCCATGCCAAAGGAACACTTGGATAATTTGATAAATAGTTTATGATCTTAGAGAAGTTGCAATTCTCGGTCAACATGTTGAAGGTGTGTGTCCCATGTTATGTTGTAGATGAGAATGTCATAAAAAAATACTAGGAAAAATTTTCTGAGATATGGTTTCAGAAGGTGGCTCATGATGCTCTAAAAAGTGGATTGGGCATTACAGAGACTAAATGGCATGACCAAGAATTCATAATGGCCTTCATGAGTTCGGAAGGTTTGTCTTGGGAATGTCAACATCCTTCATCCATATTTGGCGATAGCCCGAGTGAAGTTTCAACTTGGTAAAAAACCTAGCACCATATCGTTAATCAAGAAGATCATAAACTACTGGGATAGGAAATTTGTCCTTGAGAGTGAGCTTGTTAAGGGCCCTAAAGGCTGGACACATGCACCATACACCGTCTTTTGTTTAAATTGTGACCACTGGAGATGAATAAGGGTTGGTGTTAGGACAAATAACACTGGCTTTGAGGAGTTCCTTTATGATTTTTTAAATTTCATTATTTTGTGCAAAAGGATATCAATAGGGGCGTACATTTGGCAACTAAGTACTTGGGAGCAAAGGGATGCTAGGGATGTTATGATTGTGTTCACCCCTAGAGGGTGGGAGCTCCTTAGATTTTTCAAAGACCCGCTGGTGGCGATCTAATACATGTTGCATATCGGGATGAATGTTAGGAGGAGTGAATTCAATGGCATGGATGGCATTAAATTGTGCTACTATCCCATGATGGCCCTTTCTTAAGATCTTCTCCATTCGATGTGATATGATGATAGTAGAAGCACCTTCCTAGAGTCCCCAAAATGTATGTGTGGTCGTTCGGCTTAAATCTCATATATAACTGTTGGAAGTCCATCGTGATAGGGCCTAGTGTGTGGAGTCATTCAACACCAAGGACAATGTCACAACCACCCATTTCAATGGCAAACATGCAGGTTTTGAGGTGATAATCCCCCATCTAAAGCTTAATATTTTCACAGTGTCCTTCACATTTCATGGTCACCCCATTAGTGATAAGGACTTGGAAATTAGATACCGCCCTTACAAAACAATGAATGACTTATGCTACTCTCTTATGGACAAAATTATGTGTGTTGCCACTATTAATCAGTAATACTAGTGGTCGATGTTTAAGAAAGCCTTAGATTTTGAGAGCTTGGGGAGAAGAAATATTAGCCAAGGCATGGAGTGAGATAACCGTCTCATCTATCATAGTTGTATTATCATGTCCAGGGTTGTTTGGGGTTCACCCTCTTCCTCCTCAGGCACTTCATTGGATGGAGCTTCATCAGCAAAGGTATTTTCAATAGCGTCGATTTGAAATAATTTTGGTTCCTTGCATTTATGCCCCGTGAAGTATTTGTCATCACATTAGTAGTACAGTCCTTACTTCCTTCTTTTGGTCATTTCTGTCGGTGACACCTTTTGAACCTTATGTGTTTGGGTGGGGCTCGTAGCTGGGGTGGGATTTTCTCATGCAACTAAATTTGGATGATTTAGTTGGGCATTTAAAGTGACTTATGCATCTAAGGCCTTGTGGCATGCTTCCAACAAAATAGTCAGGTGATGCATTCAGACATGGGCTTGGATGGCTTCCTTTAGGCCACCGACGAAACATGCCAAGTAAAATGAATCTCCTGGTCCTTTAGTCTGGATGGCCAATTTTTCAAAGGCTACAATCTAGTCTTGTATTATACTCGTTTTCCTTAGCCTAGTGAGATGACCTGGAAAGCGAGATTTCTGATCAAAGCAGTCACAAATGGATTTTCAGAACATGTTCCAAGTTGGCCTCCCTGGATATATTTTTTTATGCCACTACGACGATTTCCATCACTCTTGGTCCAAGTGGTATCAGAGCGTAGGTCATGATTTCGATACACACCCAAATCACAGTCCAAGGAATATTGTTGGACATTGGATAAACCAACACTCCCCATGTGTTTTGTGACATGGAATAACCACCTCTCGTGGATCCTTATCTCTAGCGATGTGATCGTTGACTAAAACATGTGGGTTTTGGTCTAACGGAAATCATGATTCCTAACAACTTGTATCAAAGCTGAAGGTCTATTTGGTTGATAAACTTGCAGGAGAGAAGGGTTCCTGGTTTGGGTGGGAGCAATCACGGAAGATGGTAGTTTTAGGGTCGAAAACTTTAACGGCCAAAACTACTAGCTGTGGAAGATGTAGATGGAATATTTTTTGTATTAGAAAGATCTATACCTACCATTGAGCGGAAAGACAAAGAAGCCGATGAGTATGACAGACACAGAATCATATATTCTTGACCAAAAGGCACTTGGAACAATACGGTTGTGCCTAACAACATCAGGTAGCCTTTAATATTTCAAAGGAAATGACAACAGAGGGTTTAATTTCAGCATTGGGCAAACTAGGAAAAACCCTCATCCTCAAATAGGGTATTTCTTATGAAGTGTTTATTTAATATGAAGATGTCAGAAGGTGGATTTGTTGCTAATCATATAATAAATGAATTTAATACAGTTACCAGTCAGTTAAGTTTTGTAGGGGTAACTTTTGATGATGAAGTTAGGGCTCTGTTATTTTTTTTCTCATTGCTAGAAAGCTGGAATGGTTTATTTATGGCCATTAGTAACTCAGTCTATGGATCTAGTACTTTAAATTTTGACGATGTTGCTGGTGCAATCCTTAGCGAGGAAATGCGATGGAAAAGCTTTGGTGAGACATCATGTAATGCTTTGACTGCAAAGACTAGGGGAAGAAAAATGGAAATAGGAGAGAGCCCAGGATATTGCAGTAAGTCAAGGAAAGACATATCCAAGTCCAGATCAAGAATAGTGTGCTAGAAATGCGGGAAGAAAGGACACCTAAAGAAATACTGCAACTTTCAGAAGGGAAAAGAAGGAGATGCGCAGCAAGAAAATAATCATGAAGTGAATGTGACAGGTGATGTGTTGCAATATGCTTTGATTCTTTCATTAGAAAATATTATTGATGCCTGGATGGTAGATTCAAGGGCCTCATTCCATGCCATACCTAATAGGAAAAATTTTCATGATTATGTTCAAGGAGATTTTGGACAAGTTGGATTGGGTGATGCTAAACCCTGTAAAATCATTGGAATGGGTACAGTTTTCATAAAACAGTAGAATGGAAATCAATGGTTGTTGAAGGAGGTAAGGCATGCCCCAGATTTGAAGAAAAATCTGATTTCAACGGGGCAGTTGGGAGGTGAAAGTTGTGTAACTAATTTTACAAATAAAACCTAGAAAGTCACCAAAGGAGCCCTAGTAATATCAAAAGCAGAAAAGGTTGGTACATTGTATCAATGGTATTTCTAATTCTGTTAATTCTTTAACCTCTATAGGAGTAGATACGGAATTGTGGCATCATAGGCTCGGGCACATGAGTGAGAAGGGGATGCAGATTCTTCACTCAAGAAATTTGTTGCTAGGTTTGAAGCATGTTGATTTGGAATTATGTGAGAATTGTGTTTATGGAAAACATAAGAGAATCAGATTCCTCAAAGTTGGGAAAGAAAAGAAGAGTGAAAAATTAGAGCTTGTGCATACAGATGTAAGGGGACCTGCTCAGGTATCATCTCTCGATGAATCTCATTATTATTTTACTTTTATTGATGATGCAACCAAAAAAACCTAGATTTATTGTATTTGATACTTTCAAGAAATGGAAAGCTTTGGTTGAAAATGAGATAGGAAAAAGTTTGAAGTGTCTCAGATCAAACAATGGAGGTGAATATTGGAGCAAATATTTTGATAGGTATTGTTTAGAGAATGGAATTTGTAGAGAGAAGATAGTTACACGAACACCACAAGAAAATGGTGTGTCAGAAAGGATGAACATGAAAATCATGGAGCATGCAAGGTGCATGAGATTGCATGTAGGATTGCCTTTACAATTTTAGGCAGATGTTGTAGATATTGTTGTTTATCTAATAAATAGAGGGCCTTCAAGTTCCTTGGATGGTGGTATTCCAGAGGAGGCATGGATAGGTAAAAAGGTAAACGACTCATTTTTAAATACTTTTGGTTGTGAAGCCTTTGTCCACATTAATAAAGAAAATAGAACAAAGCTTGAGGCAAAAACAAAGAAATGTACCTTTATTGGATACTGTGTTAATGGTTTTGATTATCGCTTTTATGATTATGACAAACACAAAATAATTACGAGCAGACATGCCATATTCAATGAAAAGGTTTTGTATAAGGATCAGATGCAGGAAAAGAAACCGGAAAAAGAAAACAAAGAATACACAGTGCTTGATGAGATCACAGAAAAAGTGAAGGTGCCTGAAAATCATAATGATCAACATCTAGAACAACAATAGTTGAAACCACAACAGCAACAAGCACCTCAAACACCTCAAACACCTAAAATTGGTGTTAGAAGATCTACCAGGATAAGTAGACCCCCTGAATGATACTCTCCTTCATTATATTATGTATTGTTGACTGATTCTGGTGAACCAGAATGTTATGAAGAAGTAGTACAAGTAGAAACCAGGAAGAAGTGGGAGCAAGCCATGAAAGAAGAGATGGACTCCTTAGTACATAACCAAACTTGGGACTTAGTAAGGTTGCCTGCAGGTAAAACAACATTGCAAAATAAATGGGTTTATAGGTTGAAGTAAGAATATGGAGGTAGAAAGGTATAAAGCTAGACTTGTGGTGAAGGGGTTTGCACAGAAAAAGGGTATAGACTTTGATGAGATATTTTCTCCCGTTGTTAAACTGACTTCAATCAGAAATATTTTAAGTCTATTAGCAGCTGACGATTTTCATTTTGAGCAGTTATATGTAAAGACAACCTTTCTCCATGGGGATTTGGAGGAATAAATATATATGCAACAGCCACAAGGATATGAGGTAAAAGGGAAGGAGAAACTTGTGTGCAGGTTGAAGAAGAGCTTGTATTGCTTAAAACGGGCTCTAAGGCAGTGGTATCTAAAATTTGATAGGTTTATGTCTGAACAAGGTTATACTAGATGTCACTCTAATCATTGTGTTTATCTCAAAATGAAAAATGATGGAAGCTATATTATATTGTTATTGTATGTAGATGACATGTGTTATAGACATTTTTGTGCCTTACAGCTATAAGCATGAAATGTCCATAATCCAAGGGATCCAAAGTCCCTAAAGAAGTTGTTACAGCTCCTAAAGGAACAAGGTCAACCAATGATAGCTTCTCCCAGAAGTTCTCCACCAAAAACCACTCAGAAACAGTCAATTCAGGATCAATTCAAGTGCTCCACTAGCTGCCTGCGTTGCAAAGCACCCCAGTACACTGTCTAGGTGCGTTGCAATGCACTTGAATTCACTACCCAGGTGCGTTGAGCGGGAAAGGACAAGTGTCAGAGTCATTCAACGAGGTGGAAAGACCATGGAAGCTTCCAGAATCTTCTCCAATGACACTTGCCTCACTGAATTCGACCAAGTGATGAGTAAGAGGCTTTCAGTCTCCAAGTGGAAGCAAGAACTGACAGAGAAAAGCCACAAGTCAAAACATAAGATGACTCATCTTCTCTGCTTACATCTATATATGGATCCCTCATCCCAGAGATCCAGAGGTTGGAATTTTGTACTTTGAAGAGAATTGCTGTTGGTTTGAGATTGAGATTAGTACATTGGGTGATTTATGCTTTGTTGGAGGAGAGGAAGGGATTCCTTTGCTGGGAGGTAGATGCTGGATCAGAACTCACTTGGTTGTATCTCCTCTTGGACTTTCTTATCACATCAATAAAATTATTTGAGTTTCTCCTACATGCTGTGTATCAATGATGTTTTGTGATATTTGCATGTTTAGCTTAATCTGATCTTGAGCTTTTTATGAATGTATATCTATATCTTCATGTAGTTTCTCTCTCTTGTGATCTTGCAGGAATTCGGTGAAGCTGGGCCGGTAAGGGAGCAGGGAGCTGGGAGCCATCGAAGAGAGGAGCGATTGGATCAACAAACTAGCGAAAGACACAGGTTAGTTACATCCTTCCTCCTCATTTACATTTCATAAAGAAGAATACTCAAATAGTTTTCCTTGTTTGTTGCTAAGGCACTATCACACCTTAGAGTGGGATAGGGGCGTTCTGAATAGATACTTTTCCCAACAACAAATTGGTGACTCCGCTGGGGAACGTATCTAGTTAGTTTATTTGTGTTTCTATTGTTGTTCTTCTCATAAACTTAGGAGTGCTGAATCGAACTACATTTGCCATTTACAAATGCAAAGTAGAGATCTACCACTCTAGTCCACTCACTAGACCTGTTTATGATCTGAACAAGCTGATCCACAAATGCTCTAACTGCCCTTTGTGATAGCTCTTAGTCCTCCTTTAAATCATCCTTCTAATTGTACCTTATTGATAGCTTTTATCCGGCCAAAAACCTCAAATCAAACTGCAAACCGTGACCCAGAACCCAGAGACAATTCTCGTTTCTGCTTCAGCGCAGGCTCTATGAAGAGACTCTGCATTTCAACGCAGGTCTTGAGAGGGCTACCTGCGCCACAATTCAGTTTCTCTGTGCTGCAAGTGCGCTGATCAGCCTTTGCCCTGTGTAGCTGTGGTTCTTTGCATCCTTGTGTTCAGTTTTATCTCTGTTTTTTGCAGCCTGTTATCAATGTGTGTACCTATCTGAAAACCCCTTTTCTCTGCCTTAATTCCGCCTTAGTTGTATAAAAGAAACTGTATTTGTTTTTGTGTATTTGTTACATCATTTGCAGTTTCCCATTACAAAAGTAAACTAGTCATACTGTCGCCTTTAGATCTGGACCTGTCGTAAGTGTCGTTTTGATCTTAGGATTAAGTTTGTTTGCTGTTGACAGTTGATTGCGCTTTTACTTTTGTCTTTTGGTTTGAATTTATGAATTTATAGTGTTGAAACAAGTGTTTACTTCAAAATCATAAAGTGTCGTAATCGTCTTTTTGATTTCAAAAAGAAACTTGTTTGTGTTTTCACTTAAAATCGAATTCAAATTTTGTACAACAGCTTTCTTTTTAGGCATCAATATTAAGAAAGCGAAAACAAATACATGCATTTGTGCATTTTCATATTGATAGTTTGTATGGTTTGATTTAGGAAAAATGCATTTACAATGTGCTCTATGCTCTTTGAGAAACGTTTGTGTCTTTCTTTTCCCCTTGTAGCTAGGATTTTCATTGTTGAAAAGAGATGAATGCTTGCTTATCATCTTTAGAATGCATTTAGGAATTGTATATACATCTCGTGGTGATCCAAAAAGGCAAAATTCTAAGAAAGATCAACCTAAAATAAATTGAATGAACTTAACAACGCATTGGAACTTAACGCACAACATAGAGGTCTAGGCTAGAGACGCGTTCCGGCGTCGTAAAACCTGGTGACTATCGATCTCACTGATGGTTGGGTGATTCCTCCTGAGAGACGATAAGCACGAGTACGGATTGTGCTCCCACGTACCGTCGAGTATATATTGGGAGACCCCTATAGGCATAAAACCTTTATCCATAGGAAGCCGTGTCGGCCGCCCTACTGATCGCAATGCACTGAACACAGCATTCGGGAAGATTGACCGCCCGTACCTTAAAAAGTATTCTGCGGTTTTGCGAAAAGTTTGGCACACCCTCTACCTAGAACTCCAGAGCAGTCCCTTTCGTTCCTTTTCAGACTCCTTAACGGAAAAGGTCCATCTAAGCACTTGTCACTTTAGGCTCATTAAAAATCGAAGGAGACTAGAGTCATCTTTTGCTTTTTCTCGACTCTTTAAAATTGAAAAAGCAAGTTGTGTCCAAGCGTCGTTAAAATTTATTTTAAACGGAATATTCATACCCTTGTTCCTGCGTTGATCTTTAGGTTGAGAAAATGGAGCCTACCAACCAAGGAATTCCCCTTGGTGGAAATCCTAGTCCCTTCTCCTCTTGGGGAGATGTTGGTGCGCCCCATATGGCCACATTGTTGCTTCCAGGACTGACAATTGGCTTGCCAGTCTGGCTCTTCTCAACCAATGTCGTTCAAAACACCACTATTCCTGAACAGTCGAATCAGCAGTTAGACCAGTCCAGAGTTACCCACCAGCCTTCTACTTCCTCTAATTCTTCCTCTCTCCCTTCCTCTTCGCTTGACGGAACTGGTAAAACTAAAAACCAAGTTCCTAAGGAGAAGAAGGAAAAGAAGAAGAAAGAGAAGAAGAAGAAAGAGCCAAAAGCGGCTGGGGGCAAACGAGTGTCGTCTAACGAAAATCCACACACAGCACTGACTAGGCGTAAATCGCCATCTGCCATATGCAAGGGAGACCACTTTCACAGAGATTGTCCCTGCATCCCTCGGATACTAAGGGACTGGTCTCCCCGTTTGCACAATCCGGTGGCGTCAACCTCTGATAGCCATGTTGAAAGCACACCGTCAACTAGCGAAAGTGAAGTCCTTGGACGAAAAGGGAGAGCTAGATCTCCCTGTAAACTGTGCGAAGGCAACCACGCCATCCACCGTTGTCCCTTCTTAGACGAAGCTAAAAGAGTTTTGGATGATCGTCCGGTTTCACCGTTACGACTTCCTCCTGGATATAAAAAACTCTTGCCGAGTCCTTCGTTAGTTGAAAATCCAGCTGGCCCGCTCAAGTGGTCAGCTGAAGCGCCGGTCATTGAAGATGAACCAGCTGAATCCATACCCGACGAAAGTCAAAAGGTCGAGGCGGCAGTTGACCCGGTCTTGCCTTCAGAGGTTTTATCTTCGAATGATACAGTCACTGAAGAGGATAAAGATGACACCATCCAAATTCTCTTCATCAACACAGACTCCGACGAGCACGGGGGCAATCCCCCCATTCCTTTATCGCAGGAAGGAAGTTCGTCAGAGCGATACCTGGCCGTCTACTCGGTCCCACCACCAAGCAACCTAGTTGTCTCCTTCGACTGGAACCAACTAGGCAGACCCCGTTTGCCAGCAAGCATACCATTCAGAATTATCGTCCAAATATATAGAATGGTCATGGCTGGCACCATCATCGATGAGGGGGCATCTGTGAGTATCCTTTCCTCTATTTCTTGGAAAGCACTTGGTTCGCCATCGCTTTTGCCTGAAATGAGAAATCTGACAGGCTTTGATAAATGAACTAGTCGACCTTTAGGGATCCTCCCCAATGTGCCCATAACATTGAAAGGGAAGACCGTTCAAATGAACGTGATGGTCGTTCAAGGACCCTTGGATTATAACCTACTCCTTGGACGAGACTATATTTATTGCATGGGAGCCATCGTCTCCTCACTCTTTAGAGTAATGTGTTTTCCGCACGAAGGAAGAGTGGTCAAGCTCGTGGACCAACTTTCATTTCCCGGATCATGCATCGCAAATAGTCATATACCATCCCTAAATGGTCTCTTCACGCAAGAAATGTCTCAACCCATGGTTCATCCTCCCGATGAGCGCGAGTAATTTGGAAGGATATGACTGGAACCTAGGGGGCATGCGTCCTGGTCTGCTTCGGCAGGAAAACTTTGGGTATAGGGTAGGTTTCCGCAAGAGAATATGACTAGTCCGTACCCCGTCCGTGATTGGAAGAGGGGTTGTTCTGGAATAAGATTCTTTTGTCAAAGTTATGTGAGTTGGCGGGCATCGTCACTCACCTTTTTTTATCTCGGTAGACATCGCCGAAGAAGTGTTTTGTTTGAAAGATTAACAGGACAATCTTTGGGTAACCTGAAAGAGGTAGGCCTATCTCGGTAAAACAATTGTTTTGGCGGAAGTGAAGTAAAGGTAACCTTGAAACTCTGTTTTATACCTAGGGGCATGCAAACCTTTTGGAGTGCAAGCAAGGGGCGGCTATTTATTTTTTTAAATTTTTAGGTCCTCCCTTTAAACCTGTAGGTCTAACCCTTTAAACTCGTAGGATTAGTCATTTCCGAACTTGCATAACGAAAGGATGCGGGGCATAGCTTTGTAAGGCGCAAGCTCCATAAAAAATGGCATCTTACATGAGACATTCTTATCATATGACTGGATTAATCGAGCAGTTTTAGCACATAGTTCATGCTCGTTAAAAAATAAACATAAGATCGAGCAAGTGTTTCAACCCGTGTTTAAGCTCGTTAAAAAATGAACTATCCTTCGGTAAATAACCACCGTGAATGTAACATTATCAGCCATTAAAGCCTTGGTCATGTTTGCATGTCACCTCCACTTTTCCATTGGTCGATCATTCACCTCCATTTGATTGTTTACCCATTTTGAGGAACAGCTGCGAAGAGTGATTTCACTAGCCATCCTTGTGACACTGCCGTGCTTGGAAAATTCCAACACTTACCTAGAATCGGCTGCTACCCATTTTATCACTCGTTCCTCAAAAGACGAGTCTTCTTTAAGCTATTTTCATTTGACTCGTAAAATATGAAAAGATTGCCGAGTTTTGGCCTTCCAGCTCGTTAAAGCGACAGGAAGAGCTATCCCTCCTCTAGATTTTAATCTTTTTGGACCTGAGGGATTATTGCACAAAAAGATCGAGCGCTTGTTTTGTTCGGCTCGTTAAAACTATCGAAAATTCATCCCTTCTGTATTGTTTTATACTTTTTCGGACTTAAGGGATTAGATGACGAAAAAGGACTTCCGGAGTTAACTTTACGTACCTTTTCAGACTCTCTAAAAATGAAAAGGACCGAGTTATCTTTGTCGTTAGACTCGTTAAAAACATTAATAGCGAAAAACTTGTCTTTAGACGAGAACGAGTTTCACTATCGCTAGGCTCGTTAAAACATAGTGATGGGTTTGCCCGAAGGGAAAATTATAGAACAAGCATATGTTATCCTCCTCAAGCTTGACAAAAATAAAGAGGTACTGGTCAGCAATGACTGGGGAAAAATTGGGAAGAAACTCAAAGAACCTTTATTGGTAGCAAGTCGCTCTTGAACATGACACTTCCACTCCGTGCCTGAGTCGGGTTGGGTTGTTTCATTCACCGGGCACATCACCATGGTCTCGCCATACCATCCACCTTTGGGGTAAATGCTACCAATCCATCACACAAGTGTCGCCGATATGTTCAAGAGAAGTCATCCAGAGAAGTCAATCGTGTCCCATCCACTACCATACATTATACTTCATTCTTTCATGACCGCCACCCTGAACCATATATCATCAAATCGTTTTCACCTCCATCAAAATCATTTGCTCCGTTCCGTGTCACTGATGTGGGATACATCAAGGTCCTCCTTTGACGGATCGCTTCTTGTCGACATCAGCTCATTATCCAAGAAGTTGATCTAGGAACACCCCCTTCAGTACTTTGAAGCTTGCATGCCTCAATGGCAAGTTTCTCACTTCCGGCGATAGGTATACATCAATGACCTTCGACCGAAAGATTTTGCGTGGTGTTCGACGCCAAGTCCTTTATTCACACCACGTGAGTTGTACTGCAGTACCTTGAGGGTCATTATCATTATCGGTGATTCCTCTCATGCTTGTTAACAGTTTACATCATTGACTGGTAATCAAGCGATGTCTTTCCATGTTCGACTTCAAAACATTTCTCACATGGATCGACTTGTACTTAGAGTGAAGATCGGACGAGATTGAAGACCCCGGATCTAGTTTCATCCATCCGGGCTGCGATATATATTCAGGAAAAATAGAGACATTGACATGTACAGCACTACAGAACAGATAATCATCCTACCAAAAGGATGATGATTTCATCAGAATCATCAGTCTACCGTCAGAAAATTGTCTGTCCTATGTACATAAAAATGAATTTATAAAGCTGAGCATGGGAATGCCCGCCTCAGCTAGATCATGAAAACAGTATGAAAAATAATGTATTGTATTGTATCTTATTACAGGTCTCCTCCCAGCATTGAATGAACTTCGGATCCTCCTAATAAAGCATTTCACCCGCTAAACGACCTCATACTTTAGGGGGCAACTGTTATAGACATTTTTGTGCCTTACAGCTATAAGCATGAAATGTCCATAATCCAAGGGATCCAAAGTCCCTAAATATGTTGTTACAGCTCCTAAAGGAACAAGGTCAACCAATGACAGCGTCTCCCAGAAGTTCTCCACCAAAACCCACTCAGAAACAGTCAGTTCAGGATCAATTCAAGTGCTCCACTAGCTGCCTGCGTTGCAAAGCACCCCAGTACACTGTCTAGGTGCGTTGCAACGCACTTGAATGCACTACCCAGGTGCGTTGAGCGGGAAAGGACAAGTGGCAGAGTCATTCAACGAGGTGGAAAGACCATGGAAGCTTCCAGAATCTTCTCCAATGACACTTGCCTCACTGAATTCGACCAAGTGATGAGTAAGAGGCTCTCAGTCTCCAAGTGGAAGCAAGAACTAACAGAGAAAAGCCACAAGTCAAAACATAAGCTGACTCATCTTCTCTGCTTACATCTATATATGGATCCCTCATCCCAGAGATCCAGAGGCTGGAATTTTGTACTTTGCAGAGAATTGCTGTTGGTTTGAGATTGAGATTAGTACATTGGGTGATTTATGCTTTGTTGGAGGAGAGGAAGGGATTCCTTTGCTGGGAGGTAGATGCTGGATCGGAACTCACTTGGTTGTATCTCCTCTTGGACTTTCTTATCATATCAATAAAATTATTTGAGTTTCTCCTACATGCTGTGTATCAATGATGTTTTGTGATATTTGCATGTTTAGCTTAATCTAATCTTGAGCTTTTTATGAATGTATATCTATATCTTCGTGTAGTTTCTCTCTCTTGTGATCTTGCAGGAATTCGGTGAAGCTGGGCCGGTAAGGGAGCAGGGAGCTGGGAGCCATCGAAGAGAGGAGCGATTGGATCAACAAACTAGCGAAAGACACAGGTTAGTTACATCCTTCCTCCTCATTTACATTTCATAAAGAAGAATACTCAAATAGTTTTCCTTGTTTGTTGCTAAGGCACTATCACACCTTAGAGTGGGATAGGGGCATTCTGAATAGATACTTTTCCCAACAACAACATGCTTATTGCAGGTTCTAACATGCAGGAAATAAATGTGCTCAAAAGAAAATTGGCAAACTCATTTGCAATGAAAGATTTGGGTGCTACAAAACAAATCCTTAGTATGATAATAACTAGAGATGGGAGGAATTGCAAATTAACATTGTCTGAGAGTGAGTACATACAAAAGGTGTTGAAAAGATTTAATATGGAGAATGAAAAACCAGTTAGTATATCTTTGGCTAGCCATTTCAAACTAAGTAAGGAGGTGTGTCCCAAGGCTCAGGAAGAAATGGCTTATATATCTAAAGTTCCATATGCATCAGCAGTTGGAAGTTTAATGTATGCAATGGTCTACACAAGGCTTGATATTGAGCATGCAGTGTGAGTTGTAAGAAGGTACATGAACAATCTAGGAAAAGAACATTGGATGGCAGTGAAGTGGATTCTCAGGTATTTGAGAGGTACCACAAATCAAGCATTATGCTTTGGTGGTTCAAAAATTGCTCTATCGGGATATGTTGATGCATATATGTGTTAGAGTCGGTCTAGTAGCCCTCCACCAGAGATCAAAGCTCTTTGCATTTCATGATTAGGTGTCCCATTAGTGTGATCATGTTGCATCCGTTAGGCATGCCATAATCTTGGTGGAAGGAGTTTATGTCGTTATTCCCCTCTTGTTTGGCACTGCTAGTTCAAGTTTGTTCAAATAAATAAAGTCCTCAAAGGGTCATTCATCTTGCTTTAAGTTTTAGGTTTTAGGTCTAGGGTTGAGTCTAATTTTATCTTGAGAGGTCATCAAGGACCAGCAGGCCAGAGGGATGTCCTTCATTAAACATTTCTCATCATTGTACAGCTAAATTTTTACCTTGTTCTCAAAAACTCTGTTTTTGAAAACAAGGTCATTATCTCATTTTTGTAAAAATTCTCAAAATTTCAAATTCTTCAAATGTTGAAGTGCAGCCTTGGTCTCCTTTGCCAAAGCATCCCAGAAGCTATCCCTGCAAAAATTTTCAGAAGAAATCATCATTTCAACCAATTTTTCAAAGAAATGAAATTAAAGGTCAGAGCCAATTAAAGCAAAAAGTGTCAACATTCAAAACATTACAAAGTGGGTTTTGGGCAAGTAAAAAATTAAAGGGAAGCCTATAAAAGCATGCCATCCCTCATTGGTAATTCATTTTCCTCTCAACACTCCAAGAGAATACTTGTCAAGATGGTTTCAAAGTTCATTGGGCGAATTGAGCAGTTGTAGCAGCGTGCTACGCATCAGAGGAGGCGCGCTATGCGTTGGGGGCGCACTACGCATCAGTGCACATTTTCCAATGCTAAATAACTCAGGCGCTACGCGTTGAAGGCGCGCTATGCATCAGGCTAGGTGCGCTACACGTTGGGTTTCTTGCTCAGAAAATCGCCAGCAAGCCACCAAAACTACTTCTCTCTCAAAATCTTTTTAGCATCTAAACAAGTCAAAACATCAGTTCATTGGGTGCACAGTAAGCATTATTTTTCAGTCACTTGCCTCCAAAACCATGTCAGAAACCAAAACAGATTATGAGCAAAGTGATGACCGTGAAACAACACCAGAGGTAGAGGTGCCAAGGAGGCATCACAGGGGTGGTAAAGGTGGTCAGCATGTCAGGGAGGAGCCCACCTCTTTGGCTTATCTACAAGCTTGTCCACTTGCAGTGTCATGTTTCCGATATCAATCATGCTATGAATATTGTGAGAGAATCTCTCAAATTCAACACCACAAGGAATTGGCCCGCTTGTTTGTCCTACATTTGCACAATGGGCATGTGAATCTTGCAGGAGTGGACTTCACATTGTCACCCGAGATTGTTGCTCAAGCAACAGGGATACCCAATATTGGAGAAGAGTGGAACAAGCGCCAGCAGTTGGACAGATTTCATTATGAGCCATATATCAAACCTATATATATGAGGCACCTAACTGGTGTTTTTCCCTTCAGATTCTTAAGAGATGAGTATGCACCTTTGATGAGGATCATCATTCGCTATTTCACTTGCAAGGGCAGATTTTCACGTTTATATTCGTACCATATCCGTTTGTTGATGCATTTCACACGGGTACGAATGATGAACATTCCATTCTTCATGTGCCAAAATATAGAGAGGATGGTGCCCTTGGTGCAAAGAAAGAGCCCAACACAGCAACACAAGAGCATCTATCATTATGCACTGATCAAGATTGTGGTCATGCATCAGTTGGGACAGCAGGGTATTCCATGGGAGGATTTAATTTCTCGTGACTTGTTCACAGTGCCACAGCCACCTCCTGAGGTTGTCCGTGATGAGGGAGGGCCTTCACATCAATTTGACATTCCAGAGCCCGAGCATGTCAGCTCCCCTCCATTTGTCACATATCAGAGAGGCCACAAGGCCTTATTTGCATCTGCATGGCGAGTATTATCTCCACATCAGGTGGAAGGGGTCTCGCCTTCTTCATCAGCACAGCGAGTGTTATCTCCACATCAGGTGGAAGGGGCCTCGCTTTCGACAGCAGCACAGGTACCAGAGAGAGGCAAGCAGCCCAAGATTGATGAGGGGCCATCAGGTGTTCCAGGCATAGATGTTGTTGACCTTGATATCATTTCTCCTAGCCTAGAGTCAGAGGAGATCATCCAGCAGCTAAGGGCTAAAAATGACTTGTTGCAGCAAAAATTGGAGATGGAAAATTGGACAATTACTTATTTAGAGCAGCGCAACAAGCAATTAGAGGATGAACATTCTCTTGATGAGTTGCGGAGGATCCGAGAAGACCGGAACTTGGCTCGCAAGAGACCCGGTGATTTGACACCTAAGGAGCAAAGCTCTATGCTCATTTAGGTGAACACACATCTAGAGAGGTTGATAGCAAAGGCAAAAAGGGACAAAGACATGCTCCGACACATGAAGAATCACTATTGGGCTCGAATGCATGTGTGTAAAGCAAGAATGAAGGTGCTCAAAGGACGGTTGGCCAAGGCACTAAAACAGAGGAAAAGGCCTGATCCCCTTCATATTTTGGATGAGGCTACCTTGAAGGAGCATGGTGCTCAATGATGCACTTCCAGCTCAAATTTCAGGAAATTTTGAGCAATTTTGGTCATTTTTGACTTTTTTGTGCCACACACAGGTTTTTGCTCTCAACGCGTAGCGCGCCGCGCGCTACCTTGAAGATGGGCAAGTCCATTTCTCAAAAACTCAACATTTTTGGATTTTTCATGAAAAATTACACTTGCTCAGCAATTTCCAAGACATTTCATCAGGTTTTGGGCCCTCAGAAGGTCAAAAAACATGCAAAAAATGACTTTCTGCCACTTTTTGGACACACAGGGAACAGTCTTGGGAGATTGCAATTTTGGAGGAGCCAATGACCACAAAATTGAGAAATTCCACTTTGGCTGGAAAGTAGACATCTAGACCTTTCCAACACGCCTACTTTTGCCTCATTTGGATGTCGGGAGGTGCCTCAACAGTTGGCTCAAAGGTGCGCTACGCGTTGAGAATTGGGGCGCTACGCATCAGGGAAATTTTCCAGATTTTCACCTACAACTCAACAAAACGCAGATTTGACTAGTTTTGACTTTTTGGAGTGATTTTTCATCCTCCTTGATGTAATTGATGTAATTTTATGATGTCATGGCACTTATTTATCTCTTCTAGAAGATTCATTCATAAAAAGTCAAAAATTTAATGAATGAATTGGTTTCCTAGCTACGAGGCTAAGTGGTTTGATGTTGCCTTGGATTTTGTCTTTTTCAGCCTGAGGCCAAATTCAAGGGCTAACAATATGGAAGGTGATAGAGGTAATAGGAGGAGCACCACAGGGTATGTGTTTACTATAGGTGGAACAACTGTGAGTTTGGTTTCAAAATTGCAAAGTGTTGTTGCACTCTCAACGACGGAAGCAGAGTATGTTGTTGCTACAGAGGCTAGTAAAAAAATGATCTGCTGGAAATAATACTGAGAGGGGGGGTGAATTAGTATTTACAATTCAATAAATTTTCATTTCCCAATCAAGTTTATATACGCTACTTTAGTGAAGTGAACTTGTGTGTGCACGCAACTGTGATTAAAGAAACCATCGTATACCCAAAGAACTTATGATTTAGTTAATTCATCATGTCTTGATATTTAATCAATGCATCAATACGTTATTATACAGTAACTATGTGTAGTAATAACATAATAAACCATCACACACAAGAAACACACATGAACACCAATATTTAAGGTGGAAACCTAATGCGGGAGAAAAACCACCTACTCTTGTCATCTCTGTCTTCTTTTTAATATAAAGAAAATATGTTTACAATCTTGTACTAGTGTTGACGCATACCCGTACGTCGGCACCCACCTGCAAAAAGCTACAACCTTCTCTCATTCTCCAGCTTCTACTGGAAGGGAGATACAACCCCCTAGCTCTTGTACTAGCTGATATGTTTACTAGTACGTAGGCACCGGCCTACAGAAGGCTACGACATTCTCTCTTCCTCAAGGGACCACGTTTCATCAATTTTCAGACTAAATGCTCCTGTTACACAACAACACAATATGAAGGCCTCGTTTCATCAAATTTTCACACTGGACCCATAAGAAACTTTGAAGCTCAAACTCTATAATAATAACTGCATCAACCAACAATCAGTCAATATGAACAGTCAGATCACTGTCACCAAAACACTATGTTGAACCCAGAAACCTGCATCATCATTCAAAACCAGCTGCAACCTCAAGAATCATACATCAAAATTCATATGCTACTTTAATGAACCCAACCTGCGTGTAGACACTACTTCCTTTAATCAAACCTGCCTATACCTCCAAAACTACTGAAACATAAAACTTCTTAATCACATCTTTACCAACCAGTAATATTCTAAACATCTACTGTCAAATTACAGAGATCTAGACAGTCAACAACAAAGATCACCCTTCTCACTTAATCAATCAAACAATCAAACTCAATCTCCTTATGCATTTAGTTCTACTTTCAAATCTAGGAAGACATCATTGACAAACAGTAGTAAACCAGCAACACTACTCAGATAGATTAGTCATTTCTGAATAACATGCTTTTATTTTGCATACGCTACTTGGAAGCTTTGAACCAGCGTGTATACACGTCTTCGCCAAGGTGAACCAGCGTATATATCTACAAATACTAACTTACAACTTCAGTGCTATTCCAGATTTCATACATACCCATCTCATGACATTTAAAGAATAAAACATGTGTAAGCAATTAGATCTAGCCCAACCACTATCATATCATTCAATGATAAGTCATTTCAGGTCTTATGATCCTGATCCAACATTGAATTCAAGGTGCACACAATATTTCAGATTATATCATAATCATAGCCCCTGCAACATAAAATGTGCTTCAGATAGAAGTATTCCTGAGAAACCCTTACACTTGAACACTTAGCCCTTTGATCTTCTCCTCCTTATATAGTTTTTGGCCTTTCTCAATACCTCGGACCAAAACAACACTTAGAACCTGTGGCATTCTTAGACGGGATCAAATAGTCATTACTCCGCTCAATATTGTGGGCTAATACATGGTATTGACCCTTAGTATTCTTTAATCTTGAATTTCCTTGATTTTCCAACCCATGCGCACTTTTCCTCTTGTGAAAGTGTGTGCATACGTATACGCTCTTTTTCTTCTGTTAACCCGCGTGTATACACTACTTTGTCAAAGAGAACCTATGTATACAGCTTAAAATACCTTACAACATCCTTTTCCTTCAACTTCTTGATTCTGATCAGTAGAATTTTGTTCCAACTTCCTATTCTTTTGTAGTAGTTCCCTGCTACCTCTAAGTTGACCTGTTACATTATGAGTTTCCTTTTATCAAATCTGAACTGACCTGTGAGTGAGTTTCCATCAAGGAAAACACTTGTATCATAATGCCAACAATCTCCCCCTTTGGACTTGATGGCAACCATATGGGTGTTGATTGCTTCAAGCTGTTGAACCTGTTAGAGATATAAAGCAACACCAAAATACTCTCCCCCTTTGACATCAAGGGAAAAGGGTGGACCAAGATATTCTCCCCTTTTGAGATACACTATGTTGTCCATGCTCCCCCTGAGTACATGTAGAGTCTGCAGAGATATTTTTCAAAAGAATAACATGACTCTATATAACTCAAGTATGTGAGTATGACCTTCCTATCACCAATGACTCATACATACATCAATCACCCAGCCAAGTGGGGATACACCAAATTTGACTCATCCACCCAACCAAGTGGGGATATACCAATTGTTTATACATGACTGAAATATTACATCATCCTTCCCATACATAGTGGGGATGCAAATTACATCATATGTCCAATAGGACTCATTCAAAAATAGATTATGATAGAAGGAGACATGTTACACCCTAGATCTTTACATAACATATGCAACAATTAATATCAATATCTGAAACCATAGCTAAAATCAGCAACCATAATTCCAACAATGCAGAATGTTTGTGAAGGCTAATTCTCCCCCTGAACCTATGCTACCTGTGAATTGTCAACAAATCATTCATTAAGGCATTTTCATCAGTCAGATAAAAATAAATGAACAAAGCATATCAGAAAATTGTAATCATCAATATCAGACTAAGAACCCATGACAGAGTCTGACCCACTGTTTTTTATCAAAAAAACATATATGCTCATGCAGCCACAGAAACTCGCGCATCTACATGACTATACTTCATGAAACCTGCATATAGGAACCTTCATCTAAAAACTGGATTTAACAGTAGGATGATGCAGAAACTACTCCCCACTTTTGTCTGAGATATTCAAATGTTTCTCTGTGAAGTGGTTTGGTAAATATATGAGAAACCTGTTCTTTTGAGGGAACATACTCCAATTAAACCTTTTGTTCAAGCACTTGTTCTTGTAGAAAATGGTACTTAATGGTTATGTGCTTGGTCTTGGAGTGCATCACTGGATTTTTTGAAATACTGATGGCACTTGTATTATCACATAAAATGGAGATGGGTGGAGAACATGTGATTTGAATGTCTTGGAATGTTTGCATCATCCAAAGTAGTTGTGTGCAGCAAGATGCAACAACCACATATTCTACTTCGGTTGTAGATAAGGCAATCAAAATTTTTTTCTTGCTAAACCAAGATAGTAACTGTGATCCCATATAGAATTCGCCTCCATTGGTTCTTTTTCAATCATCAACATTTCCTACCCAATCTGCATCTCTATATGCATGAATAGTAAGATCTGTATCTTTAGGGTACCATAGACCAAAGTCTTGAGTTCCTTGAAGATATTTGAATATTCTTTTTACAACCTAAAGATGTGATTCCTTTGGATTTTCTTGGAACCTTCCAACAATTCCTATTGCATGCATGATATCAGGTTTGGTACCTGTTAGATAGAGTAGACTTCCAATCATAGATCTATATGTTGGTTGATTCATTATAGGTGATTCATCGTTAGAACTGAGACTGCATCCTGTTACCATTGGAGTACATACTGGTTTAGAATCTTCCATTCTGTACTTCTTCGAAATTTGCTTGAGATATTTAATGTGTGAAAGAAAAATACCATCTTTTGATTGTTGTACTTGTATACCAAGAAAATAGTAACTTCACCGAGTAAGGACATTTCGAATTCTTGTTGCATAACCGAAGCAAACTTCTGACTCATAGATTCTTCATTGCTTCCAGATATGATATCATCAACATAAACAACAAAAATTAGTAGTTTATCATTCTCAATCTTGGTGTATAAGTTGATTTCTGCGTATCCTTTTGTGAACTCTTGTTTTTGTAAATATTTGTCAAGGTGATAATGCCAAGCCCTTAGAGCTTTTTTCAGTCCATAAAGAGCCTTTTTGAGCTTGCATACAAGCTTTGCATCATTTCCTAGAATGAATCCTTTTGGTTGTTCAATATAAACTTCTTCTTCTAACTCTCCATTAAGAAATGCAGATTTTACATCCATTTGATACACTTTGAATTTCTGAAAACTTGAAAGAGAAAGAAACATTCTTATGGCTTCAAGTTTGGCAACAGGTGCAAATGTTTCTTCAAAGTCTATACCTTCTTTTTTAGCATACCCTTTACAGACAAGTCTTGCTTTGTTTCTAATAACCTCTCCATTTTCATTCAATTTATTCTTGAATATCCATTTTGTTCCTATAACATTTTTATCAAGAGGTCTAGGAACTAGTTCCCAAGTATCATTCTTTTCAATTTGGTCAAGTTATTCATTCATTTCCTTAACCCAACATTCATCTTTGCTAGCTTCATTAACATTTTGTGGTTCTATGGAGGATAGCAATGCTAGATAATTGGAATTTCCTGCAAGAGTTCTTCTTGTTTGTACTCCAGACCCTTTTTCTCCTAGAATTTGAGATTCTAGATGATTCGTTTGAACATACCTGGATGGAGTCTTTTCCCTATCAGTTGTACTTCTTCTTATGCTTCATTGCTTTCTTCCTCTATATCATTTTGATTTGTTACAGGAAATCATTCATAGTCTTCCTCATTGTCATCATCCTTTGTTGACTTTATTTGTTCCGGATTTTTGCATGCTTCATCAATTACTACATCAATGCATTCAACAATTTTCCGAAGTCTCTTGTTATAACATTTGTATCCTTTACTTCTAGATGAATAACCAAGAAGAATTCCTTCGTCTGCTCTGGGTTCAAACCTGCCAAGTTTTTCATCAATCTTTTTGATGAAACATTTGCTTCCAAAAAGTCTAAAGTGTTTTAAAGTAGGAGGCTTACCATACCAAAGTTCATATGGAGTTTGATCACTATTTACCTGAACATTAGATTTGTTGAGAATAGTCATGGTAGTAAATGCAGCTTCACCCCAGAAGGTGACAGGAGTTCCAGATTCATCAAGCATAGATCGAGCCATTTGTTGAACTGTTATGTTCATTCTTTCCACTATGCCATTTTGTTAAGGAGTTCTGGCAACAAAGAACTACATTTTTATTCCATTTTGTTCACAAAAATAATAAAAAATCATCTGATATGTATTCTCCCCCTCGATCAGATATGAGACATTTCACTTTTCAATCTGGTTCATTTTCAACTAAATCTTTGAAGGCTTTAAACTTTTCAAATGCTTCATGTTTATGATTTAGTAGGCCTATCCAACACATTCTAGAAAAACCATCAATGAATAAAATAAAGTATTCTTCTCCACGAGGTGACTTTTTCCTTGTTAGTCCACACAAATTAGTATGGATGAGTTCAAGAGGCTTACATGTTGATCCTTCTTTTTCATTGAAATAAAATTTGGTTTTCTTACCAACTTGACATGGTTTTCAAATGGTATTTTTTGGGATGCTGATATCTGGAAGATCACGAACCACCTTGAGCCTGAATGCTTTTCTTATTTGAGAAAAGCTTAGATGCCCCAATCTTTTGTGCCATAACGAATTTTCATTTTTTTTGCTTAGATAACATTGTTTTTGTCCTCCTTTCATTATGTATAGATTGCTTGGAGTTATTGTACGTTTGATTACTGTATTTCCTATATCAAGCTCATGAATCACACATCTGCTTGATCTAAACACAATTTCATTTCCTTGATCAGAAATTTGACTGACACTCAGCAAGTTATGTTTTAAACCATCAACATACATGACATTTCCAGCTTTAACCTTTTCTTTCAAATAAACAGAACCTTTACCTTTAATGACAGTCGGTATGTCATTTCCAAATGAGACATCCTTTTCCTTTTCTAAAGCATTATATGAATGAAGTTTCTCTTTATCACCTGTCATGTGTTTAAATCAACCGTTGTCATTGTACCACTGATTTTCTTGTCCTTCTGCAAACATAGCTATGCCACATCTTTCTGATTGAAATTCCTTCTTTCTCCATACCCTAGAATTTGATGATGTTTGCTCCTTTTGAAGTGTTGGACGAAATTTTCTTTGGCAATCAGCTTCTTCATGACCAAAGTTATTACAAAACGAACATTCAATTTCATCTTCAAGAGGAGAAAAGTTACTATAAGAACTTTTCTTGATACTTGTTACGCTCCTTTGATTTCGTGCTTCTCTAGTCATGATAGTTTTGTAAGCAACAAATTGAGCAACCTTATGCCCAAAGTTATGGCATGAAAAGCATTTTCCATTAAAGAAGTTTTTGTGATCATAGAATCTTTTGGTATTGTTTACCTTTTGGTTGATGCTTTTATTAATGTTCATCCTTGGAGTAAATTGATCATTATTTACCTGATGATTACTTTTAGGCTTTTTCCAACGATTGACATATTATTCACATGTTTTTGTTGCATCAAGATAGCTTCTAGTGGAGGCTGACAGATTTTGTGATTGGGATGATTCTTCAGTATATCCAAGACCAGTCTTTATAAGAGGATAACTCTAAACCTTGATGAGTTCATTTAAATTTTTTGATCCTTTAGCAAATCTAAGATTAAGAGATTTTGTCTTCTCAAGTTCTTTTCTTAGACCCACAATTTCACATTCTAGTTTTTCATTGTGCTTTTCTCTTTTAGTGAGTTGATGTGTCAACATGTCTATGATCATATTCTTTTCTTCCAAACAGATTTTGAGTTTAGTGATTTCTTCAAGAAAGTCTTCCTCTTCTAAGGCATCCAAAAAATCATCATTGTCATAAGCCATGAGTAGTTTATAATCTTGTTCAGTTTCATCTTCATCACTATTAGATAATCCATCACTATATTCATGAGTATAGTAACTTCTTCTATTAACAACCTGTTTTCTATTTCCTTTTGCAAATTCCTTTCCTTTTTCATGATTATCTTTATGAGGACATTTTGCAACATAATTTCCAACTCTACCACAAGCAAAGCATTTGAATTGTAGCTTACCTCTGAATCTGTCGGAACCCCATTGAAGCTTCTTGACAAAGTTTACCTCATCTTCTTCTTTTGAAATATATCTTGATTCATTGTGCTCCTCCTTTTCTTTTCCCTTTGTTGAAGATTTGAAATTGGCTTCTCTCATATCTAATGGACCTCCTTTCCTCATTTCCAAGGCAGTTATAATTCAATGAATTTTAACAACAATAATAGATTTAATATCCTTCTTTTCTTCTATGGCAGATACTTTTGACTCAAATTTAGAAGACAAAGATCTCAAATTTTCTCTACTAAAGTAGCCTCTTTTATCTCTTCACCCAGATTCTTCACACAATTAACAATCTCATCTACACGTAAAAATTAACTAGCAATACTTTCATCACTATGCATATTAGGAGTTTCATACTGAATTCTGAGAGTTTGGAGCTTAGCACGTTTTACCTGGGAGTCTCCTTCGTAGCTCTGAATGATTTTGTCCCATATCTCTTTGGTTGTCCTGAGCTGCATGACTTTGATGAATTTTGATTATGACAAACTTCCCAATAAAGTATTGACTGCTTTGGCATTGGTTTCGTATAACTTCTTACCTGTTGTATCTATAGGTATTGTTGCTGGAAATTGGTATCTTCCACAATTTCCCAAACATCGGCTCCAAGTGACTGAAGATAAGATCTAGTTCTTATTTTCCAATATACCAAGTTGTTCTCATTGAAGATTGGTAGTCTGATAGATCCCATGCCTTCATGATTGTTCATCTTGAAAGATATCCCTTCAAGTGATCAAGCTTCTTCTGAAGGACTTGCTCTGATACCAATTGTTGGAAATAATATTGAGGGGGGGTGAATCAGTATTTACAATTCAATAAATTTTCATTTCCCAAACAGATTTATATACGCTACTTCAGTGAAGTTAAATTGCGTGTGCACACAAATGTGATTAAAGAAACTAGCATATACCCAGAGAACTTATGATTGAGTTAATTCATCATGTGTTGATATTTAATCACTGCATCAATACATTATTATACAGTAACTATGTGTAGTAATAACATAATAAACCATCACAACTTTGCCTTTGTGAGAGCCTTTGTAAATATCTCTGCAAGTTGATCATCAATTGAACAATATTGCACGTCAAGAACATGTTCATGAATGAGATTTCTAATGAAGTGCATGTGTAGTTAAATGTGTTTGATGCATTGATGTTGAACTGGATCTTTGCATAGTTGAATGGCACTTTGATTATCACACCAAAGTGTAGTCGGATGTTGCTGCTGAAAACCAAACTCTGACAGGATCTGATGAAGCCAGAGGACTTCCTTACTAGCTTCAATGGCACCACGATACTATGCTTCTACTGAAGAAAGAGAAATAGCAATTTATTTCTTGCAAGCCCATGTAATAGGTCCAGAACCAAGAGTGAAGACATAACCCGCAATAGACTTTCAATCATCAGGGTAACCAGCCCAATCAGAATCAGTGAAACCAACCAATAGAGGAGATGCTTCTACACTGTAATGAATCCCAAATTGAACTGTACCTCGAAAATAATGAATTATTCTTTTAGCTAATTTCCATTAACTTTCATGTGGTTTTTTCATAAACCAAGCAACAAGGCCAACAACAAAGGAAAGGTCATGACGTTATGGGTCAGATACAAAATTTTTCCTACAAGATGACAGTATGAGGTAGCATCAACTTCAGGGGAAGTACAAGTGACTGAAATTTTGGCTTTATAGTGAAAGGGAGAATGGGTTGGCTTACAGTCTTCCATGTGAAAGTGGTGTAGAAGATCATAGGCATACTTGGACTGGGAAAGGGAAATAGCTTTTTTGGATTGCAAGACTTGAAGACCAAGAAAATAATGCAAATGTCCTAAGTCTGTCATTTCAAACTACTTTTTAAGGTTAGACTTCACATGGTTTATAATGCTGGGATCACTACCAGTAAGGATAAGATCATCAACATAAATAACAAGAATGATAAGAGACTTACCCACTTTCTTGTTCTAGACAATATTGTCAGAATGACACCTAGAAAATCCAATATCTAAAAGAAAGCTATCCATTTTGGCATTCCAAGCCCGAGGGGCTTGCTTGATACCATAAAGGGATTTCTTAAGCTGAGATATAAGGCTGGAGTCTATTTTTATAAAGCCATGAGGTTTTTCCATATAGATTTCTTCATGCAATTCCCCATGCAAGAAGGCAGATTTAACATCCATCTGATGAACTTCCCATTTGAAAGAGATGGCAAGGGAAAGAACAAGGCGGATAGAGTTCATTTTGGCAACAGGGGAGAAGGTTTCAGTATAGTCAATGCCTTCAACTTGTGAAAAACACTTAGAAACCAAACGATAATTATGTTTATCAACTTTTCCATCTGGTCCAAACTTGGTTCTGTAAACCCATTTTCATCTAACAAGTTTTCATCCCTTTGGAAGAGGAACAAGGTCCCATGTATCATTTTCAAATAATGAACGATATTCTTCATTCATAGTTGTGTCTCAACCTGGATGGCCTAAAGCTTCTGCAAAGGTGTTAGGATCATAATTCATTGAAGCTTGAGCCAGTAAAGAAGAGGCTCTATCAAACTGAGAACATGTACAACGCTGATCTGTAGGATCACCTACAAGAGCACCTGTTGCATCCTTAGTAGCGTAGACCCATTTTGGAAGCTGAGGAGCTCAAGGGGGATCACGAGAAGGTGGGGGAGGATTATCATCCTTGCTGTCACCATCTGAAGAAGGAATATTTTCATAAGTAGAAGGGATAGAGAGAGGTGACACATCCACCGACCTAGGCTCATAGGCCGACGTATTTTCATCAAAATTTACATCTCTTCTAATGATAACATTTTTGGATTTAGGTTAAAGAAGTCTATATCCTTTGACATCTTCATAATATCCAAAAAAAATACATTTTTAATTGGTTCTAAGGCTTTATGTTTCTCATTTGGAATATGGGCCCATGCTTCACTTCCAAAAACACGAAAGTGACTTACAACTGGTTTAATTGAGCTCCATGCTTCTTATGGAGTGATATCGTTTAGAACCTTAGTAGTAATGTGATTTACTATGTAATTTGTACAGTTAATTTCTTCTGCCGAAATATTAAGACTAAGTCCTTTAGATTGAAGTATACAATTAGCCATTTCTTTTAAGGTGCGATTCTTCCTTTCAGCTACACCATTTTTCTGTGGAGTATATGGAGCAGTATGTTGGAATTGAATTTTGTGCTCAGTGCAAAAGTTGATGAATTTTTTGTTAACATATTCTCCACCATTATCAGATCTTAGCTTAAGAATTTGATGCCCAGATTGTTTCTCAACAAAGTCCTTAAAGGCCAAGAACATGTTAAATACTTCACTCTTGAGTTGAAGTATAACCAAGTGCGTCTGGAGAAATCATCAATGAAAGCTAAGAAATACTTGTAGCCATAGAATGAAACAACTAGAAGTCGACCTCATAAATCACTATGCACAAGTTGTAAAGGGGCTGATGCGTTCCAAGAGGCACCTTTTTCAAAACTATCCCGATGATGTTTTTTGATTACACATCCGAAACAAACACCATCTCTGCAAGATACCATAGGAAGACTTGTCACCATATTTTCTTTACATGGATTTTTAAGGGAGAGAATTTAAGTGACCAAATCTCTCATGCCATAGTTTGTTCACTTCATCATTATGAGCAACAAATACTGAGGGAAGAATTGATGACCCAAATTTGTTAAACTTATACAACCTTATAGAATCATCAACAATGTCAGTAGCTAAAATCTATCTAGGATCTCTTAGGTCCTTAATTACAACATCATGAGGTGAAAATTCAACAGTTTTACCTTCACCTGAATGAGTTATCTAATATACAAATATAAGGTTGCAGGATAAGGTAGGAACACATAATACATAATTAAATTTACCATTGTGTAGATGAATAGTTCCAGTCCCTACAACACTAAGAGATCTATCATCACCAACATATATATTTTTGGTGTTACGATCATTTAAAGAAGAAAACATGGTTTTGTTTTTGGCCATGTGATAAGAAGCTCCATAATCAATGAGCCACTCATGAGAATGTGTAGAAGAAGATATATTTAGTGCATAACTAGACCGAGATGCTTGACAACCACATGCAGAAACTATTATTCCTGAAGATGAAGTTGAAGTTCAAGAGTGTTGCAAATGGATATTATGCTTCTTCATGGGTGCTTCCAAGGCTTCCATCTTCTTAAAGCATTTGGATTCTAAGTGGCCATCATGATTATAAAAGTTACAATGTCTATCAGTCTTCTTCCCTTTATTTTTAGTTGCCTTATCATTTTGTTGAGTTGATTTTTCATTTTGAGATTGAAATTTCTTACGACCCTTGTTTGGTTTAGGACCATTCTTTTTAGGATGCTGCTTCTTAGAATTCTTTGAATTTGGTTGTTGTTGGGCTGCTAAAGCATTCCTAGAAGAGTTTTTAGTATTAAGAAGACCAAGATGTAAGAGTTTTTCTTGTTCTCTTATTAAAGAATCACAAAAGGCATCAAAATAGGGGGACTTGTAGGCTTGTCCTTGAGAAATAAAAGCTTCGCTAGTAGAATGGAAGGTGGAAACAAACACAGAGTTGGCTGGTCCTAACTTAGTAAGGATGGAATAGATAAGGCTACCATCTTCTTTCTTAACCTTAACACCTTCCAAGAGAAGTCTAAGTGTCTTGAACTTGGACAAAAAATCTTCAATGGAAGAAAAATTATTGGGGTCCAATGGAAGCAACTTATTTTCAAGTTGATGGGCTCTAATTTCACTTTTAATTCCAAAAACTTTATTGAGTTGTTTCATTACTTCATCGGGGGTATGAATTTCTGTGATATGGAATCTAAGGTCTAAAGAAATAGACATCCCTATCAACCCACGTGTTTGATCTTGCTTATTTTCCCATTTGTCATGCTTATCTTCATCTTTGGGTTTAGACTCTTGGTCTGAGGCTATTCTATAAAGATCTTTACTTCTAAGTAAATCCACAATGTAGGATAGTCATTGGAAGTAGTTGGTGTTGTCAAGAATAACTAGGCATGGAATTTCCATTTTAAAAGAAACTGAAGTTGTAGATGTTGAAACTAAGTGTTCCAATGGAAAGAAATCAAACAATTAGGCCGATTAAAAAAAATGACTTCCGATGAAGAAGTTATGGTATTTTAAAGAAAATTTGTTGGAGATGCCAACAAACCACATGAATTTTGGGAAGTGAATGATAATGTTATATTAACCCCCCACCCCCCTTTCCAAACTTAATCTAATTAGCTCACTTGAAAAAAAAATTATTACTTTATGTGACCCAATTTTATAAATAAGTGAAAGTCACTTTTACAATGGTACTTTATGAACTATCCACTAAATTGTAACTTAAATAAAAGATAAAGTGACTTTAAAATTATAAGTGTCTCATGTTAGTCCCCTAATTTTCATCCTTTTTGACCATTTTTCCCTTCCAAAATCATAGCCATTTACCCCTGTTTTACTCATCTTATGCGCCCTCATCTTGCACTAATGCGAGAACAATGACACATTTTGCATTAACTTCATATTTTACATTTTTTAATTTAACTTAGCATTTATTAACTATTTACTACGTCATTTCCTTCTTAGAATTACTTTTTTAACTTATCGTTACCTCCTATGTTATTTAATAGTTAAATTCTCACCTTGACCGCTGATTTTAAGCGCAGATCAGATCTCGCACCAGTGCCAGCACCACAAATCTTGGCAGCAAATCTGGATCTCTTAGATTGCCACCCAATTTTGCACCACCTTAGCCACGAACAGCAAAACATATCTGAAGGCAGCCAAGTCCCAGTTATAAAAGCAAGTCAATCTGAAGTAGCTGAGATCAAACTTAGGTGGAACGAATAGCTGGAGATAGCCACGGCCTGTTCTATTAAAATGTCTAATTGTGGAGGCCGAGAGCTTATTTTGTAATCGGTTATGTAATCTGGTGTAACGAAAGCTTATTTTGTAATCAGTTATGTATTTTTTTGTAACGGAAGCTTATTCTGCAATGGCTATGTAACGAGTTAAACGATCCTTTTGGCCTTCGGCCAAGGATCTATATAAGAAGAAATGTAAATAGGATGAGATTCTAAATGGTTGATAGAATTGTATAGAACAGAGAGTAGAACCAGGAAGGCGGCAACAGGCCTGTCTTTTGTTATCGCCCAAATCTAGGCTAGATATGTAATCACGTATATACTTTCTTTGATGATTTAATAAGAAGAGCTCCGCCTTAAGCTTCATGAATTTTATTCTTTATGTTTAACAGTTGATGACTTGATTTAGTACTGAGTAGCGTTTCCATTTGAAAGGGAAACGCGCTGGTTGGCTAGGGCCCAGCCAACCCAGCATGTTTTCCCTCTTTTTTTATCTTGTAATTTATGTTTTTGAACTGCCAAGTGTGATTTAATTTATAGCATTTAAATTCCTATCCGAGTGAAAGCAGATCTGCAGCTTGAAGTAATTAAATTTCCTTTTATTCATCTAATTTTGAGTTGGTTTTATTTTCCACCTAGTTCGGGCAGGAGAAATTACCTGCACTAGTGCACATTGGTGTGTTATTCACTTTCTGCATGATTGGTTTGGTTCTCCCCACCTGGTTTGAGCAGGAAATTACCTGCACTAATGCACATTGGTGTGCTATTCACTTTCTGCATGTTTGGGTTGGTTTCCACCTGGTCCGAGTAGGAGAACTATTCCTGCACCAGTGCTAGATAGTGTGATGCAGTAAGCCTCTTTAGTTTACTTCTAACAGCTTTCTTTCTTTCATTAACATTTTACAACAGGATAAATTGAAAAAGATTGTTTCTTCACTTCTGCAGATATTCATCTTTTTGATATGCAATCTGGTTTCATAACACTTGCAGTAATTAAGCATTGGTTTCAAGAATCAAAGAGTTAAAGTGTAAGAAGCTCTGATTGGGTACAAGAACCAGTTTCTTGGTACTAGATCTGAATGCTTTGGACTCGAGAAAGTTCAAAGCCCTTGCATAAAGAAAAGCACTTTTAGTACAAGACATTACTTCACACCTTCTGCATAAATTGTTGTTCCTTCACTAGTGCAAGCAGACTGCACTAGTGCAAGATCGATTCCTACGAGAAGGACATCTTTACATAAGCAGGTTTGAAGGGGCCCATCTGTTGAAGACTGCTAAGGTGTCTTTGCTAAAGAAAACCATTCTCAGTAGTTAATCAATAGTCAGCTAGAGTAATTGCCTCCTTTTATTTCTGAATCTCTTTTGCAAGCACCTTTCTTCTTGTTCCAGCCTTGGATTATTTTGATGGTTCGAGTTGCCTTTTTCCTCTATAGTTTGATTCTGCAATTTTTCCTTTAAAGAAAGTAGGAGTTGATATTAGAAATATTCATACCATCTCTGGCATTGCCTATGCTTCGTCTCTAAGTTTATGAATCCCCCGGGTTGACAATTTAAGTGTTGAGGAGTTTACTTAAGTGTAATTCCTGCACCCAACATTTTGGTGCCGTTTCCAGGGAGGCGATTTGATTTGGTAAGAATTTTCTGATTGTAAAATAGAGGTAATTTTTTTCTCTTTCAACATTGTTTGGGAAAGATTTTTCTTTTGAAAGAATTTTACTGGTGTTAATGATTTATGACAACATATTTTTATTAGAAATTACTTCTTGTTTTTATTTCTTTGAAATGAATGCCTAGGAAAGGTAAGGGTTCAAAGCCCACTAAGGGCCAAAATAATTTTGAAAACAATTCTCATATTGGGTCTCCTTCTGTGAGCAGGAAGCCCAATCAAACCCATCATGTAGGAACAATCCACCTGGATTCTGGTGACAACAACTCATGTGTGGTTCAGCCTGTCGAGAGTAAGAAAGAGACAATGGTAGATCATGAAATTTATGTGGAAGGGTCTGGTGAAAACCAGGATCAGTTAAGCGAAGAACAATCCACTTTTTTGTTTCCAATTGTGGATCCTGATACGGTGGCGCAGATGAAGAATATTCCACCATCAGCTCTCCCCCGTTTCCATGGTAAAGTTCACGAAGACCCTGAATCTTTTCTATTCGAGATTGATATTTTGTGTAGAAGTTATGATTATTCAACTGATGCTCAGAAGTTAAGATTATTTCCTGCTACCCTCAAGGACTCAGCCTTGCGCTAGTTCATGGGGCTAAGAGGGAACACTATAACCTCTTGGGAACAAATGAAGAAAGTGTTTTTGTCTAAATATTAGGAATATTGCAAAACTCAGGACATGCAGGATGAAATTTTTACGATCATACAAGATGATGATGAAACTCTTGAAGATTACTTAGAAAGATTTTTGTATATTCTACAAAGGTCGAAACTTAAGCTTGATTCCAGCACTATTAGAACCTTGTTCTTAAGAGGACTTACTGATAATACTAGAAATAATCTAAATCTACTGGGACAAGGTGACATCTCTCAGCAAACTTTTGATCAAATTTGTGAATTATGTAGGAAATTTTCAAGAAATCAATATAGATCTGGTAGAGGAACTCGAAACAGAAATAGAAAAACTGAATCTACCGATGCATGATTATCTGGCTAGAAAATAAAATGGAAAACATGAAAATTGATATAATGAATGTTGTTTCTAAACAGTTGGAATCTTTAAAATTCCAGCAAAAACTTATAAAAGAACAACAATCACTATGTATTTTATGTCCTAAATGTAGAGATAAGCATCTGCCTAAAGAGTGTCCTCTCAATTTAAAAGAAACTAATAAGTGTGCTATTTGTGCAGAAGACCATATCACCGAAAAATGTCCCTCCATACCAGGACTTAAAGCTGTATTCACAGGAGGACAGCCTAAAGCTGAATACTTGAATGCTATGGGAGCAAGAAGAAATTGGCCTCAGGTAGGTGCAGGTATGGCTCCTGAATTTTCTCCACACTATTTTGGTTATAATTCACATGCATATTCTTATCCTAACACTAATCAGCAGTGGTAGTATGGAAATCAATATCAGCATGGACAACCTTCTCAACCATGGCAGCCAGGTTGGAGAGGGTCAACTCATTCCCCATATTCCTACCAGCCACCTATGCAGTCATATCCTCATACAAAAAATTCAATGCCACAACTTCCGAGTCATCCTAATCCACCATTGCCTTTACCTCCACCCTTTTGACCTCCTCAATTGCCTGCTCAACCTATGCCTAATCCTAACAATAACAAAGTAGTGCAAATGATTTATGTAACAAACCCACCTTTATCATTTGAGTACCAGTCTATTCTAGTTGGGGTTCGATATCCAATTAAGGTCGGGAAGGACTGTAACAGCCGAAAATCAGAACCGACCCACAGTGATTGTTGAAAAGAAAGGAGAAGAGGAAACTCCTAACCATTCTCCAAAAGTAGTCACCAAATAGCCCTCACCCTCTGGATCCTTGCCACCTTCTTCCAACCAGCCTCCCTTCCCAGAGAGGCTAGTTATGGAAAGAAGGGAGCCTATTTCTGAGACTAGCTTGGCATCAGAGCTTCAGAATCTTTTCATTAAGATATCTTTGTTGTAAGCCATTAAAGAGATCCCTATTTTCACCAAGATTATTAAGGAACCCTGTCTCAAGAAACCCGGGAGGAAGAAATTGGAACCCCAAACCATTCAATTTGTTGGTAGGGCAGTAGAGTTAATGACAGGATGTGTATCTATGGAAAAATATACTAATCCTGGAAACCCTGTTGTCTGAGTTCAGATTGGTAATGTCCTTGTCTCTAATGTTCTTATAGACCTAGAGGCAACCATTAATGTCATGACTAAGAAAACCATGGATCAAATTCAGTTAACTCACCTTCGCCCTACTCCCACTGTGCTTGAATTAGCAGATAGATCTAAAATTATGCCAGAAGGAGTATTCGATGATGTGATCATTTCATTAGATTCTTGGGATATCCTGCTGATTTCATTGTGCTTCAGCCAAAGAACACAGTAGGAGAACACCCTTTGATCTTGGGTCAGCCATGGCTTGCTACCGCTGATGCATATATTGGATGTCGTTCTAGTGATATGTATATTTCACATGGAGACTCTAGGAAGAAAGTTACCCTATATCCCCCTGCCAGATCCATTCAGGACCTTCGAGATACTTTGCGGTTGGATCAAAGTAGCGATGATGAGACTCAGCCCATCTCCCTTATCCATCATTATACTGGGTCCTCACAAGAAGATGAGATTCAAGACTTCCTGAATAATCTAGACACTATGCCTAATTTTGAGCCCTTGAGCCAAATTTTTAGCCTAGATTTTCAAGAAGATCATGATCCTCATTCTTCTGCACCACTATGTTTGACCACTCCCTTGAATACTCCCAAGCCTAATACTACTCTTTTTGAGATTGGCCTTGGTAAATCCTTGTATATTAGTTCAATTTTGGACTAATCTCAGCAAGAGCAGCTTGTGAATTTGTTCCGAAACCATCTTAATGCCTTTGCATGGGGTTATGAAGATATGAAAGGTATCCCTCCTGAAACTTGCACACATCATATCTATATTTAGGAAGGAGCCCGACCTGTCCAACAACCCCAAAGGCGAATGAATCCAACTCTAAGAGATATTGTGAAAGAAGAATTACAGAAACTCTTGGATGCCGATTTTATCTATCCTATTTCCGATAGTCAGTGGGTCTCTCCATTAGTGCTAGTACCTAAGAAGGATGGAAGATGGTGTATTTGTATTGATTATCAAGAATTAAACAAAGCCACTCTCAAAGATTATTTCCCTCTCCCATTCATTGACCAAGTGCTTGATACCCTTGCAGGAAAGAAATACTTTTCTTTTTTGGATGGTTTCTGTGGTTATAACTAGATACAAATTGCACCCGAAGATCAGGATAAAACTACGTTTACATGTCCATGGGGTAAATTTGCTTATAGAGTGCTTCCCTTTGGTTTATGTAATGCCTCGGCTACCTTTCAAAGGGCAGTCTTGGCTATTTTTGCTGATCTAGAATTTGTGGAAATTTATATGGATGACTTTTCTGTGTTTGGTGATTCTTTTCAGGAAGCTCTTGAAAATTTGGAAAAAGTACTTCTTCGGTGTGAGGAAGCCCATCTCACTTTGAGTGACAAGAAATGCAGATTGATGTGCAAAGCAGGGGTGGTACTTGGCCATTTGATTTCCAGTAAAGGTATCCAGGTTGATCCAGCAAAGATTGAAATCATTCTGCATCTTCCTGCACCCAAAACTCAAAGGGAAGTAAGAGGTTTTTTAGTACATGTTGGTTACTATAGAAGATTCATTGAAAATTTTTCTAAGATAGTTGTTCCTCTTTTTAGACTTCTAGCTAAGGATAGTGAATTTTCTTGGACTACAACTTTCCAATAGTCTTTTGAAACATTGAAGGAAAAGTTAGTACAAGCACCAGTTCTGAGAGGTCCTAACTAGTCTTTGCCTTTTCATATTTCCTCTGGTGCTTCAAATTTGGCTATTGGCACAACTCTAGGACAAAAGGAAAATAAGCAATCCTATGCTATTTATTATATTAGTAAAAAAATTTCTTCTGCTGAATTAAACTATACAGTTACAGAGAAAGAGTTTTTAGCTATGATTTTTGCAATTAATAAGTTCAGACACTATATTACAGGATATGAATTATCTGTACATATTGATCATTTCGCAATTAAATATTTGATGAACAAACCTTTAACTAGTGGTAGAGCGACTAGGTGGTTACTATTGTTGCAAGAGTTTAATATTACTATTGTTGATAGCCCAAGAAAATCTAATGTTGTAGCAGATTTTCTTTCTATAATCCTGGTGAAACAACTCCTATTAATGATGATTTTCCAGATGAACATCTCTTTGCTATGTCAACAGATTCTCCATGGTTTGCTGACATTGCTAATTACTTGGTTACTGGGAAAACACCACCCCACTTGTCCACCTGTGAAAAGCAAAATATTATTCATAAAAGTGTTGCATATTCTTGGATTCAAGGAGATCTCTTCTACACCGGACCAGATCTAATTATCTGTATATGTGTAAGAGAGGAGGAAGTGTTTGACATTTTGAAATCTACTCATGATGAACCTTGTGGAGGCCACTTCGCTGATAAGTGGACTACATACAAAGTATTGCGCGTTGGTTACTTTTGGCCTTCCTTGTTTAAAGATGCTAAACAGTATGTCAAGCGCTGTGATAGCTGTCAGTGAATGGGCCAGCCAAATCAAACCAATGAAATTCCTTTATGCCCTCAAGTTATGATTGAGCCATTTCAAAAATGGGTTATTGATTTTATAGGGCCAATAAATCCAACATCATTAAGTAAAAAGCATATTTTGGTTTGTACAAATTTTGTTACAAAATGGGTAGAAGCTAAAGCTTTTTCTTTTGCAACAGAAAAAGTTGTTGTTGATTTTCCTTTTGCTGAAATATTTACTAGATTTGGTGTGCCTGGAGAAATTGTTTCTGACAATGGTCCGTAGTTTATTTCTAATCTGGTACAGGGTGTAATGAAGCAATACAAGATCTGGCACAGGAAGTCCATGCTGTATCACCCACAAGAAAATGGCCAGGTGGAGTCTACAAACAAGGTGATCGAGTCCATCCTTATAAAGACAGTCAATATTCATCGAAAAGATTGGCTTGAAAGGTTACTAGAAGCTTTGTGGGCATATAGAACCACTTGGAGAAATAGCATGAGACATACACCATATGAGCTAGTATATGGAAAACAGGTTCTGTTACCAATTGAATTCCAGATCAAAACTTTCAGGACTGTAGTCCAGTTAGGACTAGATCTCTCTGAGGCACAGCAACAACGCCTTCTCTGATTAAATGAGCTAGATGAATTTTGAAGGGATGTTGTTCAGCAAAACATACTAATTCAGCAGCAATGTAAGAGATGGCATGACAAGTTTATTCAGAAAAAGCAGTTCCAACCAGGTGATTGGGTGCTCCTTTATGATTCTAGATTTAAAATTTTTAAAGGGAAATTCCATACACGGTGGATGGGACCTTATGAAGTGATCCGAGTATTCGAGAATGGAGCAGTTGAAGTTAAAACTATTGATGGACAAGATTCAGTATTCTTGGTAAATGGACACAGGTTAAAAAAGTACTTTCAGCCACTTACCAAGAAGGATTTTTCACAACAAGTCCAACAGCAATTTGGGACGGTAGTGGAAAATGGTAATACCAAATTTTTGGAGACATGAATTTTTCTCGTCTAAAAAAAATGAAAGAAATAAAAAAATATATAAAGAAAAAAACCTTTTCCTGTAATTATGAAAATCAGTTTGCTGACATGATTGCAGAAGAATCAACATAAAAACCAGCTTGTTGGCAGGACTAATAAAAAGAAAACATTGCTTGATTTTTAGATATGCTGAGCTACCACCAAGTAGAAGCAGGTTCATCAGAACCAACCTTTATACAGTTGGGGTAATTAGCATTGATATTTTTTATTCAAGTAACGCTTAATTTTCACTGCAATTATTTTTCTTGCACCAGTGCAGGTAAATTTTCCAAAAAAAAATATGCCTTTCTTCATATTCCACTTTCGTAATACTCCCTTAGTTTTCTTCTTTTATCCCAGAATATTGACCTTCCCACATTCTTCTAAATTTACCCTGTCCGTTTCGAAGAAATCCCACTTTAACCCTGAATTTTTTTTCCTATCCCACTTCCATTTATTCCCTCTTTTGGTACTTTCCTGGAATCCCTGTAACAGAATTCCTTCCCATTCTAAAAATTCCCCTTTCCCACTCCTTTATTCCCTCATGGTTTATTGCAGGATCTTGCATACGAAGAGCAAAAGGATGTGCTCTGAAACATCAGAAAGGGCGAAGCAAACTTCAGAACAAAGTTGAGGAAATCATGTGAAATCCAGCCTATATTTTAATTCTCTGTCTTAATATTATGCTTGCACTAGTGCAAGCATGTTGTCCTATGTGATAAGATGAGCAGAAAAGTACCAGCAGAATGATATGATTTAAGTGGTACAAAGATCAGTACGAGCATGCACTTCATTGGCAACATAGTACAAGTTATCATATGACATAAGAAAGTGGTCATTATAGAAAGTTATATGACGTCTTTTCATGTCATCAATGAGTATTTATGCTATTATACTACCTAGGAGGAAATTAGTTAAAAGTACAAAGTTTTTAAGTAGAAATCATGTTTTTTTAATGAGTGCTAAGTCCTTTTTTTGTAATTATGAAGAAATGTAAGAATTGTGTTAATCCTTGCTTGCATATAATCTACCCCACTCTGCCATGATTTGAAACGTATTTCACTCATAAATTCCCCCACTCCTCCATTTATCCTAAACATCCCTTCACAGTAATTATTATTGCACTTAACTGTTAAACCGCCGTCGCACATACCAATTAGGCCTGACCAGAAATGATGAGTATCTACGACAAATAAATCAAAAATACGGTGGATGAACAGTTAGATTTTTATTTATGAAGGTCGATTCCCTAGTACTGCATGCAAAGTCTCAGAGCTAAACAGTTCACAGCCACTAGTAGTAATGCCGCCTATCCGAAATGAACCCCTCTCTCTCAGAAAAATTGAACAAACTGCCGAATATTGCAACAGTCTTGCACTGTTGCGAGAGTCAGGATTTCTACAGTTCCTGCAGAAGTTCAATGGGTATGACAGATAGGTCGCCCTACAATTTGTAATAAGTTTTAAGAACGGTCAAGTGAGAATTGGGCCGCTAAAATTTAAAGTCACAAAGAAATTTGTAGCAGCAGCAACGGGTTTGGAGAATACGGGAGAAAAGTGGTTCAAGAACCAGAAGCTGGAAAGCAAACACTGGTAGTGTTTTGTCGAGGATAAAAAGATAGAGGTGAACTGGAAATGCGGAGTCCTGTGCAAAGCCCTGCTAGGTCAATGGCAGGACCTCTTGTTTATTTTGCAGAAATTCGTGACTTGCGAAGGGAGATACACCCGCACCCTGGTGTATCACTTCAGAATGCTGCAACACTTTGAAGCAGGCTAGCACATTCGTTGGAGGATGAACTTCCCTCACTTCTTTCTCAAAATCCTGGAGAAAATGGCTAGAAGTGTACAGGACAGAAGGGAAGACCAGGTCGATACACGGTTATACCATCACGGCTTGATCAAGATCTTGGTCCTAAAATAGCTGGAGAGCGAAGGTATGTCATGGGAAGAGCTATTGAAATAGCTGCATGAAGAGTCAGTCGAGGAAAAGAAGAAAGAGGCCCTTACTAGTACAAGCAAGGGCCCGAATAGAAGCAAAAAGGGAAGTGCTTCTCGCACTAGTGTGAAAAGGAAGCGGTCAGAGAAATCGACAAAAGAGAAGACCTTGTATTCCACTAAGGAAATAGCTGGTGCACCTGCTAAAGAAACCCCTTCTCCACAGGCACAGGCCTTTGAACGCGACAACTTGTCGTCCTTGCAGACACGGCAAATATTGCACAAGTCGGGGACGATACTCCACTGGCAGATTTTATCAAAAGGTCCCATAAGAAGAGTAAAATCTGTAGTGTAGGTAAATAACCACAACCCCCACAGGGTATGGAACCCCATCTTGCACCAGTACAGGAGGAAGCACCAGCCCGAGAAGATGAACAGAAGACAAAAGGAGGAGCTGAAGAAAAAGAAGACGCAGGAGAAGAAGAGATAGGAGAGGAGGAACCAGACAATGAAGAGCCTGAAAAAGAAGAGACAGAACCCATAGAGGAAGAAGAATCGAAAGAAGAAGAACTAGAAGAAGAAGAACCAAAGGAAGAAGAACCGGAGGAAGAAGAAGAGGCGGAAGAACCTGAAAAAGAAAAGGCAAAATTAGAAGAAGAGCAGAAGGAAGGAGACCTAGAAAAAGAGGGACCACAGGAAGAAGAATTCCTTGATATGACCATGGTAGATATGGAATTCCCTAAAAAGGTGATAGCCCCTGCTAAGATAGAGGGAGGAAAAGAATTGGTGATTCCTGCTGCTTGAATAGCTGATTTAGAGCTCCAAGTGAAAAACTTGGAGCAACTTGTGACCAAAGCACAGGAGGAGAAAGAACAAAGCAGGGAAGAATTAATGGCAGAGCTCAAACAAAAGAAAAGCGAGGCTAGATTTTGGAAATACCAGGTTGGATGTTGTTTTAGGTGATTGAAAAAGGTAGTAAAGAAGTTAAGGCACATCAAGAAGAAGAAGGTCAAAATAGTGCAACCTGAGGATAACATGCCAGAACAGGATTGAGTTGGAGTGCTCAGAATTTTGAAGTTTTTGGTAGAGGTAAAGAGTTGTGTGAGGACACACAAAAGTTTAGGGACGGGAGGATGTTAGTCCCCTAATCTGCATCCTTTTTGACCATTTTTCCCTTCTCAAATCATAACCATTTACCCCTGTTTTACTTATCTTATGTGCCCTCATCTTGCACTAGTGCAAGAACGATGACACATTTTGCATTAACTTCATATTTTACATTTTTTAATTTAACTTAGCATTTATTAACTATTTACTACATGATTTCCTGCTTAGAATTACTTTTGTAACTTATTATTACCTCCTATGTTATTTAATAGTTAAATGCTCACATTGACCACTGATTTTAAGCGCAGATCAGATCTCACACCAGTGCCAGCGCTGTGACTCTTGGCAGAAAATCCGGATCTCTTAGATTGCCGCCCAATTTTGCACCGCCTTAGCGACAAATAGCAGAACATATCTGAAGGCAACCTAGTCCCAGTTATAACAGCAAGTCAATCCGGAGTAGCTAAGATCGGACTTAGGTGGAACGAACATTTGGAGAGTAAAAAAACATGTCATGTCTTGAGCATGATGAGAGTGCTTAGGCATCACATGATTGTCGCCTTCACTTGTACATTGAATGGACTCAATATGGGAACCTGAATGGGATTTCCATGAGATTGCCACCCTGCCCAATCCATTAATGGATTAATGGATTAATGCATTAATCCATTAATCTAGTGTAACGAAAGCTTATTTTGTAATCAGTTATGTATTTTTTTGTAACGGAAGCTTATTCTGCAATCGGCTATGTAATGAGTTAAACGATCCTTTTGGCCTTCGGCCAAGGATCTATATAAGAAGAAATGTAAATAGGACGAGATGCTAAATGGTTGATAGAATTGTATAGAACAGAGAGTAGAACCAGGAAGGCGGTAATAGGCCTGTCTTTTGTTATCACCCAAATTTGGGTTGGATATGTAATCACACATGTACTTGCTTTGATGATTTAATAAGAAGAGCTCTGCCTTACGCTTCATGAATTTTATTCTTTATGTTTAACAATTGATGAATCGATTTAGTACTGAGTAGCGTTTCCATTTGAAAGGGAAACATGCTAGTTGGCTAGGGCCCAGCCAACCCAGCACGTTTTCCCTCTTTTCTGATCTTGTAATTTATGTTTTTGAACTGCCAATTGTGATTTACTTTATAGCATTTAAATTCTTGTCTGAGTGAAAGCAGATCTACAACTTGAAGTAATTAAATTTCCTTTTCTACATCTGATTTTGAGTTGGGGTTTTTTTTTTTTTTTTTTTTTTTTGCCTAGTTCAAGCAAGAGAAATTACCTGCACGAGTGCACGTTGGTGTGCTATTCACTTTCTGCACGATTGGTTTGGTTCTCCTTACCTGGTTCGAGCAGGAGAAATTACCTGCACCAGTGCACGTTGGTGTGTTATTCACTTTCTGCATGTTTGGGTTGGTTTCCGCCTGGTCTGAGCAGGAGAACTATTCCTGCACCAGTGCTAGATAGTGTGATGCAGTAAGCCTCTTTAGTTTACTTCTAACAGCTTTCTTGCTTTCGTTAACATTTTACAACAGGATAAATTGAAAAATATTGTTTCTTCACTTCTGCAGATATTCATCTTTTTGATATGCAATCTGGTTTCATAACACTTGCAGTAATTAAGCATTGGTTTCAAGAATTAAAAAGTTAAAGTGTAAGAAGCTTTGATCGGGTACAAGAACCAGTTTCTTGGTACTAGATCTGAGTGCTTTGGACTTGGGAAAGTTCAAAGCCCTTGCACGAAGAAAATCACTTTTAGTACAAGACATTACTTCACACCTTCTGCATAAATTGTTGTTCGTGCACTAGTGCAAGTAGACTACACTATTGCAAGATCGATTCCTACGAGAAGGACATCTTTACATAAGCAAGTTTGAAGGGTCCCATCCGTTGAAGACTACTAAGGTGTCTTTGCTAAAGGAAACCATTCTCAGTAGTTAATCAATATTCAGCTAGAGTAATTGCCTTATTTTATTTCTAAGTCTCTTTTGCAAGCACCTTTCTTCTTATTCCAGACTTGGATTATTTTGATGGTTCGAGGTGCCTTTTTCCTCTATAGTTTGATTCAGTAACTTTTCCTTTAAAGAAAGTAGGAGTTGATATTAGAAATATCCATCTCTGGCATTGCCTGTGCTTTGCCTCTAAGTTTATGAATCCCCCGGGTTGACAATTTAAGTGTTGAGGAGTTTACTTAAGTGTAATTCCTGCACCCAACAACTCACTTTTTATAATGGGTGAGAACACTTTTACATAAAGTAACTTTAAAACATAAGTTTCATGTGTTTTTTTAAAATATAACTCAACAAAAAAAAAACTTGAACTCGAGACGTCTATTCTCATAAAGTAACCTTAGCCCAAGTGAGCTAGTTTAAAAGGTTACTAATTTTTGGAAAGGAGGAAGGCATTTTTTCTTCTTTGCTCACTGAATCTTTGGGGTGCATGCTTACTTGAAAAACCCCTTTTCGCCTACAAAACAAAAAAAACAATCACACAAACCAAATGAACAAGAAAAATTATCCAAGCCTTGTGGATTAAAGTTAGATATGGTCGGAAACTATATATTTTCCTAAATGTTTTTTATTTTTCGAGATCACACTAAGGCACAACAAAAAAGAGCATATGCATGAGAAAAATATTTCATTTATGTTTCTTGTTTGCCCAGATAGCACAGAGTCATGGGGTAAAGAGAATATGCAGAAATCAAGGGTATAGATCCAATAATATAAAAATTTATAGATGACAATAAACCATAATAAACATAGAGATATATAACTATAACTGCAAATAAAGATTATATACCTCCAGATCTTAAAAATGGTGTAGCTAGGGCTACCGAAAATCTTTCTGCGTGAAACGAAAGGGGTTCCTCACTGGAACATATGCTCCTAACACAATAGAATAGTCCTCTCGGCCTGAAAACGGTCAGAAATAGTAGATCTAGGAATCGATAGTTGGATGCAGTTATGTTGCCTTGGATTTGGATCACCAATGGATGCGGCCCTCGAATATATTTGATACCATGTAGGAATTTATGGGGTAAGTTCCTTAGATATAACACCAAAGGACACTTCTCAAAAGTAGATCATAGATTAGTACACTAGTATTATTGACGTGGTTAAAACCCTCAAAGAGGGAAACAGTCCACGGCCAGAGCCAACACGACCACTTCAGCAATTTATTAATGTAAAGAAAGAAAATTTAGATAAGCTTCTTTCATGAGTGGTCACCTAAAAAATGACCCTCAATGCTCTTTAAATAGATATTGTGTACCAATCGGATGTTAAGCCATGGATCAAGTGTTGGTAGTACCGAGGAGAGAATGAACCGTCGGATCACTTCATGTCTAGAACATATCGTGACCATCGGATTGCAAGTTACAAAAAGTACATACTAAAGAAACACACTTTACTTAACTATACACTAGACCAAGTTATACTTAATTATTTCCTATGTGTCGAAATATCCTAACATAAAGGACATTTAGAAGTCATTGAATTTTTTTCTCGAGGGCTTCGACTTTCTCCTCAACCATAACTTGAGACTTGGTATTGTACATACACTAACCCTGATCAAATTTTGAGTTTACTTAAGAGTAGAATGGTTGGAAAGAGGGAAAGATTAGGAGTCTAGTGATGTGGGTCACTTAAAGTTGCGTTGGGAAAAATTTGGGACCACATGAAAATTGGGGAGCTTACAGGTGAATGGTACCACTGTGATCAACTCATCGTCCTGAATCTTATGGGCTATTTCTCTTACAAGCATCCTGTGATGGCCCCAAATTTTTATTTTATTTTCAACTCCAAAAGGATTTTTACTCCCAGTTGATCAATACTACGGTGGTTGAAATATAAAATGCTTGATACTACCAAATATCCTACAAAAAACGGGGTTCGACTGTAGTAGTAGAAACCCCAAAATCTCAGCACTGCAAAATGTTCTGTGACAATCTGATCTAGATTGTAGCATCCAAAACCCTCACTACACAAAGAGTTTGATTTGCATTGTAAAAAACCCAACAGTTGAATCAAGTTTGTACGGTGGAAGAAAAACCCCACTTGTTGGATCTAATTTGTACAGCGGTGGCAAAACCCCAACTGTTGGATCTGATTTGGATGAAAAGGTAGGGGGGAATCTTCATATCATTGAGGGAACTATGTTCACAAAGGAGTATCAGGTGCTACAGATCATGATATATGCAGGGGTCCAACAATAGTACTCGGCCCAATCTTTCAGGGCACTAACTAAGGAGGATCGACCGTACCCTTAGTTGTATTACCCAACCACCCTTCTGTATGTGCGAGTAATCTCCCTAAGTGTTGCTCTCAGTGTATTGTAGCAGTGAAATGGTCAAAGGCTTGTCTAAGGTTAGGTCTGTAGGTTACCCTAGGGGGGGCTTCTGATATACCCAAGGGTACATTGAAGTGCAGTTTGTGCGCAGTTATTTTTAATGCACTACTACTTGAAGGGGTACCCACAAGGGTTACAAAGGAGTCCAACAAGCGTGACCACCTCTAGTAGTTCCTGCATGCATACCTCCCTAAATCCATAGGTTTATGCACTCAATGAAAAATATCATGGTTTAAAGACGCTGGAACACGTACTTAGCCTAAAAAACAAAAACAAAATCTGCCAAATTGGAGGTACAATTGGCCCTGGAAAGTGCTTTGATACCACTTGTTATGCACTTGACCTGCGAGAATAATAGAATGTAAGAAATATGAAACAATATTGCGAGAAACACAGAAATATCACATGAATTGAGACAAGCTGCACATTTTATTATTCATAAGTAAATTACCATGTTCACTTGCCTCTTCAAGAGGGAAACCTCCAATGAAGCAAAGCTTAATTACAATAAAACTTGATGATTATTCCCTTACTATCTAAGACTATTTATAGCTTTATGACATCCAAAACCTTAACTACTAGTGGTCCCTTGCATAATACAGGTTAACCACTTTATTTATTAACTATGGCACATTTATAACTAATTATGGTCCCTTTCTTTAATGCGCATCAACCACTTACAATTATTATTAATGTGGATAACCGCTTATGGGCTTTATTGATTCAACTAACTAACTTTGACTCTGACGAGGCCCCTTGGACTTATTACATAAATAAATGGGTTAGGGTTGGACCCTAAAAAATTTGGCAAAGTTTAATATTATCTGAGCCACTGATCACGATTTGATCTTGCCCGTTAGTGCTCCAGCGAGAGAATAATAAGATCAAGTCAAAGGGGCTTGGAGAAGACACATCGAATGAGTAAGGGGGAAATACAATGTGAATTTCACAGTGTGCAGTATTCAACGAGGGAAGAGTTTGAGTCAGCAGAGCATCAATGAGAGGGTTCAATAGAAATTGGAGAGATATTTCTAGGGGATATTTCCACAGATTTCTAGATTCAGAGGGAAGGTTGTTGTCTTTTGCAAGAAAGTTGTACCAGGGGGTGTGAGTTCTCTAGTGCGTAGATATTGGCAACAAATTATGTTTCCAATTGTCAGGAATCAATTCTGGAAGGCGAAGCGGGTTGTCTAGTGCAAGTAGAAGATCACCAAAGGAATTCAGGATCAGCAGAATCTCAATCTCTAGCTAGTGTGCATTTCATGCAGTAGCGTTTTTTGTGTGCAGTTAATGGAGGAGGCCAAGTTTGATTTTGTAAGGGAAATAGAGGGTTTCTAGGTTGATCTACCAATTGTAGTGGTGGAGAAATTTTTTTGGAGATTTGCCAGTGTTTGGAAAGAAGATTATTGTACTCTCCAATATGATAAAGATAATAAAATATAAACCCTTATCTATCCAACTGATTTTCCCTTTGATATTTTCCAGGGAATGTTTAATCCAGAAAATAACGGTGTCACTTTTATGTGTGTGTTTGTCCATCTGTTTCTCAGTTCCACATTTTTATTTCCAAGACATTTATTTTATTTTGAAGATTGAAATAGTGAGCTATTTGTTGTTTTTCATTAATTAAATAACATAAGACAAATAAAATGCATCAGGTAGAAGAATATTTTACAGCGTATTGCAATCGTGGATTTTTCACAATTCGGTTATAGCAGAGCCCGATAGCCTACTAGTCATTAAGTTTGACTAATTCAAATCTTAACTAGAGTTACAATATCAACTCTTTTAGAGTCTTCTTCATCATGATCATGTGGCTAGCCCCTTTTCCATGAATAATGGATGTCTGCATGGCATCCTATCGAATCATGGTGGTAAAAATAGGAAGGTCAACTTCCAGGTGGCATAACTTTTGCATACGAATCCTATTTGAGGTCTTTCTTGCAACATTGGAAAGGTATCTAAATGTAGAATAAAGTGGGATGTTACATGTAAGAAGAAAAGTTCTACCCCAAAAAGCATTTTCTAATGCTTTAAACTACTTCTGGAAGGTTTAAAACCCTAATTCTCCAAACTAGGACCCTCTAGTAGAAATGGTCCTATGCACAATTTCTCCAATTTCCACTCTGAAAGAATTGATATGGATGAAAATTGTTGAATTTAAGCTTTTGTGATCCATATCAAGTTTTCGAGAAGTGTTATAGACATTTTTGGGCACTGCAACCCCAACCATAAATGTCCATAAACCAAGGGCTCTTAAGTCCCTAAAAGTGTTGTTCCAACCCCTAAAAGAACAAGGTCAGCTGATTACATCATCTCCCAGAAGTTCTCCATGAAAAACTACTCAGAACTGGTCAAAACTAGACCATCTCACCTGCTCCATGGTCAAAGTGCGCTGCATCCTGTTAACACCCCAAGAAACTCACCTAGGTTGTATATCAGTGATGCTCGGGAACATTACAAACTCAACAATTTTTAGTTGGATAAAATGATGGATGAATGAAAGAAACGCTGCACATTCAAGCCAGATAACCACTCCTACTATGATTTACCCCAGACATGGGTGAACACCCCCAAATTACAAGGCTTTTAACCACCAATTACTCACAGCTTAAGGATAAGGTGATAATGGAGAAGACTGACCACACCAGCAGATGCACAGGACCCTGTGATGGCCGGCTGCAACCAGTTAAGAGGTCTGTAAATCTATTATCTAATACGCAGGCAGGATGACAGCTCTCTGGTATTAAAACAACAGACACCTGCAAACAATTTCAATGATACAACTAAATTCTAACACAGAGGCGGGATGACAGCCCCTCTGATGCTAAACATTTACAGACCATGAAATACATGCAAAGCAGGCACAGCCTAGAACATAGAAGAAGTGCAAAGTGAGCAAGTAACAACAAAAGAAGCTTGTATTGGTTGGGAATGAAGAACATATGCTGCAAGTCACGTAGCAGTTACAGGCTCCAGAAATTGGATCTCACAGCAAACTCGCACTCAGCTAACACTCATCAAACTGATTACATTGTTTTTCTTAGTATATATAGAGTTTGTTTACAAAAATCTATGTTAGGGTATGCGGGGAGGTGTCTTAATGGATCACCAACCACATTTACAAAATGTTATGGGCGTTGACACATTCTCATTGTTTTTTATGGTCAAAATTTACTCTTTCTAGTGCTCTGCAGTCCTGCTCGGGCAGATCAAGTAAAATGTGGATGAAATTTCATGCCTGATAAATTATTTTACTGCTCAAGGTCGTCCTTCTATCCTTGGGCCATTCTGCTCTTGAATGTGGTAGCTGAAATATTAACTGCAGAGAGTAATTGGATCATAGATGTCTTCCTTCTTCGGGTGCAAAGGGCTGCTAAAATACGAATATGGCATTGAAAATGGACGATGGGTGGTGGGCTCCAGTATTGTAGCAATAATGCTACAACTCCTGGGGCTTCCTATCTCTAATTTTATCAACCCGGTAGTTCGTACAAACTTGGAAGCGACGGTGCTGTATGCACAAGTACTAGCTCTTGTCGCAGTTGTCACTTGGTCAGCTGGCACAAGTCCGCTAGGGCTCAAGCCAACTTCTATATGCTCTCAGAAGAAGCTTTATGAGTGATGGACGAAAGCTATCTCGAAGAAAGCTAGCCTACTTTGCAAAAAGGAAACTGAAAGCCAATAAAGCATGGAAACCCTAGTAAACCCTAATTTGACTAGCTAGACCCTTACAATGCAAAACTGTGAATGAAACTACTACCACTAATGCCATTACTTGCAGTGAACTAAAATACATGCATCTAAGCTACTTGCATCTGAAAAGACATGTTGTTGTATTTTTTCATTAGGTGGTTGGATTTATTATGATGATGCTTTTGATTAGGGTTTGGTTTTGCAGGAGCGGTTGGAATGGAAGGAAAGCATGGGCAAGGTCAGGATGGCTAGGGGAGGTCCCAGAGGGTCTCTAGCATCAGTCCACAGAAGTCTACCACGTTTGGATGCTCAGCAACCGAGTTTGCAGGCTTCTACAGGAAGTCTGCAGGGGATCCTACAGGAAACTCAGGGATTTCTACAGGAAGTCTGTGAAATTCTACAGGATGTGCTGTAAGTGGAAGTTTGGTGATGGTGAAGGGATGGAATGGTTTTGGGTGGATAGGTGAGGTGGAGATGGAACTCGTGATGGCTCAGGGATAGAGAAATAGGATGGGGAAAGAGTGCACAAAGTTGGTTGGTGGATGGAAGGCTAGAACAATGAAAGGTCAAGAAAATGAAGCCACGTGGGCAATGGAAGAGTTGGAAGGTAAACGAGCTGAATAGAGGTCAAGGATGTGGCTTTAGGCGTGGTCAAGATGAAGAAGAAGGAAATGGAATGATGTGGAGCAGTGTAAATAAAACAAATTGCTTATGACTGTCACCAAAAACGAGAATTCATTAACCTATGCTTCCTGTGCTATGAACTCAATGAACAGCAATATAAATCGTGAAGAGAAGTTGTGCATGAAGTTGTGATGAAGGAGTATGGTTCAAGATTGAAGTGCATGGAAAGATCTATAATGAAAACGACTGTGTTGCAGCTTGCATAAAGGTAAAAGGCTGCATTTTTTTGGTGGTTGGTTCAGACTGCACCCCAATCCCTAACAGAGATGGCAGTGAGGTCCTTTCAACCTTTTCTGGAGCTCCAATGAATTACAACTCTCCTATTCTGATCTAAGCAACTGAAAGCAAAATTAACCATAAGCTAATCCTACTTAATCCTATTTAAGAAATCAAATCAGCAAACTGTGTTCTTGAAATGCATATCAAAACAAGTAAACAAAGTGCTAAAAAGAAAGGTAAATAACACTACAAAGAAGAGGAGGTCTATGGCTCTCAGGTTGGGCCCTAACCTGAGAGCTATAGCTCCCTTAAAAACTCAGAATTGAATCAAAAGCTGCCTGTCTTTATTGAATAATCATGAGTCTAACATCATGCCAAAACTGGCTTACAAAAAGACTAATTGGCTAACCAAATTGACTAACTAGCTAATCCCAAAAATGACTAACTGAAATGAGGTCTTAAGCCCTCTTATTTATACAATTTGAGGACCCAACAGTCCTCCTAAAATTTAGGGACTTGGCTGCCCAAGACTTGTAGTTAACAGCAGTCCAACTTGACTTGTTTGGCTGCCCTTGAGCTGATTGATTCGGTGGCCCTTGAACTCCGAGCTGATGGTGGAGAATTCGAGGTAAGGGCCCATAAATGAGGGGGACACCTTCCTACAAATCCTCTAGCTTGTTCTCCCACGAATTTGGCTACCAAGTGCTCATTAAGACCTTCAAATTTGTCTCCAAGTTGACCAAAAAGGCTACACAAAGCACCCATTAGACTTGTTGGCATAATGACTAACCGAATTCACTCTATTAACATAAAAATAATCAAAAACATGCAATAAACAAATGAGAATGGTGGACTAAGTCAAATTAGGAGGTTGAATGAGCCCAAATAATTGTACATTTTTGGGGCTCATCATCACCCCCCTATTGAAAGTGTTGCTCATCCTCTGAGCAACCAATCTCTCTCCTTGTCTTTGATGGCCCTGATGGCCTCCTTGTCATGCCAAGCTTCTGAAGTGATGTCCTATTCTCTATCATGAAACCATGCTTCTTTGCTTCTTCCCACTACTTGCTCCTTTTCCTAAAGAATTCTCAGCTTGGGTATGATTGTGTAAGTATATTCAATTTGATGGCGGAAATGGTGGTGAAAGGAGATGAAACCAGTGGAGGATGGAAGAAAAGAATGGTTACATGCCTCCTCAACAGACTTCAAGCTTCAAATCCCTCTCCATAATTGATTCTGGCCTGCCAAAAGGCTTCTACAGGATGTTTTTGGTAAAAATACAGAACTTCCTGTAGAAAGTCCTGTAGCTTCCTATAGAAGGTTGAACCGTGAGTAAATTGTGCCCGAACCTTGAAAGAAATGAGTGTTCATGGAGGGGATGGATGTGCTTAGGGTGGCCAACACAGGTGCTGCCTCCTTAGCTAAAATCTCGGCCGATTTCTTCTTTTGCTGCCCTCTTTTCAAACTTCCTGTAGAAACAGTTCGCTGGCTTCCTGTAGAAACAGTCCTGTAGTGGCTTTTTCTGTCTTCCTGTAGAAACAGTATTCACTGTTTTGGCCTGCTTGGCTGAGGGTGCCTTCTCCTCGACCTGTGCTGTGGTTGCCTTGGGTGTGTCCCTACTTGTTTTGACATTTTTAGTCCTCTCTGCCCATGTTTGAAACCATTTCTCCCTTGGTGTTTGCGTTTTTACTCCACCCACAGCTTTGGCCTCAGCAGCTTGTCGTTTTTCTTGCTTTTCCTCTAGCTTTTCCTGTTCCTTTACCTGTGGCTTTTCCTTTGGTGGTCTGTCTGGTTATATTGCTGCTGCTGCCCCAAAACTTGACGGTTAAAATGAAATTAGGCTCTCACAAACAGAGTGCAGAGCTTAATTTTCACACCCACCATCATACATATAACCATCTAAAATTCACATTTTTCACACAGGTTAGCCCTGACAGTGATTTATCTTTTCTACAAGAGAAAAAATGTTGTAACAGGAACTATGGAGGAGAATATTGATGCAGAACCAACGAAGAAATTTCATGAAACCACAAGTAAACTACTATTTTGACCCACAGGAAGACTTGTTTTAACTTTCCCTACTCCAAACAATTTAATTTACCACCTTTTGAAATTTCATGCACAGGTATGGCGTTTTTCAAGCCTACCTCTCTTCGAAACTCCAATTTGTCGGAGAAAAATCCATTTTCTCTGCTTTTGAAAGCTGTGTCATACTGTCTGGAGAACTTCTTCCTGTAGAACACTGATAAGCAGGGGGGTTTTTTTTTAAAAGAAAATGGCCAAGAAAGCTTGGTTTGCTGCTATGGAGCTTGTTGCAGCTGCAAGGACGAGGATAAACTAGAAATAATAGCTGTGAGAGTTCGATGGCTGTTTATGAAGATTTTCGTTGATGGAGGGTGAGCTGGCCAACTACACGTTGGCCCCATGCAGACTGTCGGTCCTCACTGCAGTGTTTAACTATTTGTTCTTTGCCTATAATCACGTCCATCAATCACGCTGAAGTTTAACTGTTCACCACTGCCCGTTTTCAATTTCCTTCCTGAGATGGCTGAGCGCACGTGTCTCATTCACCCACCAAGTGCTGTTGAACTGGATGAGGGTGGCCAGTTAGCTGGCCACCAATTTGTCTAAATCCAACCATCTCATTGTTCACGCAGTTCTCGAATTACATTCATGCAACAGAGGAATTAGTTTAGTCACGTACCTGCAAGTCGACTGGCTGTTGTGAAGCTTTTTGCTGCTGCATGCTTGGATTCCTTGGTTGCATGAGGGCGTGGCTGATGATTTTTGATTGCTTTTCCTTGTGCAGGTGTCCTCTGGCTGGATCTGAGCTGCATGCAATCGTTTCCACGTTCAACTCTGCCCGTTCAAGCTGCTGCTGCTGCATGGTCACAAAACCAAAACTTCTGTTTGCCATTTCTCCCAAACGGTAGATCAGATTGATCTGAAACTCGGTGAACATGTTCCTACCATCATTATGCGTCTCCCATAGCAAATTTGTGATCAATGGATGCACGGATTTCGAGAAAAATGGAAAATGGCTGAAGATTTCAGAGGTCGATTTCTCGGAAACTGTGCATCGGAATCGGCTGAAACTGCTTGGGTAGGTTACTATCACCCATGTGCATCTCCCCATGAAACAGGTTTTGAAATGGATGCACGGTTATGGAAAAAATGCAAAAATGGCTGATGGTGGTGGAGGTTGATTTCTTGGAAACCGTGCACCGGAATTGCATGAAACTGTTCAGGCATGTTGTCATCAACCTTGTACAATTCCCCATAAAACGGTTTGTCAAATGGATGCATGGTTTTCAAGTTATGGCAAAAACAAATTCTGCTCTATGTGTTTTTGCTTCAAGGCACTTTGCATTTTGGTTGCATGGTATGACAAAATGAATATTGGCTATGATGCAGGTATGGAGATGATGGAGGAGGAGTTGGAAGATTGCATGAGGGCTTCTAAACCCTTGAGGAAGCTACCATGCTTGCCAAACCACTTTTTGAAATGCATGCCTAGTTTCCCACAATTTCTACAGGAAGTTCTTGTAGAAGCAAGATGAGAAGCACAAGGAGGTGAAAAAATGATGGATGAAGGCAAGGGATGGACACACAAGTGCTTGTAGGCCTAATCAACAGATTCCCACCATCAGATTCACTTTTGAAATTGGATTTGGCTCGTCCAAAGGTTCTACAGGATGTTTCCTGCAGAAATACAGAGCTTCCTGTAGAAGGCACAAGAAAGAGTCCTTTGACCTTGATTTGAGTGCTCCTCCTGTCATGAAACGTCCTTCTTTAACCTGCAATGTCATTGCTGCAACATGAACTTATTCAATGGAGATTAGCTTTATTTTTCTTTTTCTTTTTCTCTTCTTTTTTTTTTTTGAAAAACAACTAGGGCGCCTCATGGAGGTTTTCACCCTAATTGCCTGCCCTGGGCGCCTCCAAGGGAGGTTTTCACCCAGAGATCTTATTCTCTTTTCTCTTTTTTTTTTCAACCCATTGACCGCCTCATGGAGGTTTTCAATCAATGAGCCAATCCAAGGCGCCTCCGAGGAGGTTTTCACCTTAGATTTCTATTTTCCTCTTTTTTCATTTTTTCTTTTTCTTTTTTCTCTTTTTTCTTTTTCTTTTTTTTTCTACCCTACCCTACTTGAAAAACAAAATCATGTTCAAGTATAAGAATACTTCCAATGGAGCCATGTGCACATCGAGATTAGAGACAAAATGATGTGAAGGCTCGAAATGCATGCTTGGACAAGTATCCAGATCTCAGAGACCAAATGATCTGGCTTTGAAGGGATCAAACGAAGTTGAGGAAGAAAGTACTGCTGCAACTTAGTGACCTTCTGAAACCATATCTCAATATAGCTTTGATATCCTTGGTTCTTTTGCTAATCTGGATCATTCTTCATGTCACCTTCTATCATGACCTTCTGATCTTCCTCTTTTTGTTGATCTTTCTCTTGAATACATGGAAGTTTTGATGGTAACCATGAAGGAACTCTCTCGATCTCTGATTCTGATCTCTTCTCTTCATTAAGTGCAGCCCATGGTTCTTTGATCTCCTCTTTGGAATCTTCTTTTGCTTTTGGTCCTTCAATGTTGTCAATAGATTCTCTCTTTTGCAACACTCTTCCTGAGCTTTGGTGAACATCATTGAGCTCAAAAGGAGTCATTTGCACATGTTGTGCCTCAGCTTTGCAATTGGGTTGAGCTGCTCCATTACAAGGTTTTGGAAATGGAGGTACGGGTAGCTGAGTGGGGGTGTGAAATTGAGATGGAGATGGATGGCATTGTGGTTGGGTAGGCATTTGGGGTTGCCTTGGTGGAGGAGGAGGCGATGGTTGTGGATGAGCAGGTGGTGGAGGACAATGAGCGGGATGAGAGTTGTACTGGGGCCTCCACTCCTGATAAGGTGCATTCCACTGAGGCTGTGGCTGAGCATAAGAGTGAAATGAATGAGCAACTGGTTGGGCATAATATGGATCTGTGAAGGAACAAGGAGGAGGTGTGAACCAGGAAGGATGAGCAGGGGGACCCCAAGAAGGCATGAAAGTGGCTTGATATGGGTCATAATAGGTCTCGGGTGTCCTTTGCAGTTCCTGCTGGTAAGATCTAGGTCCATGCGGCCAACTTTGGTTCATGTAATAGAGTGATTCAGTGGCTCCTTTGGCTCTTTGATATGCAGCTTTGAATCTGGGTAAGGAAGGGCACTGATCTGTAGGATGGTATTCTTTACAGACAAAACACACTTCTATGGAGTACAATGGACATTCGCTCCTAGGATGCTTTCTAGTGCACCTAGGACAAAAAATGACCAAAGCCCTCTTGGCTTCCTCTTGCTTCTGTTGGATCCGCAAGGTATCCAGTTGCATGGCAAGAAACTGCCTCATGTCACTCTTGAAATCTTTGATCTGATTTTCAAATTCATCTTTGGACAAGATGTTGCTCCCAACATCTCTGCTTGTAGCCATTTGCTCCAGAGGAATGCTTTCTTCTTCTTCTCCCCTAGAGGTTCTTCAGATATGTCTTGATGTCCACCCAGGGGTTCTTCAATCACAGCCATCAAAGAAGAGAGAATCTTGGCTGTGTGAAGCAGTGGGGGTGTTGTGCAATCATTTTTCTAACTTATCTCTACTCCTACAAGGCATGAAATGAAATCTTTTTGGTTGATTTTTGTTTTTTTTTCTACTTCTCTCTAAGCTCCACTAGGGCATTACTAGTGTAGTACTCAGTGACAAAACCAATAACAAGGCCAGACCACAAACCAATAGCACCACAGAAGAAAAGCTCCCAGTTCTTTACAACCTTCTGGGCACCAAAATTGAAGATAGTGAAGGATGAAGGCAATGCAACTAGGCTTACAGCAGCAATGCCAATAGTCATCACTACTGTGGAGATAATAAGTTGCTTTTCCAATGCAAGCTCAATTTCCTTCACAGCCTTGATCTCAAATATGTTAGTTGCAACCAGAGTTGTGATTAAGCAAGCAATGATACCCATTGAACTAATAAGCAAGGGATAACACATGGCAGTAAGATCATGAGAGTTTCCAAATGATGATATGGATGCAACAACCAGAGCTGCACAGGAAGATTCAGCATCATCTGAAACAGTTTTCCCTTGTCAAGTATTACTTCTACATCCTCTTCGCTGACTCCTTTTAGACGCTTCCGAAGTTTATCATCAACAAACAAAGAAATATATTCTGGTGACATTGTATTCAAATTAATAAAGAATTCAAATGATGAATTCAAAGCATTTTGGAAAGTTTTATCATTGCTAAATGCCATGCTAATAATTTTTCATACTTATCAAGAAGGTGCTGTACAACATCAACTGAATCTTTCAGCATCTCTGGAGTTCCATGAGTACTTGTTCATTTTTTTCACTTTGTTGCATAGGTAACGAAAATGTCTATGTTGCAGCTTGCATGGAAGTGAGAAGAACTGCGTTTCGTTTTGGTGGTTGGTTATGGACTGCACCCCAATCCCTAACAGAGATGGCAGTGAGCCTTAACAACCTTTTGCTGGAGCTCCAATAATTTATAACTATCCTCCTATCGAATCTAAGCAACTGAAAGCAAATCACCATAAACTAATCCTATCTCAGCTCATGAAAAAGACTAAATTAACAGACTGTAAATTCAAATTGCATGTCAAAGTAAAAACTCAAAGTGTTGGAACGAAATGCAAATAACATTACAACATCGAGGAGATCTATTGCTCTCAGGTTGGGCCCTAACCTGAGAGCTATAGCTCCCTTAGAAACTCAGAATGAGATCAAAATCTGCCTGCCTTTATTCATAAACGAAAGTCTGATGACATGCCAAAATGGCTTACAAAAGGAACAAACACCGAGCTGTAGCTCGTACTTCCAAATTACAAGAGCAATACAAAAGTTCAAAAAGCTTCTATCCAAGGCTACGGCCTCAGTATTTATGCAAAATGATCATCCAACAGGTGTCCTTGATTTGTGGAGCTCGGCTGTCCAACTGAAGTTTAAACTGCTGATCCTGTAGGACAGTTATAACTGCTGTTCCTGTAGAACAGTTATAACTGCTGTTCCTGTAGAACAGTTGGCTGCTTCTAAGCTTGGTGGGGAGATGGATTGGGGCTCGGAGCTATGGTGGGAATCACGAGGAAGGTCCCCAAGACCGTGGACATCCTCTCCTAAAAACCAGCAGTGCCACCTCATTGTCTCATTGTCTCCTTTCTCGTGGTCTTTTCTCCCTTTTAATGCCAAAAACCTGAAAGCATCATGCATTAGTCACGTAGATAGAATGCCTACCCTTCTTCCTACAAACAACACGAATAAACCAAGAAATGAATGCATAAGCAATAAAAAATGAATGGTTTGAGCAGAGCAAGTAGGCCAAATGAGCCCAAATTGTACCAAAAATTGGGGCTCATCATCACCCCCCAGCTAAACTATTTGCTCATCCTTGAGCAACTTTGCCCTGGCTCCTCGTCTTTGGCCGAGAACTAGAGCCTGGAGCATGCTTTTCCTTTCCTGTTTTTGGTGGCCTTGCCTTTTCTACCAAGGGTGGCGCTTCTTCCTTTCCCGTTTTTGGCGGCCCTGCCTTTTCTGCCCCTGGTGGTGACGAAGTGATGCTTCTGCCCCCTTTCCTATTTCCTTGAGCCGGGCTTCGAAAGGTGATTGGCCTATTTTTGGTGTCCAGGAAGTTATTTTTGGGCTCCCCTTCTCGGGGGTGGCTGCTGTTTTAGAGGGGGTTCTTGCACTGGGTGAAGTAGGGACATCCCCTAAAATGGTTTTGCTGCCGGGTGGAGGCTGTGGCTTGCCCGTGGTTATCCTCTTGCTTCTCCTGGCTTCAGATGGTAGAGGGGTCTCCCTCTCTCTCTTCTCCTTCGGCTTTGGAGGTGTACTGAGGGCGGCCAGCGCCGCTGCTGCCTCCTTTTCTAGAATACCAGCCTTCTCTTTCTTGCGTTTTGCTCTCTCAGAGCTCCTTGTAGAGGGCCCCTCCTTTTCAGATTTCGGGCTGCCTGTAGAAGACCCTGCTTTGCCCACTTCTGGGCCTCCTGTGGAAGATTCTTTCTTTCCCGCTTTTGGGCTTCCTGTAGAAGACCCAGGTTTAGCCACTCCCGGGCTTCCTGCAGAAGTCCCTGCTTTGGTAGTCTCCGGGCTTCCTGTGGGGGGCCCTTTTTCTGTCTTCAGGCTTCCTGTAGGAGCCTGTCTCTCAATGACTTTCGGGCTTCCTGTAGGAGGCCCTTTTTCCAATTTCGGGCTTCCTGTAGAAGCCCTTGTCTCTGTCTTCGGGCTTCCTGTAGAAGCCTGTTTTTGCAATTTCGGGCTTCCCGTAGAAGCCTTTGTCTTTGTTTTTGGGCTTCCTGTAGAAGCCTACTTCTCAATGATCTTCGGGCTTCCTATAGAAGCCTTTGTTTTTGTTTTTGGGCTTCCTGTAGAAGCCTGTTTTTGCTTTCCTGTAGACACAGGTGTCTCCACCTCTGCTTGCTTTCCTGCCTGAGTTTTACTTTTTGCTTTGGTTGCAGGTGCTGTTGAGGTACTTGGGTTGACGTGGACCACCTCAGCTTTGTCCATTCTGCTCTTCATCCTCTTTTCCCTTGCTGACAGGATTGGTGTGCCACCTTTTTCTTTGTCCTCCTTTTCCTCATGCTTCTTCCTTTGTTCTTTCTTCTGTACTGTTGTCGGGGTCTCTTGGCCTTCTTCTCTCTGTCCCTCGGCCACTGCTTCTTGTTCCTCACTGCTGGAGGAACCCGTTTCTTCGATCAACATCTTAATGTCCCCATCTTTTGTCAAATTTCGGAAGGATTCCCATGAGAGGGGAACCTTATATGAATGCAATGCATCCTCCACAAGAAGCTTGATCAACCCATGGTGGGCTATCTGATCTGGTATTCCCTCTTTCAGCTTTGTAGCACACTCCATTAGAGACTGCAGGAGGTAATAAGGGATGCTCAGTTTTTGTTCTACAGGAAGGTCAATTCGGTGCCTCAACTCAGTGAGCAGCCGAAAGTGATATGCATACACGATGCTGAAACGACCTTCACAAGTAATGTATTTCATGATTTGCAAACTGACTTCATTCCAAGGTGGCAACAGGCTCGTTCTTCGCACCCCATTTTTGTCCTCCGAGAATTCTTCCTCAGGTGGAAAGAATTCTTTCTTTGCCTGCTGACTCAGCGTTCTCTCCTCTTTGTCCCACGGCAGACCCATAGGAAGTTCTGTGATCCGACTGATATGTTCTGGGGTGAGCTTGAGGCTTAGACCTCTGAAGTTCACTGTGGCCAGTGTCTGAGATTTAGGCTTCAGAGCCTGCAAGAATTCTTCGGCCACTTCATCATCGTAGCCCTGCAGCTTATCACAAAAAGGCATCCATTGTGCTCTGGTGAAGAGCTCTACCACTGCCGGGTTTTCCCTTAGTTTGGTTGAATCAGTGGGTTCCCGTCTTATAAACCCACCCGGCATGATGAACACGGTTGTTTTAATTAAAGGTGGCAAATGCAAAAGAGATTTGGTTTATTAAGGCGGAGCATGCATATAATCCACAAAATTCAACACAGTCTACTTAAACTGACATCCTGTAGAACGACAGCATAGGCACAGCAAACAACAATTCCACCAATATCTTTATGACCCGACTGTGGACGATGGTCTTGCTACTTTTACTAACCAGTTGTACGAAGAGTTCAGGGTTACCTCTTTAATTGGCCACCTTTTTTCGTGAGGCACCCGCTTCCCTGTAGAAGACTGCGTTCCTGTAGCCTGCGTTCCTGTAGACTGCGTTCCTGTAGAAGCAGTGCGCAATTCTCGGGGAGGACTGTAGTTGGCCCGCGCTCGAGGTGTGCTTTACCGGCGTTCTAGTAGCCAACAGCTCGGCGTATCAAAGTGCAGAGGAGATCAGAATAGCCACCCGAGTTTGAAGTGTTGGATGACAAATGCATGCGCATGATCTAGCCGATTAGATTTTGAATCGGCGCAATCCGTGGCACGGGGGATGAGCTGTCCCCGCCGGACCGTTGGGCGACGTCATCCATCATCCGCCTGCGTATTCACTTGCTGCCGCATCCATTCCCACAGATTTACCGCTGCCTTTTCCTGTTAAACTCATGCTTCTGACGAGAGTGTTCTCACATGTGTGCCGTTCATTCTCTTTGTCGTGGTCGCCACCCAAACATCCAATTACACTTTAACTAGCCGACGTGGCCAGTCGACGGGCCATACGGCCGCTCAACCATTCAATTTTATGCTATGCAAACAATTTCAAAGTAAAATTCATGCGATTTGATGGAAGGAAGGGTTGAGACACTTACCTGCGTGGCTGCACACGATTTTTCCAGTTCTTGGACGATGGTGCGTGGATCTACCTGCTGCATGCGACTTACACAGACCCGGAGGCTCGTGGTTATAGGCTGCCAACGATGGAGTGGATGTTTTGCTTGCATGCGCCCGCGTTTCATTTCAGATGGCAGTGCTGTGAATGGTATCCACTCGAGCAGGTTGAACTGTTACAGGATTCCCGCGAGGTGTCTCGTAACAGTCCTTTCTCCTTGGGTGCATGCTGCACGACGGAGGCTCTGGCTTTTCAATCACGTTCCCGGAGCTCTTGATGCATGTGGTATGAGATCCCAGCATTTGTTTAACTTTGGAAATGGCTTTCCTGCGAGAAGCGACGGTGCTGTATGCACAAGTACTAGCTCTTGTCGCAGCTGTCACTTGGTCAGCTGGCACAAGTCCGCTAGGGCTCAAGCCAACTTCTATATGCTCACAGAAGAAGCTTTATGAATGATGGACGAAAGCTAACTCAAAGGAGACTAGTCTAACTGCAGAAAGGAAATGCTAATCTATGAAAGCAGGAAATGCTAATCTATGAAAGCAGGAAATGTCTATGCTACTTTTGCAGAATGGAAATGAAGTAAACTACTTAGCAGAAGGCAAGAGTAAGAAAGTAGAAGAAAAGCAACAATTACTAATACTCTGACGCTTCCCCGGCAACGGCGCCAAAAAGATGGTGGGCTCCAGTATTGTAGCAATAATGCTACAACTCCTGGGGCTTCCTATCTCTAATTTTATCAACCCGGTAGTTCGTACAAACTTGGAAGCGACGGTGCTGTATGCACAAGTACTAGCTCTTGTCGCAGCTGTCACTTGGTCAGCTGGCACAAGTCCGCTAGGGCTCAAGCCAACTTCTATATGCTCTCAGAAGAAGCTTTATGAGTGATGGACGAAAGCTATCTCGAAGAAAGCTAGCCTACTTTGCAAAAAGGAAACTGAAAGCCAATAAAGCATGGAAACCCTAGTAAACCCTAATTTGACTAGCTAGACCCTTACAATGCAAAACTGTGAATGAAACTACTACCACTAATGCCATTACTTGCAGTGAACTGAAATACATGCATCTAAGCTACTTGCATCTGAAAAGACATGTTGTTGTATTTTTTCATTAGGTGGTTGGATTTATTGTGATGATGCTTTTGATTAGGGTTTGGTTGTGCAGGAGCAGTTGGAATGGAAGGAAAGCATGGGCAAGGTCAGGATGGCTAGGGGAGGTCCCAGAGGGTCTCTAGCATCAGTCCACAGAAGTCTACCACGTTCGGATGCTCAGCAACCGAGTTTGCAGGCTTCTACAGGAAGTCTGCAGGGGATCCTATAGGAAACTCAGGGATTTCTACAGGAAGTCTGTGCAATTCTACAGGATGTGCTGTAAGTGGAAGTTTGGTGATGGTGAAGGGATGGAATGGTTTTGGGTGGATAGGTGAGGTGGAGATGGAACTTGTGATGGCTCAGGGATAGAGAAATAGGATGGGGAAAGAGTGCACAAAGTTGGTTGGTGGATGGAAGGCTAGAACAATGAAAGGTCAAGAAAATGAAGCTACGTGGGCAATGGAAGAGTTGGAAGGTAAACGAGTTGAATAGAGGTCAAGGATGTGGCTTTAGGCGTGGTCAAGACGAAGAAGAAGGAAATGGAATGATGTGGAGCAGTGTAAATAAAACAAATTGCTTATGACTGTCACCAAAAACGAGAATTCATTAACCTATGCTTCCTGTGCTATGAACTCAATGAACAGCAATGTAAATCGTGAAGAGAAGTTGTGCATGAAGTTGTGATGAAGGAGTATGGTTCAAGATTGAAGTGCATGGAAAGATCTATAATGAAAACGACTGTGTTGCAGCTTGCATAAAGGTAAAAGGCTGCATTTTTTTGGTGGTTGGTTCAGACTGCACCCCAATCCCTAACAGAGATGGCAGTGAGGTCCTTTCAACCTTTTCTGGAGCTCCAATGAATTACAACTCTCCTATTCTGATCTAAGCAACTGAAAGCAAAATTAACCATAAGCTAATCCTACTTAATCCTATTTAAGAAATCAAATCAGCAAACTGTGTTCTTGAAATGCATATCAAAACAAGTAAACAAAGTGCTGAAAAGAAAGGTAAATAACACTACAAAGAAGAGGAGGTCTATGGCTCTCAGGTTGGGCCCTAACCTGAGAGCTATAGCTCCCTTAAAAACTCAGAATTGAATCAAAAGCTGCCTGTCTTTATTGAATAATCATGAGTCTAACATCATGCCAAAACTGGCTTACAAAAAGACTAATTGGCTAACCAAATTGACTAACTAGCTAATCCCAAAAATGACTAACTGAAATGAGGTCTTAAGCCCTCTTATTTATACAATTTGAGGACCCAACAGTCCTCCTAAAATTTAGGGACTTGGCTGCCCAAGACTTGTAGTTAACAGCAGTCCAACTTGACTTGCTTGGCTGCCCTTGAGCTGATTGATTCGGTGGCCCTTGAACTCTGAGCTGATGGTGGAGAATTCGAGGTAAGGGCCCATAAATGAGGGGGACACCTTCCTACAAATCCTCTAGCTTGTTCTCCCACGAATTTGGCTACCAAGTGCTCATTAAGACCTTCAAATTTGTCTCCAAGTTGACCAAAAAGGCTACACAAAGCACCCATTAGACTTGTTGGCATAATGACTAACCGAATTCACTCTATTAACATAAAAATAATCAAAAACATGCAATAAACAAATGAGAATGGTGGACTAAGTCAAATTAGGAGGTTGAATGAGCCCAAATAATTGTACATTTTTGGGGCTCATCAATGGGCTGGTTGTATCTATTAGCCATTGGAAGGCGAAGATGGACGGCGAAGATTGTCTTGCGGTGAAAGCTATGAAATATGGCAAATATACAATCAGAGGCGGACAAGCAGACATGAGATTTTATACAAAGAAGTAGCGAGTCATATCGGGTCCAGCACCTGATATCGCATCGGCGGAAGACATAAGGGGGAAGCCTTGATACAACTGTCGGATTGGGCGATTTGCGATTTGCGATCAGATCACATCGCAAAATCGGGATCGGCAAAAGACACGGTGAAACTTTACGACACAGATAGCTGCGATTTGCGATAGCGATCATATCGCATCGCATCGCCATGCTACATCGCATCGTAAAATCGCAACGCGGAGGGAGACAAAGGGCGGAACCAAAAACACACACATAGATGCGATATGCGATGGCGATCAGATCGCATCGCAATATCGCAGCGAAGAAGATACGGAGCGTAACGGAGAAAGCGAGGCGCGGAAGTCAAGTGGCGCTAGGAGGCAGCGGGAAAATGTGCGATAGCGATCAAATAGCACCGCAAAGGGAAGAAAACGGAAATAGCGGGATTATTAAGAGTACAATGGGCATGAAGGAAAAAGGAAGAGAAGATTGTTGCGATCTAATTTTCTGAGCATAAACACATGGCCAAGCTGATATTTGTTCCTCCCAAAAGCTGTAGTATGTAGCAGAGCTAACACTGGCTCCTTTTGGGGATGATATCCTCCCTGTTAGGTCTCAAGAAACTACAGACTACTGCCTTCCTAGCTGAAAATAAATTAGGCAAAATTACTAGTGTTCCATGGGCATGGAGTCAACTTCGCCTGCAAAAACTGAAAACAATAAAATATTTACAACTTTTAAGGCCATAAACCTTAAAAAATATAGATTTTCAGAAACCGCCCATTGACTGGGCCATCAAAAACTGCTTCACCTCCCATACTTTTCAGTATGAAAGTATTGTTCCCTTGAATCTGTGAAATGATGAAAGGACCTGTCTAGAAAGCATCAAATTTCCCATGATTGCCTTTCTTTTCCTTCGGTGCATCCCATTTTAAGACCAAGTCACCAATTTAAAAACTATTTGTTTTTGCCTTCTTGTCAAAGGCTTCCTTGCTCTTTCTTTGATGTGCTGCAGCTTTCTCAACCAACTGTTCTCTAATCTAATACAATTCTGTCAAATCAGTGATTCTGTTTGCCATATTTTCTTCTTCATTCTGTTCTTCTTGAAGAAATTTTTCCACAGGGAGAGTTAACTGAATTGGGAATATAGCCTCAGTGCCATATACCAGCTTGAATGGAGAGCTCCTTGTAGATCTCTTAATGGTCACTCTGTCGGCCCATAGTGCATACTTGAGCTTTGAATCCCAATTCCTTTTATTGTCTTCTAACAGTTTTTTAATTATCATGATTAGGCTTTTATTAGAGGATTCTGCTAGACCATTTCTTTGTGGATAATAAGAGGTGGAATGAACATGTTTAATGCCCATTGTATCACACATTTCCACCAACTCCTTTGTTCTGAAGGCTGCTGCATTATCTGTGACTAATTTGTGTGGACAGCCAAATCTATTGAAGATATTATCTGTTAAAAACTTCATGACCACATTATGATCAGCCTTCCTTGTAGGGACTGCTTCAATCCACTTTGTAAAATAATCAGTGGCAACCAAAATCCACCTGTGCTGGCCACTGGAATGCGGATTGATTTCACCAATGAAATCCAAGCCCCATTGCTGAAAAGGTCCTTTTGCAATTATTGGCTTTAGGGGTAGGGATTTCAGCTGCTGCTTTCCTTCAAATCTTTGGCACCTGTCGCAAGTTTTAACAAAAACCAATACATCAGAAAATAGCGTGGGCCAATAGTACCCAGCTCTAGGAATTTTTTGAGCTGTAGTTTTCCAATAATGATGCCCTCTGCACTCGCTGGAATGAAACTGTTGCATGAATTCTCTTGACTGCTTTTTGTCCAGACATCTTAGAAATATCTCAGATGGATCCCTCCAATAGAGCAGGGTATTATTGATGCAATATTTTGCTGCCCTGAGTTTTAACGTTCTAGCTTGACTTGTGCTTAAGCCCGAAGGGATTTCTAGCTTCAACAAAAAACTAAATATTGCAGCATACCAATCACATGAAGTTAGATTCTCGGCCACCAACTGTTTTTTTTTTGTTTCAGCTGCGCTTTCCTCTTCTTGTACTTGACCATCTTCTGCAATCGTGCCCAGGAGATCAACGTCTAAATGTCTGCAATTTTCTTCAGCCAACAACTTGGCAAGCCCCTGACCTCTTACCAGCTTGGTGGGCCTCAAGTCTATGTTAAACTCAATCATTTTTGCAATCCACTTAGCCCTTCTTCCATCAGCATCAGGTTGCGTTAGGACGTCTTTAATTGCAGCCGAAGGCACATATGCAATTATCTTTGAATGCAGGATATAAACTCTGAAAGCTTTTAAGGATTTAATAAGAGCATATGCCTGTTTCTCTATAATTTCATACCTTAGTTCGGCATCCCTCAAATTCTTGCTGAAAAATGCCACTGGATGTTCTGAACCTTCTTCATCTTGCTGCAACAGTATGGCTACAATGGTATCCTCAGAGGCAAATGAAAACAGGTGAAACTCCTTACTATAGTCAGGACTTATTAATGTGGGAGCTTCCATAATAGCCTTCTTGATGGACTCAAAATATTTTCTTGCTGCTTCAGTCCATTTTACCTCTGCTCCTTTTCTCAACATGGAGGTAACATGCTTTACCAGCTCAGCAAAATTAGGAATGAACCTTCTTACAAAGTTAATTTTGCCCAGAAAAGATTGAATATCTTTCTTTGATCTCGGTACAGTCAAAGCTTGAATTTCCTTGACTCTTTCTGGGTCAATTTGAACACCTGCAGCAGACACGATATGTCCTAACAGCTTGCCTTCATGCAAGGCAAATTGTGATTTCTTCGGATTGACTGAAATCCCAAACTCCCTGCACTTCAAAAACACTTTTTTCAAATGTTGTAAATGATCATGATGGCTGCTGGAATAAACAGTTATATCATCAAGGTAGATGAGGACAAATTTGTCCTTCTCTCCCACAAACGCTATATCCATAGCCCTCTGAAAAGTGGCTCCAGCATTCATCAATCCGAATGGCATTTTGGCATACATGAAGTACCCCAAGGAGTGGTAAATCCAGTATTTTCTTTATCATCTAGGTGCACAGCAATCTGATTAAAACCTGAAAATCCATCTATGAAAGACATGACTTTAGCTCCTGAGACCTTTTGCAGCAAATGCTCCTTCTTTGGCAAAGGATAATTGTCTTTTTTTGAGCATTTATTCAAATTTCTAAAATCAACGCATAGTCTGATTTCTCCATTCTTCTTCCTTACCACCACCAAATTAGCTACCCATTTAGAATACCTAAGGGGCACTATGATCTTGGAAGCCAGCAATTTTTTAATTTCTTTCTCGATTAATGGAAGAAGCATTGGGTTTATTGGCCTCAGCTTATGTTTAAAAGGAACTAAATATTTGTCAAGAGGGATTTTGTGCTGAATTATGTTCTCATCATATGTTTTCAGATTGCTATATTCCCAAGCAAACACATCAGCAAATTGCCTCATTAATTTGTAGTATTTAGAACTTTGGTCAGCTGACAAACGAGTGGACAAATTCACATACCTGGGCTGACCTGGGCTTCCTATATCATGTTTACAAACTGCAGATTGATCTTCTTTTTGGGCAGCTTGTAAGGCACATCATTTTGGTCAAACAGTCTCTCAAGAGGAATTAAACCTTTAGGAATGTGGTTACTAGGAAGTTGGACAATGTTGCTTTTGCCAATCTTACTTCTAAGCCGGGACTGGGGATTTTCTAACAAGGCATCATTTTCTTGGTCAATTTGCATCCCAGAAAACTCAACAATGACTTGAAGAAATCTATTAATCTCACCATCATCATCAAAAACTTTCCAGTGCAGGACATTGTCGGGCAAGGATGGTCTATATTTCATTTGCACTTCATAAACTAGTTTGGGAGGCAATGGAGGGATGAACAGACTAGCAGAAACAGCAAGGGAATCAGCGAGCTGATTTTGGCTTCTAGGAATATATGAGATACAAAAAAAATTGAAAGAATCTCTCATACTCCATACCTCATCTCTGTATGCTCTTAGCCTTGGGTGCTTTGCTTGAAATGTTCTATTTACTTGCTGGATTATCAAATCAACATCTCCAAACACCTTCAGGTTCTTGATTCCTCTGTCTTTTGCTGCATTGAGGCCCAATAGCAGTGCTTCATATTCTGCTATATTGTTCGTCACTTGAAAAACTAGCTTAAAAGACAGCTGAATGCTTTCTTGTTGTGGAGATACTAGCACTACCCCTGCTCCTGCAGTCTCCTTGGTACATGCTCCATCAAAGAACATCTCCCAAATTTGACTTCCTTGCTCTTGCTCAGCCTAAACAATTGGTTTCCTGATTTGCATCAAGGCCTTTTGAGATTCATCTATTTGGAGAATACATGCTCCAAAATCAGTGTCCACTACATATATAGGATGATTTGTAGGATTCTTCTCATCACTGATGATGTATGCCAACTGTGCTTCTCTATATAACCTCCTGCTTTCTCCTCCAAATACTGGGACAGTTGCATAAGATAGGTCATTCTGTAATGTCCCACCTAGTCTCTTAATCCATCCTCTAGACAACAACATGCCAAACTTAGGAGGGACATCTGCCACCACAATATCCATCATCATACTCTTCATAGGCAGTTGGGTAAGGGTAATGGCTAGATCCTTAATTAATCCAAGACATTTCACCTTCCTTGAATCAAAAGAAAATAAATCATGATAGGGTCTAGTGATATCAAGGCCTAACTCTTCCATGACAGTCTTAGGCATTAAATTGTGGCTGGCCCTTGTGTCTAGCAGACAATTGTGGAGGATTTTATCATGGATGGTTAATGAAACATAGAAAGATGGAGAATTATTATCAGCAGGTTGAATCATGGGGCTAAGCACAACAACAGGCTTGTCATCTTGCAAATTGACTGAGTCAATGGAGGCTTGTTTGGTCTCTAGCTCAAGGGGTTCAAGGATAGGCTTTCTAAATAATTTACTCTTCACCAACTCAACCAAAGGCACTGATATCTTCAATTTTTGGACCTCTGACTCAAAGCTGAAAGAAGAAAATGATTTATCAACAATTTTTACCTCTTGTTCTGGAGCTTTGAGGGTGACAGGATCAGATGCTGGTCTTCTTTGCCTGATCCTCTACGGTTCTGCTTGGATGGCAACACTTTGTGCAGGATCCTCCTTGGCAATTTTTACATTAGATCTCAGGTTATATCACTGCTGTTGTTCACCAGATTGTATAATAGCACCCCTATCCCACATCTGACTGCTTTGCTCTTGCAGCAATGACTCCTCATATTCATCTAATGTTAAAAATGCAGTGTTGCCTTTATCTTCCATGCAGTGAATTTCATCCTCATCCTCTTCAAATTGTTGCTCCTCCATGACTACATTCTAGAAAGGAGCCTTAACATTCTGATCTTCTTTCAACTCTTCACCCCTTTGCATTATTTGTAACTGATCATTTACTCTTCTGAATTGATTTGGATTTCTTGGAACAAATGTGTTCTGCTGCCTTGTTTTGCCTAAATTCTGCTCTACCTTAAGCTTAGAAACTTCAGCGGCCAACGACTCTATCACTTTAGTCATTTTATCTAATTTAGGTTCTGAAGTTGAGGCAGAGGAAGAAGAAGTCTCACTGGCCCTCTTTCTTTTGTCAGCATGACCTTTAAGTTTTTCAGCTGCCATGATATTAGATTCCACCTCTAGGGCTACTTCCTGCATGTCAGCCAGGGTAGCACAACATCTTTCTCTCAACAACAAGCAGAAATCAGCATCAAAATCATTAGCATATGTAAGCGCTGTGGGAGTAGGCTTTACCTTAGTTGGTATTTTACTATACATCCTATTAAATCTTTTATTAAAGTCGGACAAAGACTCGCCCTTCTCTCTTTTCAAGTTTCCAAACTCAGTATGATAATAAAACAAGTCCTTCTTATCTCCCCATTGCTTAAAAAATGCATCATCTAATGCTTCTATATCAGTTATTGATCTCTGGGGTAATTCTCTAAACCACTTCCTAGCCTCCCCATCAAGGCTCTGGACAAAAACTCTCATCCACACATCATTCTCTTATATCCAAATTATCAACATAACTGTAAAAAGCTTCTAAATGTTCTTCTACTGTTACTCCCTCTGTTCTAGTGAATTTGGGCATATACTTATGATATTCTCGCGCAGGCATAGGATTTAAAGGCACAGGCAACACCAACGGTCCGTATCTAGCAGCTACAATTCTTTCTATTCTCGTAGGTGCTTACTGTCCTGCCATGATTGGAATATTTGGAAGAATGCTAACAGATGGAGGAGTAGGAAGCAATGTGATGGATGGCAATGAATATAGGACGTTTTGGATTGAATGGGAAGCTTTCTTTGGACTGAGATTCAAAGGGGAACTAACTGAACAAGGGGTTGAACTAATCTCCAAAATTTTCTGCTTATTAACAGAGCTAACTTGCAAGTCTTCAAGCTGTAATTCTTCAGCTACAATTCTATCTTTGAGAGATGCAATAGATTTCTTAGGCTTACCTGATCCTGATGCCCCTTTGTGTGAAGCTTTCTTCGATTTAGCAGTCCTTTCAGGTTCAGGTACTGGTTCAGCCAGAGATTTCTGAGGATTTCTTCGAGTGTGTCTCATAAACTAAGCCAGAACTTCAATATGGAGTCGCCAGACAGATGATTACAACCGAAATACTGTGTTCAAACCTTGTCTGTCATCAAAGCTTGAAACTATGTCGTTCTCCCAGGGAAGCTGAGCTTTGATTCTCCTCTCCCCGGCAACAGTGCCAATTATTGTTAACACCCCAAGAAACTCACCTAGGTTGTATATCAGTGATGCTCAGGAACATTACAAACTCAAAAATTTTTAGTTGGATAAAATGATGGATGAATGAAAGAAACGCTGCACATTCAAGCCAGATAACCACTCCTACTATGATTTACCCTAGACATGGGTGAACACCCCCAAATTACAAGAATTTTAACCACCAATTACTCACAGCTTAAGGATAAGGTGATAATTGAGAATACTGACCACACCAGTAGATGCAAAGGACCCTGTGATGGCCGGCTGCAACCAGTTAAGAGGTCTGTAAATCTACTATCTAATACGCAGGCAGGATGACAGCTCTCTGGTATTAAAACAATAGACACCTGCAAACAATTTCAATGATACAACTAAATTCTAACACATAGGCGGGATGACAGCCCCTCTGATGCTAAACATTTATAGACCATGAAATACATGCAAAGCAGGCACAACCTAGAACATAGAAGAAGTGAAAAGTGAGCAAGTAATAGCAAAAGAAGCTTGTATTGGTTGGGAATGAAGACCAGATGCTGCAGGTCACATAGCAGTTACAGTCTCCAGAAGTTGGATCTCACAGCAAACTCGCACTCAGCTAACACTCATCAAACTGATTACATTGTTTTTCTCAGTATATATAGAGTTTGTTTACAAAAATCTCTGCTAGGGTATGCGTGGAGGTGTCTTAATGGATCACCAACCACATTTACAAAATGTTATGGGCGTTGATACATTCTGATTGTTTTTTATGGGCAAAATTTACTCTTTCTGGCGCTCTGCAGTCCTGCTCGGGCAGATCAAGTAAAACGTGGATGAAATTTCATGCCTGATAAATGCTTTTCACTGCTCGAGGTCGTCCTTCTGTCCTTGGGCCATTCTGCTCTTGAATGTGGTAGCTGAAATATTAACTGCAGAGAGTAATTGGATCACAGGTGTCTTCCTTCTTCGGGTGCAAAGGGCTGCTAAAATACGAATATGGCATTGAAAATGGACGATGGGCCAGTTGTAGCTATTAGCCGTTGGAAGGTGAAGATGGATGGTGGAGATTGTCTTGCGGTGAAAGCTATGAAATATGGCAAATATACAATCAGAGGCAGACAAGCGGACATGAGATTTTATACAAAGAAGTAGCGAGTCATATCGGGTCCAGCACATGATATCGCATCGGCGGAAGACATAAGGGAGAAGCCTTGATACAACTGTCGGATTTGGAGATTTGCGATTTGCGATAAGATTGCATCGCAAAATCGGGATCGGCAAAAGACATGGTGAAACTTTACGACAAAGATAGCTGCGATTTGCGATAGCGATTAGATCGCATCGCAATATCGCAGCGAAGAAGATACAGAGCGTAACGGAGAAAGCGAGACGCGGAAGCCAAGTGGCGCTAGGAGGCAGCGGGAAAATGTGCGATAGCGATCAAATATCACCGCAAAGGGAAGAAAACAGAAATAGCGGGATTATTAAGAGTACAATGGGCATGAAGGAAAAAGGAAGAGAAGACTGCTGCGATCTGATTTTCTGAGCATAAACACATGGCCAAGTTGATATTTGGTCCTCCCAAAAGCTTAAGTATGTAGCAGAGCTAACACATCCCACCTAAATGCACACGGGAGGTGCGATGCATACTGAAAAGCCCTTCTATGGGGTGCGATGGGCGAGAGTGGACAAATGGCAAGGTCAATCTGCAAGGTGGAGGATCATGGAATCTTCCAGAAACTTCTCCTGTGACACTTGCCTCTCTGCGTTCGCCCAGGGATGAGTAAGAGATCATCAATCTCCAAGTGGAATCAAGAACTATCAGAGAGAGGACACTAATCAAATCTCAAAAGCTGACTCACCCCCCTTGCAAACATCTATATATGGATCCCTCATCCCAGAGATCCGGAGGCTGGAATTTTGTATCTTGTAAGGAAGTGTTGCTAGTTTCTTGGTGTAACATCATAGTGTTGGGTGATCTAAGCTTTTCATGAGGTGAAGAAGGGCTTTCTTGCTGAGAGGATGACACTGGGTCAGAACAATTGGTTGTAATCCTCTTTGCTATTCTTGATTATTAATAAATCTATTCAAGTTTTCCTCCACATTCTTGTATTATTGATGATATATGCATTTGTGTGGTCAATATATATCTGGTCCTATATTTTTTATGATAGTAGATCTCTGTTCTTGGATAGTGTTATGCTGCTTTGACTCCACAGGTGCTCTTTGAAGCTGGGTAGATGAGGAAGCGAGTGGCAAAGATCTATTAGAAGGGAGAGGAACCAAGCAAGGAACCAAGCGCAAGACAGAGGTTGGTCTCCTTTGTTCCCCTCTTATCTACTTCTCATAAAGGAAAACGAAAGTGGTTTTAGTTTGTTTGTTTCTAAGGTAGCTACTAGCCTTAGTGGGACTAGCAGCTCTACATAGACACTAGATTTCCCGATAACAAAATGGCAACTCCGCTGGGGAGCGAATAGATTGTTTGTTTGTCTATATTTGTTTGCTTTATAAACTTATAGACGGAGCTTGAAGTCAAGCCAGCTAGCCTTCAAACTGCATTTGCTATGCAAGTGCAAAGTAGATCAATGCTGCTTCAGTCTATCTCTGGGTTTTGTTTATGAACTGAACAATCGATTTAAAAACTCTCTAATTGCCCTTGTGGTGGCTCTAGTAACCTCCTTAGATCTACCCCTGTGATTTATTTACTGATTATCACTTGCTCGGCCTAAATCCCTGAACTGTGTTGCAAACTGTGATAAAGAACTGGATAAAAAGTTTCGCACTGTACCATCGCACCCTCTCTTCAAGGATATCAGTATGCATTGCACTTCCTGTGTGTTGTAGGTGGGATGCATACTGGAATCCCTGTGTAACAGGTGCGCTGATAAAAAAAGGCTAATTTTGCCTCCAGACTTTAGTTTTTCTTCACTTTTTTCAGCTCTATTCAGGATTTTTTCTGTCTGTAATCAGTATACCTCTGTTGGAAACCCCCTTCCTTGCCATTATTCCGCCTCCATTGTGCAAATAACTGTAAATGTTTTAATGTATTGTGAGCCATTTTCAGTTCTCTTTTACAAAGAAGTAGTGTAATTGAACTGTCGTTTCTTGATTTGGAAGTGTCGCAAGTGTCGTTTTCAGTCATAGAAGAGAATCTCATTGTTCTTGATAGTGTATTACACTGTTACTCTTGTATTTGATTTGAATTAGTAGTTTTTCAAGTGTCGAAAGCAAGTTTTCAATTCCAAATCGCAAAGTGTCGTCATTGTCTTCATTTTGTCTTGAAAAGAAGCTTGTTAGTAATGTCGCTTTGAAAAATAATTCAAATTTGCGCTTAGCTTTCTTTTTATCATTCACACATTAAGAAGGCTGAAAACAAATACATGCATGTGCATTTGCATTTAGACTGTTTGTTGGTTTGATTTAGGACAGTGCATATAGTGTGTGCTCTCTTCTCTATGTTGAAAGAATATCATCTCTCTTTCTGTAGCTAGGATTTTCATTGCAAAAAGAAGATTAAACGACTGTTTATCATCTTAGATTGCATTTTAGGAATAGTATATCTACATCACGCGGTGAACCTGAAAGGAAAATTTCTTAAACAAGATCAACTGTAAAATAAATTTAATGAATCTAAAAATGCTTTGGAACCTAATGCACAACATTTAGAAGTCTAGGCTAGAGACGTATTCCGGCGTCGTAAAGCCTGGTAACTGTTGTTTTCATTGTTGGTTGGGTGATTCCTCCACTTTGAGGCGATAAGTGCTAGTACGGACTTGTGCTCCCACGTACCGTCGAGTATATATTGGGAGACCACAATAGGCTTTATCCTTTATCCATAGGAAGTCATGTCTGCCGCCCTATCGATCGCAATGCACTGAACACAGCATTCGGGAAGATTGACTGCCGTACCGTAAAAAGTATTCTGTAGTTTTGCGATTGGTTTGGTAATCCCTCTGTCTAGATTTCCAGAGTAGTCTCTTTCGTTCCTTTTCAGACTCCTTAAAGGAAAAGGTCCATCTGAGCACTTGTCACTTCAAGCTCATTAAAGATCGAAGGCGACCAAAGTCATCTTTTGTTTTTTCTTGACTCTTAAAAATTGAAAAAACAAGTTGTGTCAAAGCGTCTAAAATTTATTTTAATCGGAATAAACATCACCTCTCCTGCGTTGGTCTTAGGTTGAGAAAAATGGAGTCCACCAACCAAGGATTTCCTCTTGGAGGAAATCCTAGTCCTTTTTCCTCTTGGGTAGATGTTGGTGCACCCCATATGGCCACATTGTCGCTTCCAGGATTGACAATCGGCTTGCCCATATGGCTCTTCTCGACCTCCGTCGTTCAGAACACTGTGATTCCTAAACAATCAAGTCAGAAACTAAATGATACCAGGGTTATCCCCCGACCTTCTACTTCGTCCAATTCTTCCTCTCCTCCTTCCTCTTCATTTGATGAAGCTGGTAAAGCCAAAAATCAAGTAACTGAGAAGAAGAAGAAGGAGCCAAAGCCGAAAAGGGGCAACCAGGTATCATCTAGCGAAAATCCACACACTGCACTGTCCAGGCCTAAATCGCCATGTGTCATTTGCAAAGGAGACCACTATCATCGAGATTTTCCTTGCATCCCTCGGATCTTAAAGGACTGGTCTCCTCGTTTGCACAATCCGGTGTCATCAACCTCTGACGATTATGTTGAGAATACACCGTCAACTAGTGAAAGTGAAGCCCCTGGACAAAAAGGAAAATGTAAATTTCCTTGTAAACTATGTGAAGGCGATCACGCCATCCACCGTTGTCCCTTCTTAGACGAGGCTAAAAGATTTTTGGACGACCGTCCGGTTTCACCGTTACGGCCTCCTCCTAAATATAAGAAACTCTTGCCGAGTCCGTCACTAGTTGAAAATCCGGCTGACACGCCATTGTGGTCGGCTAAAGAATCTATCATTGAAGATGAACCCTCTGAATCCACACCAAACAAAAGTCAAAAGGTCGAGGTGGTAGTTGACCCGGTCTTGCCTTCAGAAGGACCATCTTCAGATGATACGGTCACCAGAGAGAACAAGAACGACACCGTCCAAATTCTCTTCATAAGCACAGACCTCGATGAACATGGGGGCAGTCTACCCATTCCTTTACTGTAGGAAGGAAGTTCGTCAGAGTCATATCCGGCCGTCTATTCGGTCCCACCTCCAAGAAACCTAGTTGTTTCCTTCGATTGGAATCTACTAGGCAGACCCCGCTTACCGGCTAGTGTACCATTTCGAATCATTGCTCAAATATATAGAATGGTCATGGCCAGTACCATCATAGATGAAGGGGCTTCTATGAGTATCCTTTCCTCAACTGCTTGGAAAGCACTTGGTTCGCCATCGCTTTTGCTTGAAATGAGAAATCTAACAGGCTTTGACAAAGGAACCAGTCGACCGTTAGGGATCCTTCCCAATGTGCCGATAACATTGAGAAGGAAAATTGTTCACATGAACGTAATGGTAGTCCAAGGACCCCTGGATTATAATCTACTCCTTGGATGCGACTATATTTATTGCATGGGAGCCATTGTCTCCTCACTCTTTAGAGTAATGTGTTTTCCGCATGAAGGAAGAGTGGTCAATCTCGTAGACCAGTGTTCATTCCCCAGTTCACACATAGCAAATAGACAAATACCATCCTTGAATGGTCTTTTCATGCAAGGAATGTCTCATCAATCCCCAGTCCATCCACCTAATGAGCGCGAGTGATTCGGGGGACATGAGTGAAACCCAGGGGGCATGCACCCTGGTCTGTTTCGACAGGAAAACCTTGGGTATAGGGTAGGTTTCCGTGAAGGATATATGATTGGTTTATGAGATTATACTGGAATAGGATTCCTTCGTCAAAGTTATGTGAGTGGAGCCAGTTGCGCCACTCACATTTGCTTATTTCGGTAGACATTGCCGAGGAAGTCTTTTGTCCGCAGTGCGGATAGAACAATCTTTGGTAACTTGGAAATTTTTCGCTATACCTGGGGGCATGCAAACCTTTTGGCATGCAAGTGAAGAGTGACCATTTATTTTTTAAATTTGTAGGTCCTCTAACCCTTTAAAATCGTAGGATTGGTCGTTTCCTAACTTGCATAAAGAAGGATGCGGGGCAAAGCTTTGAAAAAATTCCATTTTAAATGAGACATCCTTATTATACGACTGGGTCGAGCAGTTTTAACGTGGAATTCAAGCTCGTTAAAAAATAAACATAAGCAATGAGAAAATGTTCCCCCAGAGTTTAAGCTCATTAAAAAATGAACCAATTTCTGGTAAATAACCATCGTGAATGTATTATCATCAGCCTTTGAAGCCTTGGTCGTGTTCTCATCATCACCCTCACTCTGTATTGGCCGATCATTCACCTCCATTTGATTGTTTACCCTTTTTGAGGAACAGCTGCAAAGAGTGATCATGTTAGCCATCCTTGTGACACTAACGTGATTGGAAAATTCCAAACCTTACCTGCAATTAGCTGCTACCCGAATTTATCACTCGTTCCTCAAAAAGCGAGTCTCCTTTAAGCTCTTTTCAACTGACTCGTAAAATATGAAAAGATTGCCAAGCAATTGGCCTCTCCAGCTCGTTAAAGTGACCAGAAGTGCTATCCCTCCTTTAGATTTTAATCTTTTTGGACCTGAGGGATTATTACACAAAAAGATCGAGCGCTTGTTTTGTTCGGCTCGTTAAAATTACCGAAAATTCATCCCTTTTGTATTGGTTTATACTTTTTCGGACTCAAGGGATTATATGACGAAAAAGGATTATTGGAGTTTTCTTTATGTCCCTTTTCAGACTCTCTAAAATTGAAAAGTACTGAGTTGTCTTTGTCGTTAAACTCGTTAAAACCGAATAGCGACAAACTTGTCCATACAGACAAGAACAAGTTTCACTATCGCTAGGCTCGTTAACACATAGCGATGGGTTTGCCCGAAGGGCAAATTATAGAACAAGCATATGTTATCCTCCTCAAGCTTGATAAAAATAAAGAGGTACTGGTTAGCAATGACTGGGGAAAATTGGGAAGAAAACTTGAAGAAACTTTATTGGTAGCAAGTCGCTCTTGAACATGACACTTTCACTCCACATCCGAGTTGGGTTGGGTTGTTCCGTTCACTGGTCATATCACCATTGGTCCATCACACCATCCATATTTGGGGTTAACGCTACCAATCCATCATGTCAGTGTTTCTGATATGTTCAAGAGAAGTCGCTCAGAGAATTCACCTGTGTCTCATCCACTGCAATACATTTATGCTCCATTTTTTCATGACCGCCACCCTGAACCTTATATCATCAGATCGTTTTCACCTCCATTAAAATCATTTGCTCCGTTCCATGTCATAGATGTGCGATTCACTAAGGCCCTCCTATGACGGATCGCTTCTTGTCGACATCAGCTCATTATCCAGGAAGTCGATCTAGGGACAACCCTTTCAGTACTTTGAAGCTTGCATGCCTCAATGGCAAGTTTCTCACTTCCGGCGACAGGTTTACATCAATGCCTTCGACCAAAAGATTTTGCGTGGTGTTCGACGCCAAGTCCCTTTTTCACACCACGTGAATTGTACTGTAGTACCTTGAGGGTCATCATCATTATCGGTGATTCCTCTCGCACCTATTAACAACTTACATCATTGGCTAGTAATCAGGCGATGTCTTTCCATGTTCGACTCCAGAACATCTCTCACATGGATCGACTTGTACTTTGAGTGAAGATCGAATGAGATTGAAGACCCCGGATCTAGTTTCATCCATCCGGGCCGCGATATATATTCAGGAAAATAAAGACATCAAATGTACATCATTACTGCACAGATAATCATCCAACCTAAGGGATGATGGCTCTACCAAAATCATCAGTCTGCACACAGACGATTGTCTGTCTTATCTACATGAAAATGAATTTATAAAGCTGAGCATGGGAATGCCCGCCTCAGTTAGATCATGAAAATATTATGAAGATAATGTGTTGTATTGCATCTTATTACAGGTCGCCTTCCAGCTTGAAAAAACTTTGGGTCCTCATGATAAAGCATTTCACCCGACATCAAAATATTAATGACCTCATGCTTTAGGGGGCAACTGTTATAGACATTTATGGGCACTGCAGCCCTAATCATAAATGTCCATAAACCAAGGGCTCTTAAGTCCCTAAAAGTGTTGTTCCAACCCCTAAAAGAACAAGGTCAACTGATTACATCATCTCCCAGAAGTTCTCCATGAAAAACTACTCAGAACTGGTCAAAACTGGACCATCTCACCTGCTCCATGGTCAAAGTGCACTGCACCCCACCTAAATGCACACGGGAGGTGCGATGCATACTGAAAATCCCTTCTATGGGGTGCGATGAGTGAGAGTGGATAAATGGCAGGGTCAATCTGCAGGGTGGAGGATCATGGAATCTTCCAGAAACTTCTCCTGTGACACTTGCCTCTCTGCATTCGCCCAGGGATGAGTAAGAGATCATCAATCTCCAAGTGGAATCAAGAACTATCAGAGAAAGGACACTAATCAAATCTCAAAAGCTGACTCACCCCCCTTGCAAACATCTATATATGGATCCCTCATCCCAGAGATCCGGAGGCTAGAATTTTGTATCTTGTAAGGAAGTGCTGCTGGTTTCTTGGTGTAACATCATAGTGTTGGGTGATCTAAGCTTTTCATGAGGTGAAGAAGGGCTTTCTTACTAAGAGGATGACGCTGGGTCAGAACAATTGGTTGTAATCCTCTTTGCTATTCTTGATTATTAATAAAGCTATTCATGTTTTCCTCCACATTCTTGTATGATTGATGATATATGCATTTGTGTGGTCAATATATATCTGGT